>PVLA01000291.1:297430-632048 GCA_004027455.1 Hydrochoerus hydrochaeris | reverse complement strand
TCTTCTTCTTCTTCTTCTTCTCCTTTTTCTCCTTCTTCACCTTCTTCTCCTTCTTCTTCTTCTTTCCTGTGAATCAAACACAGGACCTTTTGCCCACTAGACAGGCACTTAGGCCACTAAGCTATATCCCCAGCCCTGAGACTATGTGGTATGTGTCAAGGATCCTATAGGAATTTTATTTTTATTGGTACATGTTTGCAGTACATAACAGGTCTCAACCTCTTCATATGCCTCCTCATAAGCCTCAGCCTCCTAAGTGAAGACTCAATTCTTTTAGTCCTCACAAAAATGTCAAAGCCCAAAGGGAGCTTTTTGGCGGATACATCAGGGCAGTTCCACTTTTGTGGTGAGTTTGTGCAGAATACAAAGATTAGATGAAGAAAACTTGGATTGTACCCATAACCCTTAACTGCCTTATAGTAGAAAAGAGACCTCAAGTATTCCACTTAGATGATGAAACCTTATGTAGCTGGATTGAGAAATCTTTGTTTTCCTCCAGTACTTGGTATAATCCACAGAAGGAAACTAACACTTCTTGATATGTTCTGGTTCAGTTTTGTAGCAGTGACTCAAGAGTGATTCATAACATCAGTGTCATCAATATAAGATCAGGTTAGCAATGCAGATATTCTTCCTGTTTCAGCTTCAGTTATATCAGTAGAATTTAGTAACAGAACCCCTAGGATTAACCAGTTAGAGTGTAAAGAACATATATCCTGTGTCTGAACTGTGAATCCAAATAATAGACCTAGATGGACTTATCTGGGGATCTCAATTTTGGTGGTTCTAACCCACAACATTTGAGTACATGGCAAAGGTTGCCTCTTGGAGCCAACCCTCAATTTATTGAATCAGAAACTGCTTGAGCAATGTGTATATTAAGAATGACTGTGCTGCAGACTTAAGTTTTATAATGATTACATTATGTTATTAACACATCTTAGCAATAATTTTAAGATTAAATTAAAGAATTTATGGGTATATAGTTACCCTGCAATAAAATAAGCACTAGCTATAAATATGATTAGTCTTTGTAAAATGCTGTCAAATGTTTGTTAAAAGCTGGAAGAAAATTCAGGATTGGGGAAGTAACATAGATGGACATAGTCTAGGGATTTATCACATCCTCAAAGAAGTAGTCTGCTGAAAAAAAATGTACACACACTTCAGGAAAAGAAGGAAACTTTTAGAAGGTGCCTATTCTTCTACTTTAATACATGCAGACTTTTATTTATGGGAGACCCTGAAGGATATTGTAGATGACAGAAAACCCACTACATGGCTGGCCTTAGAGAAGAAATTGAAAGTGAATTGCAGCACTGTCAGTGCACACTTAGCCCAAGCTTACCCAAGCATCAGTTCACTGCGCTAATGAGTGTCAGAAAGCTAATGGCCACCACTTGGAGCACCAAAGGTTATTTATATTCATCCCATGATGTCTCAATAAATTTACTATTAAAATATTTATACAAGTTTTTCTTTTCCTCAAGTGTGTTTACAGTTTTTGATGGACTCTGTAGTTGAGGGTCTTCTTAACATTTTGATCTACATACAAATTGTATGGGGATTTAAGTTGGGAGATTCTGATTTAGAAATTTCTAACCAGCTTATGGGTGATGTGCTAACCGCTAGTCCTAGGATCACACTTTGAGCTGAAAGCATCTAGCTAATGGTTCATTCTCCACTTGAGTTCTCTGTAGTTTCTCAGTGAATCTTACATGAAAGTTTAGATAGTCATCAAAAAAAAATCCGTAGGTAGAAGATAAGTGACCCTCTGGAATTATAACGTCTCCTCTGAATTGAAAATTATATCTGTCTTCTTTGGGAAGCAGTTAACACTTCTTAAACAGGAGAGTTTGGGCAGTAGCCATAAACTGCTAACATTTTATAGGCATTTCGTGTTAAAGACAGAACTTTGGAGGGAGGCGCATAGTACTAATGTGTTCCATAAAAGATAATGCAGATTCTTCAGGCAAGTCATATATAATTACCATCTCCATGTAGATTTTATTTAAAGACTTGGAGCAACTCTAGAACAATAGTTATTTAAACTATTTAAAGGAGTTCTTACTCTTAATGTACTCAGTTAACCTGATGTGTTTAATTTTCAAAGCCTGCTCTTCTTTTGTAGCTAAATTTAGTTTTGTTTATTCTTATGTACAGATTCTTGATGTGCAGCCACGTGGATGACACCAAGTGGACTTTTAAAATATTTAAATTATTAAAATTATAGGCAGCTGAAATTTCAGCAGTTTCATATATTTTATTAAAGAAAAGATTAGAGTATGAACTATACTTGAATAGTGCAAACCGTGTTGTCTTGAGTAGTGGTTTACTTCTTTAACCAACAGTTTAAAATTGGAAGTATAATGAAGTAGGAAGAATACAGCGTGCTTAAGTAGAATCTAAAGAATAGGACTTTTCTCTCTTTCTGGACTCTGTTCTTTCAGTCCTAGTAAATTTGTACTAATTGGATTTGACCACTCATCCTGCATGGCTAAAGACAAATTTACAAAACACAAATTCTAATTCAGTCAAATTTCTGTGAGTTGTATGGCTGTATGCTAAGGGTCTTGTACAAGTTACACAACTGGAATTTTATTTGTGAGGTCCAGATAGTCTAAAGTGGTACTGAATATTAGCATGCTACCAACTAGCTATAATTAAAGGTTTTATTTTATTTTATTTTATTTTATTTTATTTGCCTTACTAGAGATTGAAATCTGGTACTCACATATGCTAGGTAAGCACTACACCAAATGAGCTACATTTTAAGCACTATAATCAAACAATATTTTATAATAAGCAGTCATAAAACAATTATCATAGAAATGAGATACTTAGTGTCAGGCTTAGAAACATTATCCCTAAGTCCCCAACACTCAGGTCTACTTTCTTTTTTTAAAGTGGTCATTCCAGCCACTCTAGGCATCAAAAGAAAAAACAGTATTTCATTCTTAGTTATTATGACAAGAAAGCCTCATTTATCATTGAAATGTATAACAAATGCTAGACTAGGGAAATGGATAGAATGTTCTAGAGTTGCTCCAAGTCTGTCACTGTGAAGGGAATATTTCTCAAATGGAGATATTTGGAAATTATAAATTTGAATTCCTTTTGGAGAATTATAGAAATTTAAAAAATGGTAACTAAAATTTTTCATGAATCAGAAAAATATCTCCTTTAACCAAAGAAAGAAAAATCCCATACTCCGGAACTCACAAAGGGCACTTTGGTTTGCAATTGATTTAGAAAGTGACTGGTAAAACATTCAATTTTAGCCCTAAGTCTGTGTGCTTTCATGAGCAGGGTTAGACTTGCTATCTGCATTTAAAAACAATGGTAACCCTTGCTAAGAAAGTTAAGTTTTATGAACATTGAACATTTTTATTGTCTTTTATAATTATATGTTTGACTTATAAAATTAGCCCTCAAAAGGACACTTTATTCTTCTTAGCTGCTTTTCATATCAAGGTCCATACTAGTAGGTAACCTTATTTTTCAGTTTCATATTATATCTCCAAGAGAAAAAATATATCATTATGTCTTCAAAATATTTTTTAAGACTCTTACTAGCAGCCTTTGAGTAGACTAATTTATTTGTTAATAAATTATTTCACTTTCTTTTTTTTTTTTTGTTTTGGTACTGGGGATTGAACTCATGACCTAACACTTGCCAGGAAGGTGCTTTGCCACTGAGCTAGATCCCCAGCCTGAAGTATTTCACTTTCAATTGAATTTTCACTGTCATTAATATAGGCTTATCTTAGAAAGGGAACTAGTACCATTGTATTTTAAAAGTAAATATACTTCTCTGTCATGAAATATCTTAACAGTAAAGCTGTCCTATTTTAAAGAATATTTATATATTTTTAAAGATTGGATAGAAAATGTGGATCATGAATAAAATTTATATTCTTCAGGAAAGTAATATTTTTTCTTTAAATTAGGAAAATAGTTTTTTTGAAGATACGTTGTTTTGATCTAAACACTTACACAGAGTCTATATCTTTTGTTAATTTTTAATTTAAACATATCATTATCCCTGTTATTTATATTACTGTTACGATGCTGTACTATGAGAACTTTAGTTTTAAGTGTCAAAAAACTCAAACTGACATAGCTTAAAAAGTGAATTTATTGGCTCATTTAGTTTTAAGTTGAAGTTGAGGTAAGAGAGCAGAGTATGTAAAACTTTCAGCCCTTTTACATTTAAGACCTTTGAGCCTCAGTTTCTTAGACTGTATAATATATATAATGATGTTACCTTCTTCAGCATTTGTTGTGTTAATACATATGAGACCCAGCCAGTGTGTGGTAAATATTCAGTACCATCAACATTCCATTTCCAAGTCCTCTCATCACAGCTATGCTCTATATTGTACCATCCTCATCAGCTACTCTAGGTTTCTATTTCTCCAACAATAACCACATCAAAAGAGAATCTCTTTCGTATTTGTTACAGCAAAACTTCAAAACAGCATTCACTGAGCTGACTTGGGTTATAGCCAGTCCTCATGGCCGGAAAGCATATGTTCTACTCTGCAAAGCCAGGTGTGGGTCATATGTGCACTTGGAATGAGCATTGATCCCACACAGCCTTAAGAGAGGAATGGGGTGGGTTTCCAAAAAAATTCTCTTAAAAGGAGACAGTGAAGTAGATTGGAGAAGACAAGAACACATTTTTTTAAAAAAGTTCTTTAATATTGATTCTACCACCTTCACTATATGCTTAATGTTTATTCTAAGTTTTCCTTTCTCTATAATTGTGAGGCAGTAGAGGGTGTTCGTAGCCATATTTTCCATGATAGCCTTATCTAATATAATATTCACAAACAGCTCGAAGTTTTGTTTCATCAAAATTTTGTCTCATTTGAAGAGTTTCTTATTTTTCTGTTGTATCTTCAACAAATAGTGAAAACAAAAGTCTCAAAAAAATATAGAAAAAAGAAACACTTCACAAGTATACTTTACAATGTAGGATAAATTCTAGACATATAATAGTTTCTTTATTTTTTAGGATTATCATTGAAATACATTATTTTTCTTTTATAATTTAATGTTATCCATTCAGTTCATTCTGTTGAAATTTATTCTACAGGTGCATTCTGGTTTTTCTGTAAGAATCAACATGACCTAACATGCAGTCTTAAAGATAAGATTTAATTGAATGGGCTTGTTCATCCAAGCTTTCATTCAATAAACATAATAGAGGAACACTTATTTTCCTAGCAAAGGCTTTTTCTTTTCATGGCATTTCTAATTTAACAGTAGGCCAAAAATTGACACCATAAAGAGTAAGTGAAAATATGACAATATATAGTAATAACACATAGGAACTAGGGATGTTTCACTTTAGATGCTCCAATTGATTTATTTCAATCTTAAGCAGAGGAGAAAGCAATCAACGATGTATAAAAATTGTTCTGTACAGCCACGTTTGTAGTATATAAATTTATAATAGTTGATGATAATGCAGAATGATGATAATGTAGAATGCTTGTAAATTTAGCAGACAATAGGAAATAAAATCATTCTAAATAGAACTCTTTATCAAATGTGTCCATTTAATGGAACAATATAGAAATGTTAGGCCAAATCTTTGAAAAACATTTTATTTTAGAGAGAATAAAACCAAGCAAAATAAAACAGAATAGAACCAATCAAGACAAGGCAGTGTAAGTGACACAGAATTTCAAAACAAGGTAATGGAAAATCAACAGTGGTTACCATAATGCCTCTTGTCTTCAAAATAGCTGTCCATACCTTCAAATATAGTAAAATCAAACAAAACAAACAGAACATGACCAATAGAAACAAAACAATGAATGCAATACAGGACTTCAAAATAAGATAATAGTAAATCCAAAATTGCTACCATAATATACCTTGCTATCTTCAAAGTAGCTGCCCATGCCATCAGATACAACAAAATCAACAAAATAAAACAATAAAATCCAACCAAACAACCAGTGAGAATGATACAGGATCTTAAAACATAGTAATAGGGAATTAACAATGGCTACCACCTTCAGACGGAGATCCCCATAGATGCTACATTGCATATTGTTACTGCAAAATGAGTGAAACACAAAACACTTGCAAGCATTAAGTTGTATTTTACTTCATTAGCCATCATCACAGGCTGTGTTTCTCTGGGTCAGCCAGTCATTTACCAGTGTGTATGTGGCAGGAGGAACATTGGCCCTCTTTCTTGTCTCCCTGCTGATGTGCCAGAAGGAGTTGGCATCTGGCTCTCCCTCATGGCATCCACTCGCAGGAGATCTGAGCTCAGTCAAACCTTATAAAAAATGACTAAATGAATCTTTCCTACTTTTCAGTAGACCAGGATTTCCCTTTTAGTCTAATTAATCCTTCCCTTGATATCTCTAATGACTTAAGTACCTGAATGTTTCTGATTGTACTTAATGCAACTCACACTTTCCTTTGTTCAGAGTTCAGTGTGTGCCATTCCATCCCACCCTTGTTGACCAGCCAGACTCTTTGGTTATTGTTTTGTTTTTTCCTGTATTGCTGTTACTTAGCATCAGTGGAGAGCTGTAAATCTTGTGCTTCATAGGAGAAACAATTTTGTCCCATCTCATCTTCATTTATATTGAGATTTATATTTACTGGCCAGAACAGACAGTCTTAGACACAGGGCTCTTTGTAGGGAAACCCCTGGCTTGTAAATTTGGTTCTTAGACTAAATTTGTAGACTATTATTAACGGGTCTAACAGCAGAATGATTAAATCTTATTCTTATAAAGATACCCTCCCACATGCATAGACACCTACACTGGGGATTGAACCCATGATCTTCACACTGAACTACATCCCTACCATTTTCTTATTTTGTATTTTGATATAAAATCTCTGTAAGTTGCTCCGTTACCCAGACTGGGCTCAAATTTGTGAGTTGTCCTGTCTCAGCTTCCTAGAGTGCTGGGATTACAGGTATGCATCACCACATCAGAGTAAAGACAAATTTAATCTTTATTTTTCCCTGATGACTCCTTTCCCTAATGAAAGGTAATTTTTGAAACTGAAAACCTACATACTGGACTTTAAAAATATTTTTTTCTCATGTGCAGTTACCCCTTCTGACATCAATCAGAAAGTAACAGGGGAAAAAGAAGATATGCTCAAAGAAGAAGCCTAGAAAAATGCTTCAAATATAGTATACTACCATGTTTTTATGAGTATCTTCACCACTAAAGAATGGGGTTTTTTTCATGGGCAGTCTGTTTACTTAGGAGATAGAATGAAGTGTTTCAGAGTAGGTGCCTGGAAAACACAGGAACTTGGACTCAAGTAAAGGAAGGTCTTTTTGCACACTCTCTAAGCTCAGGCACTTTACTTTCCAGCCCTAAGTCTCTTTAACATTCGATTCACAAACTTACAACTCTATCTTATGGTAGTTATGAGGAATAAAGGACATATTTACACAAGGAACATGAAAGTATGTTCACCCAATAACAATGTATATTATGATTCCTAATGTTGAAAGAAAATTCCCTAGTACTAGCTTGTTTTCATATGATCATAGCTATTTTATCTTCTCTGCATTTATAAAATGAAACTTTTAATTGATTTTTTATTAAATAAGGAAGTTTTTTCACATATAAATTTTTTTTGTTCTTGTTTTGGCCCTGGAGATTGAACCCAAGACTTTTGCCATGTTAGGCAATTGCTGTACCACTGGGTCAGTTGTATCCCTGGCCTTGGCTATAAACATTTTATAATTTCTATCGAACAGTTTTACTGAAGCAAGAGTCCATAGATAAGTTATAATAAAAACATAGATGTTCTTTAAAACTTTGATTAAAACTAAGGCTGAAAGATGAGCTATATTTTCTTACTTTTAGATTGCCCTTATTTTTCTATTTTTATTTGTATATATCAGAGTTTTACTGGTCTGGAAGGTAAATTTAAACCTTAAGTGTAATTGAAATATTAGATAACATATTTAAAAATTATTTAAATGAAGAAGAATATCATATTGAATAAGAATTTTTTTTTGTACTGGGAGCCAAACTCACAACCTTTTGTTTGCCAGCCAAGTGCTTAAGCCACTGAGCTAAACTCCTTGCCAGAAATGTTCAAAGAACTAATTTATTAATGGTACATGTTGATGTCATTACAGAAATGTTCTAATTTAAACTTTAATGAATCTAACTGGCCATTGAGAATGGAATATTTAAATGAGCTTCCAAATAATTTGTGTCATATTATCTCACTGTACCCAAAAGAATAGGTTATCTGCCAGCATGTGTGTGAAAATAGACAGTAGTAGACCTGACCCACACATCCACAATAGATTATTTTCAGATTAGGAATGCTGAGTTATATTTGAGCAACCCTAATCTGAAAATTCAAAATCCAAAGCAAATTCCAAAATCTGAAATATCATGAGTACTAAATTGAGGCCACAATGGAAAATTCCACACCTAACCTCATGTGACAGGTTATAGTCAAAACACAAGTGCACTAAATATACTGAGTGAACTAACCATTAGATTAGGTGTGTGTGTGAAACATAAATGAATTAAGTGTTTGATTTGGGTTCTGTATTGGTCAGCTTTCCTGTTGCTGGAACAAAATGCCAGACACACACAATTTAATGAAGGAAATGGTTTATTTCACTCAGGGTTTCAAAGGTTTCTGTCTATAATCACTCATTCCATTGCTGCGGATCTTTAGTACTGGCCCAGAAGCAAGAGCACAGATGAAAAGACCAGGGAGAGATGCATCCTCCAAGGACCCTCCGCTACCTGGCCCACCCTTTCTAACAACACATTCAGCAGTGAACTCCACAGCTAGAACCATCATGATCCAATCTCCTCTTGAGGAGCTCTTAATTCAGTGAAAATGGCCATGAAGATTTACTAGCATGGGTCCCAGCCCTGAGATATCTGAATATACATAGACAAATATTCCAAAATGTAAAAAAAAGTCAAGGCCCATAGCACTTTTGAATAACAAATAGTCTATAGCGGTACCTTAAAAAAACACAGAGGCTTGGAACTGTGATAAAGTGTTTTTTACTTTTTTTTTTTTTTTTTTTTTGTCTTTTTGAGACAGGGTCTATGCAGTTCAGGCTGGCCTTGAGCTCACTTTGTAGCCCAGGCTCATTTTGAACTCACAACAATCCTCCTGCCTCAGCCTCCCGAGTATGGTTTTTTACTTTTTAATTTCTATTTATCTTTATTGCTTTAATGCCTAAAACATATGGATAATTTAACAGCATATATTAAATGAATGTCTGTCCACCTGCATTTCATTGTTATCATTTGTGATGTCGAGGACCCACTCAAATGTGATAGTGCAGTATCTTTGGGCTGTTAGTAGTAAGAGATTGCCACTAGTATTTGGGAGGCATAAAAGGAGACAGTCTGATGGGGTCTAAGGAGGAAAATTGCAATCACATGAAGATGGCTGTTGTAATGAAAGTTATTTTATTAGTCCTATGACATACAGGGAGGGAACTGGTGAGTAAATATCCTTGGTTATTGACCTTGTTGATCTAATTCTTTTCTTTCCTTCTCACATCTCCTGTTAAGGGTCTTCACTGGCTGATGGCTGCCAGTAAGCAATATTTCAGTATGGTCTGCACCACTGACATGGTCCAAACAGGTGTTTTTCTCAGTTGTGAGAAAAGAGCAGTGAAGGAAATACTATAAGTACTATACAAATACTATAAATAAAATATTTATAAATAAATGTCTATATACATATAGAAATGAATCACCTTAATTTTATTGGCACTTTTGTTGGTAACTTCATCATAATTTCTCTATTTAGTGTTTTTACTGAACTTCTGTACATATCCTCCAAGCAACCACCAGTTTAAATTTGACATTTTTCAAACTTTACAGAAATTAGCTATGGAGATAAAATAAACAAGCTAAAGGGAGGATAGCTGTGAAATATAAAAAGAAATCCAAAGAATCAAATTTATTATGCAAACTCCTAATAAAGTCTAATAAAAATCTTTTTCTATAAAACAAAAACACTAATAAAGAAAATAACAATGAAACAAAAGGACAACAAAATGCACAGTAATACTGTGGGCATAAATGTTTTACCAAAAATAGAGATGTCTTAATTGGGAAGCTTGGGTGTTTTCCAAGTTTCTTTCAAGCTCTGTCTTTTTGGGCCTGAGAATTAGTCTTCTCATGGTTTAAGTTACTCTGAATAAGCTGTCAAGTTGATGATGCTTTTGAAATATCTGTAAAATTGACCATCATTTAACCATGACTTATATGAATAAATGTTAATGGGCAATGTTAGTCAATGTCTTACTATATGCACCTGCTGAAGAAACAAAACAAACAAAAAACCAAACCCACAAGAGTACCAACATGGGCATTAAAGAGAACACATTTCATTGTGCATGTTGTCTGGAATTTATGAAGCCTTAGATTCTTCAGCTTCAAAATGAGAAATGGATGACAACCTTACTGGGCTACTGTAAATTCACTTGAGATACACCCAACAAGTGTTGGTATGCAGTATTTGTACCAGGGTCACTTCTGTTTCTTCAGTGCTTCCCTCTTCCTCCCCTAGGGATCTTGTTTTCAATTCTTGTCTTCATTTCTGCCTCCATGAGCTACAGGGTAGCTCAGTAAATTACATATTGCAAATTACATCCCTCTACAATGCCCTGGAGGATTAAGACTCAGCAGGCAGTTTCTTTGACAGTAATATTCTGCATGGGGGCAAATAATTGAGAAGTTACCTCCTAAATACTCTGAGATGAAAGAAATTCACTGTGACTCATCTGGAAGCCAACAATGTCAGAAACAACATATTGCATTATTAAAAAATATAGGAGATTTAGGCTTAACATGGTTGAATTGAGGTGGAGCCATATTGGAGCTACTTCGAGAAAATCAACTATATATAACAAATATTAACACACAGGAAAAATTAAACAACCACGAATACATTTATAATGCAGAACCTTCATATCCCGCTGCCACAGATAGATAGCTCAGTTAGCCAAATGTCAACAAATAAATATCAGAACTGAACCAAACCTGTGAATAAATGGACTTCATAAATGTCCACAGAATGTTCCAATCTCATGGCATCAGATGAAACCAGGTGCCTTCAGGGTGATATGGCCATAGATACACTCACAGCAGCAGAATGCACGTTCTGTTCTGCGGTGCTTGGGATGTTGTTCAAAATAGACCACACACTATCCCATAGAACATGATTAAGTAAATGCAAAGGAGTTGAAATTATCCCATGCACAGTGTACAGTTAGCTCCTTTCAGTCCTTGAGCAGCCTCCTCTGTTCATGAATGTCCTCTCACACCGCTTTTCACAGTGCGGTGGGGGCAGAGGGTGCTGTTGGCACTGTAGAGACAGCCTGAGGCTGCTTAGTCCCCCCCCAGTCTCCTCTCCACTCGGGGGAGCCCAGTCTCCCACTTGATGCTCCCGAGCAGCCCAAGGCTGCTTAAATTCCACGAATTTTGTTCCTCCCTGAAACTACTGGTTGTAGGGCAAGAAGGGTTGTGCTGCTCCCCTCATTACCTTCACAGCCTCCACTGTGTTGAAGTGACAACTTTGTGGTTGTGAGAGGTTCCAGTTAGCTGCTAAGGTTCTTGCCAAAAACAAACAAACAAACAAACTGGTGGCCCATCTGGGAGGATGCAGTTTCCTGGTCACTCCCTTCTGTATGTGCTGGTGAAGTTTGCTGCCAGGCTGCAGTATCCTGTGTGGAGCAAGGCCAAAGGGGTGTGGGACCTTATATCCCAATTCTATCTTGTGTGGTTTGATTTAGCCATACTATTGCAGTCCATCAGCTTTTTTGAAACTTCCCACAATGGAAGTTCCTGCTCTGTGCACAGGCAGCAGATCCACCAGCAACCCCGCGAGCTGGTTCTGTCTATGTTTTTTAATCTATAAATCTCTTATTTTGGATTGATTTTGGCACCAGGGTGTAGGTCACTTTCTTTCTTCTAATTACCCGTGTGTTTTAGATGATTTTCTCCGAGTAGCTCCAGTGTGGCTCCTCCTCTTTTCAGCCATGTTGAATCTCCTCAACTTCTTGTATTTTTAAACAATGCAACATGTTGATCTTTGCATCATTGCCTTCCAAAACAGTTGAAGTAAATTTCTTAATATTTATTGTGCAGCACTCTAAATTATCACATAAATCCCAGTAGTATTTATGTATAATTTGTATATAGCCTGAGTAGTTGTATGAGCATCAGTGTACCTTATTCCATGCAACTGTCAGAGCCAAAAACTCCTAAATGTGAATAAATTTTTAAAAGCAATATAGATCTATTTTCTTTTGATAAAACTCTAGGCAGCACAACCTTCTCTTTTCCTTGGCCTTCAAGAAAATAATTTTATAAGTGACAACATCATGAGAGTTTGTGTTACATTTAAGTTTATTTTAAATTTACCAACTTTATTTTATTTTTCCCCATAATTTTGAAGTAATATAAGATGCATAAGATGTTGGGAAATAATACAAAGATATGTTATGTATTTCATATAACTTTCTCCATATCAGTCTTTATATACACTTTTCATGATATAGCTCTGTGTTATGCCATTACATGGATGTATTTAACCATTCTCACAAACAGAAGAATTGTTCTATCAGCACAAATAAATTACCAAACTTTCCATAACAATAATGTGTAACTGTCTTTCATTAACCACCAAACTGTTTTCTAACTCTATAATTTTGTCAGTTAAAAATGTTACATAAATGAAAAAGATCCCTTATTTATAGTTTGCAAATGAATGAGAGAGCAAGAAATAGAAGGAGGGGAGAGGAAGAGGAAGAAAAAAGGATGTGAAAAAAATTGAAGGGGAAAAGAATGATTGAAAAAAAGAGCTTTTGCAAATGAGAAATGAGAAAGTGTTCAAGAGTTTGAAGGAGGAGGGAGGGAGAGAAAATGCAGTGGATAAAAAAGTGAAAAATAAGTAAGATATATTGTGTATACACACCAACTTTCCATGAAAATTGTAATTATTATGTACTGCAAATATGTACTAATAGAACCTTACAGTATATAAGCTTATTCTATTTAGAATGATGTTTTGATGCATTTATTCTGTTTATAAGCTTGGCCAAAGTCCTAACAGCTTCAGCACTGCTGAAAAGTCTAAGTCCAAAGCCTCCTCTGAGATTTAAGAACAATTCTTAGCTGCAAGTTCCTGCAAAAATGAAAAGAATGTTAAATTCTTCCTACATGAAAAGACACAGGAGAAACATTATCATTCCAACAGGCAGAAATGGGGTAGAACAGAATGGGACCAAAGCAAGACCAAAATTCAGCAAGACAAATGTTAAATCACATACCCAGCCAGTGTGGTGAGATATGAACTCCATAGGGTGTAGGCAGCCCTGCCTCTATGGTATTACCAGCATATATAGTCCTCATAGTTTCTCTTTGGGGCTCCTCTGCTCACTCCTTGTGATTTTCCTCAGATGTTCCCTGTTCCTGATTTTTCCAATATCCTGGCATCTCCACGGCTCTTTTGTCTTTGCTGTCACAGTTTCATGTACTGTCCTGTAAGTTTCACACTGCCTTGTCTCCCAGACCTTTTTCTGAAATCTGGGTGGATGCTTTTGTGATCCTGCAACCCTTGTATTCTGCATGTGTGTAAAACCAGCACCATGTGGATGTCTCCAAAGTCTACCACAAGCAGGAATAGTAGCTGAGCCTTCTTCATCTTACCATTGGTTGCAGAAGCCTCTGAGTGACCAGATGGCTATGCATGAACTGAATCCTGGGAAATTAATTTTCATCCTTTAGGCTGCCAGCATTCTAGAAAATTAAGCCTGTCCTTAAGCCTTTCCACCTTTGCAATTGTAAGCCTGCTGGTTCCTCACATACTCTTAAGGCAGCCTTCCTATTGATCTCTTCTAAAGTACTTCTTATTGATCTCTTCTAAAGTACTCTTTTTAATGCTAATCTTTTTCTGCAACAACAGAGGCTTTCCTCTGTTTCATCTTCCAACTTTACTAGAGCTTCTTTTTTGGCCAAACTTAAAACTTTAAAAATCATTCAGTTGGGCTGTTTACTCTTGATTGCCAATGTAGAGCTGGCTAAAACCCCAACAGTATCCAAGGCATAGCTTGAATGTTAGGCTGCCATGATGTTTTCTGTGCTAGGTTAATTAGTCCACTGCCTTTAATACCAGTCTCCTGCAAAGTCTCACAACATGACCAAAATACAGACAGATTTTCTGACAAAACATAACACATATGGCCTGAGGTCTGGTTGCCAGTGGAGTTCTTCTCAACCAAAACGTCTTAAGTCTCATCTTAACCATCTGCATTACTGTCAGCACTGCGGTCTTCTGAGCTCTGACAAGCATCTTCCAGCAAGCAACAACTCCACATTTTTAATACCACAATTTTTATGAGTCAGGATTCACTAGAGGACCATATATATATTTGGTGCCACCCACATACAATAAGTCAGTCATTCAGACATACCCAGAACTCTGCTAAATCCAACTGGAGGACATTTCTTATTCAACTGACACTGTAGTTAACTATCACAGCCCTCTTCTTCATAACTAGAAGAGTACTTTTTAGTTTCCTGTTCTCTCTCCTTTGCTATTGTATTTATTTAATTTATTTTTAGGTTTCTCAAATAAAATGAAACATGCAATTTTTAACTTTTTGAGACAGGCTTAGTCTCCAGTTCCATCCATTTTTCTCTACATTAAAAGGTTTTGCTCTTTATGGCTTAATAATACTCAGTGGTGTACATATTTCATAATTTCTTTATCCATTTGTCTTCTGATGGGCATCTGAGCTGTATGTAAAATTTCTTTATGAATTTGTCTTCTGGTGGGCATCTGAACTGTATGCAAGCTGTTTCTTACAATCTGGGCCATTACGAATTGTATTGCTTTAGATATGATTGTGAATGTGTCACTGTACTATGTTGTATTGCATTCTATTGGGAATATGTCAAAGGGTGGTACAGCTTGGCCAAGTGATTATATATATATATATATATATATATATATATATATATACTTTTAGGGTGAGTACTATGGCCTCCCTGAAAAGAAGTAGCTGTTGAGACTTAGAGCTATTTTAACAAAAATATGCAGGTTTTCTGTCTTCCTGACTTGACAAATTCCACACCTGTATGTTAATGCTGGAAATTATCAATCCTGTCATTGTTCACTTGAGCAAACTCTGTTTTTCTTTCTGCTCAAGCTATACATCCTTTACCAGTAGCTAAATCTGTACTCAAGAATATCTTGTGTTTGTTCTTTTAAAGCCACATGAGAGAGAATATTCCCTTCTACCACTGAGCAATGTCTTTAGTTTAGGTGTGCATTGCTGCAGTTGCTTATTTTTCTGAATACCAGTACTTCTGTGTTTTGTCTGATTGCTGCTTCACTTAGTACTTTCCTCTAGCACCTTGTCTCTTCACTGAGCCATGTAAATTATGGCTTGAATGACTTTCCTGGGGCAGCTTGTGGATGCTACCTGTCACTAATCTGCCATCATCTGGCTCCCCCAATGTATCTACAAAAATTTATCTAGGATTTTTATAAGAATGCATTCAATCTACAAATCAGTATGGGATGACCTGGTGCCTTTTCTTTATTCAGTCCCCCTTTATTGAATGTGGTATTCCCTTTCATTTATTTCAGTCCTTGTAGTTTCAGCATTCAAACTCTGTATATTCTTTAAGCTTATACATAATGATTATAATTGTGGGGCCTATCATCAATTAAAGTTCAAATTTCAGTTTTTAATTGTTATTGCTTACATATAGAAATGTTAAGTGTGTGTGTGCGTGTGTGCGCTTTAATATGTTCCAACACTACGGCACTCTCTTCTTAGCTTGTATACTTTCTGCAAGTTTCTATGTAGCCAGTTTCATCTGCAAGTAGAGACAGTTTCATCTGGTTCCTTTGACTGTATATGTTTTTACTATGCTTTTCCTGCCTTATTTTAGTAACAAGGATTTGCAGTATGATGTTGAATAGGAATGGGAAAATGGTTATCCACATACTTGCAATATTTTTTCCAAGTTATCTTTATAAGTTTTCTAGTACAATTTCTCTATGACCATAACATATGCTTTGTGAGATTTCGAATTCTTTTTTAATTCGTGGTTTATTTTATGGGTCAGGATAAAGCCTCTCAGTGAGTCGTAACAGTTAAAATTGCTTGTCAGCTTCACTGGGTTTAAGACATGCCTACTTGGTACTAAAGCACATTATTGACTCTGCCTGTATAGGTCGTGAAAGCAGGAGCTAGGAACTCTGTTTGGTTCCTGGCCTCTTCCTTGCTGTTATTCTTCTGCTATGTTCTTCCTGGCTTCCAGGATCTGAGGAGCACTGACCCACCATGCCTTTCCACCACCCTCTCTAGCTTTGATCCAGCTAACCATAGACTAAAATCTCTGAAACCATGAGCCAAATAAACCATTTTCTCCTTAAAATTGCAAGTGTCAGGTAGTTTGTCTCACCTACAGGAAAGCTGACTAATTCATGAATTTTCCATTTATACATAAAAAAGTGTGTTTTGGGAGCTGTTTGATGGAATATTCTGTAATTGTCATGGAGGGTTTGTGGGTTGATGTTCTTCTTTCATTCTTCATCTTTGCTGAGTTTCTGTCTGATAGTTTTAACTACCAAGAGCAAAGCTTAATGTTCCTAACAACTTTCAGTTTTGCGTTTTAACTTCTTATGCTGTGAAATTATATTGCTGGGTACATATCCAGTTACCACTGTTATATCTTATTAGCAAATTGACCCCCAGAGATTTTCTTTGTTCTGAATCCACTTTGTCTCATGTTATAATACTCTTTTTGATTGATGTTTATATGTAACTTTTTGTCCTTTTACTTTTAACCTACCTTTATCATTATGCTCAAAGCATATTTCTTATAGACTGCATATTATGTACCTGTATTCACTAACTTTTTAATGGATTATGACACATTTTAATGATGTTTAGACACTCTATACTTAATGAAACTATTGGTATATTAGAATTAAAATGTCAGTTAATTGTTTTCTGTTTGATGTCTGAGTTTTCATTCTTTTCTGTTTCTTCTTTTCTGTCTTCCTATATTTTTCTGAGCATTCTATTAACTTTTTATATGAACTTCTTATAATTCTTCTTGGGAATTCATACGCAGCTGAGACATTCCCTTCTGGAGTTCTGTTGTCTCTCATAGTTCTCCATTTTCTCCCAAGTTGAGTGGGGGAGGGATGCTAATTTTTGTTGTTCTTTGCTTCATGCTTGGTGAAGATAATCAACCATCCCTCTCCCCCAAATCTCCACAGAGTCTGTATCTGTCAATAAGAGGAGAAGCCAACTCTCCTTTTTAAAAATTTTTTCATTTTAAAGAGATTAAAACAAAAGAAAACAGAACAAAGCAAATCAGAACAGAGCAATGCAAGCAACACAGCACTTCACAACAAGACAACTGGATATCAACATTAGCTGCCATAATGTCTCTTTTCTTTGAAACAGTTGAGCATAGCTTCACACACAATAATAGCAAACATAACAAAATAGTATAAAACCATTCAAGAGAATGAAAGCATTACAGAACTTCAAAACCAAGTAACAGACAATGAGCAATGGCCACTATAATATCTCATTTTCCTTAAAAATTTGTTTATATCATCACACATAATAAAATCAAATAAGACACAACAGGATAAAACCAATCAAAACAGAAGAACAAAAGCAGGGTAGGACTTCAAAACAAGATGATAATAAGTCAGCAATGGTTGCCATAATGTCTTATTTTCTTCAAAATAGCTGTTCATACCATCACACATAATAAAGTCAAACAAAACAGAATAAAACCAATCACACCAATGAATGAAAGCATTATAACACTTCAAAGCAATATAATAGGAAATCATGTTTATCATAAAATATTCAAAATAGCTGCCCCTGCTATCTGAGAGCATAAAATCTAACAAACCAAGACAGAACAAAGTCAAACTTAACAAAATTATGTAAACAGTGCGAGAGTTCAAGATAAGACAATAAGAAATTTACAGTAGCTTCCAACTTTCTATCCCAGGGGTTTTATCCCCGTTGCTCATACACTAACTATTTTGCTTTCAGATCCCATTAAATCCTTCTGTTTCTGAAGCTAGGGTTCATGCATATGGGTTCAAAGTGTTTCAGCCATGAACATGATCTCCAGTTGCATCACCATTTACCTACCAGAGTCTTGAGATTATTCTACTTTATAGCTGGGTAGCTTTCTACTGCATGAAAAAACCATATCTTTCTTATCCATTCTGCTGTTAATGGGCAAGTTACTCTTGCTTTTTTTTTTTTTTTTTTTGTCTCGTCACATGGAACAATTATTTCCTCTCTTTTGATTTTCAGTCTCTGAATTTCCTTTCAGGTTAAATTTGTTTATTGTCTACAGTATATCGATGGATCTTGTTTCTTGATCCACTCTCCCTGTGTTTCTTTTTACTGGTTACCTGAGGCCATCTACATTAATGGTTAGAACCAGCATACAATGGTTTGTTTTTGCTCTGCTGTCTTCCTTTTGTTGGCCCTCCACTTTTCCCCTTCATTCAGTTGCCTGTCTTGTTTGGTGATCCTCCTCTGCTGCTGTTCCTGGAACCATGGTCATCTTTATCTCTCTCTAGAATATTCTTTAGCACTCTCTGTAGTGTTGGTTTCATGGTCATGAACTCCTTCAGTTGTTCTTTATCATGAAAGTATCTTATTTTTCCATCAATTTTGAAAGATAGGTTTGCTGGGTAGATCATTCTGGATTGGAAGTTTTTTCTTTTAGGGTTTGAAACACTCACTTGAAACTCTTCTTGACTTGATGTTTTGTGTTGACAAGTCTGCTGTGATTCTGATTGATTTTCCTTTATAGATGATTGGTCTCTTTTTTCTAACAACTTTTAATATTCTGTTCTTGTGCTGAATTTCTGGGATCTTGATTATTATATGTCTGAATATAGATTTACTTTGGTTATGCTCAGTTGGAGTTCTGCATGCCTCACTTATCTGCATGTCAGATCCATTTTCCATGTTTGGGAAGTTTTCTTCTATTACTTCTCTGAATATCCTTTTAATTTCATTTGTGTTGACCCCTGCTTCTTCATTGATACCAAGCACTCTTAAATTCTGCTTCTTTGCATCATCTTGCAGCCATTGAGTTGTTATTTCCTGATTCCATGTTATTTTTAAGTGATCTTTCCTTTCACGATCACTAGCTGCAATCCTGTCTTCAAGGTTTGAAAGTCTATCTTCAGTCATTTTCAGGGGGTTTTACCAGCTTTTGATTGAATTTTTAATTTTCTGCATCTCACTTTGAATCTGTTTCATGCATTATAATTCCTTTCTACATTCATTCAGGATTTCCCTCATTTTCCTATACTCCTGTTTCTTGTGTGTTTTCTTCAGACACACTGAACAATTCTTTCAGTATGTTTGTGATTTCTTTTTTTACCTAAGACATTATTTCTGACTTGACTGCTTTTATAATCTCATGAAGTTGTTTCCCTCCTTCAGTTGCTATCATCTCGAGATTTCAGGTGTGTGACTTCCATTTTCCTCCATGACCATATCTCCTAGACTTTGTGTGGGCTAGAGGTTTGAGGTTGCCTTTTGCTCCTTCATTTTGACATTCTCCTAGGTTCCTCCCAACAATCTGGTTGTGGGGTCCCAGGGACTTCCCACATTGGCTGCCCCTAGGTAATGTAGGGGAATGGGACAGGCACCTGGGTTCCCCTAATTCCAGATTTACAGGGAGGTAGCAGGTTGTGGAGTGGGCTTCTCCAGAACTATACAGCTCTGCTGGGACCTCGCTGATGATCAGCGGTGCATGTAGGTGGGGCTGGTTATTTCAGCCCGTGTGTCCACACTGGGATTCCCACAAAGGTGTGTATTTGTCTGATTCTGCTAATAGATATTGGCTGATTGAGAGAACCAAGGGCCTCACATGGTGGCCTGTGGATGCACAGGGCTTACCTGGCTGTGTGTCCCTGCTCCTGCTGGCTCTCTGCAGGAAGGAGCCTTCTGGTGGCAGAGGTGGATCTTCTGATTCTCTCTGCCCATGCTGGGCACATGGAGGAAGGGGCCTTCAGGTGGCAGCACCTTGCAGGCAGAGATGAGTCTTCTTCTGGTTCTCTCAGAGGAAAGGACCTTCTTATGAAAGCCAACTTTTCTTATAAGCATAGTTGAAGATGTCCAAAAGCCTCAATCCTTTAGTAGTGAAGTCCATGTAATAGTCTTCTAGTATTTCTCTAGTGTTCATTCAGCAAGTGACTGGCTTCTGCATTCTAGCCAGAGCTTTTAGTCAAACCCACCAGGAAGAATAGGGTGGCGTGTGGTTCCTTTATCTTGTCTCAATCCAAAAATATGATGTGGGTCAAATTGCTGAATCATTCTTAGGACTTTAGTGTGAACATGGTGCTGTGCTTTAGTGTATCATAAAATAAACTGTCAGTGTTTTCAGTTGTCTGTTACAGCTTTTATCTCTCTCCCTCACTCCTTTCCTCTCTCTAGCACTCAGTAAGTGCACACATGTGTAGATAAGCACGCATGTGCACACACATAAGTCCATGTTCAGTATTCTACTCTGTATTATATGATATCACACTTCTAATTCTCTCAGTTTTCATGCTAATGAATAAGACATGAAGGAAATTTTATTTGTTGAATTTTTAAAAAGGATATTGAAGATACGAAATAATTTGCAAACCCAAAAGTATTTAAGAATCTGAATCACTTACTTCTGCCAATAAAGGAATATTTGAATGTGTTTTTTTAAGGCCCTTTTATGTAAAACTAACTACTAGTGATTTGTTAAAAGAGATAATTTAATTTCTAATTCATAAATCATTTGAGATAAATCTTAAGCAGTTTAGCATTTTAGTTCTTGGAAAAAGAACAAATTGAGCATCCTTCATTTAAAATTTGATATAAAAATGTTCCAAATTTCACAATGTTTGAATGTTATATGATGCCACAAAGTACCCCACCATGAAGCTTTGCTTAGTGCACAAAATTGTTACACATATTATATAGAATTATCTTTATGCTATGTGTATAAGATATACATGAAACATAAGTCGAGTTTTGTTTTGTGCTTAGACTTTATAAAATCTAAAATATATCATGTATATGCAAACATTCCATCTGAAGTTGGAAATACTTCTGGCCTCAAGCATTTTGAATAGGGGTTACTGCTTAGATATTTTCTAGTCTGATTCTTTTATTAAATAAAAAGAAAAATTTAAGGAAATTTCATAGTATTTACATATTCTATATCTAGTTAGTTACATTTTTGTAAGCAACACAATTTCCAATGGATAATATACACTATTTAAATCTCTTAAATGTTTAAATATCTTTAATTTCTTATTAAGATATACTTTCTAGAATTTAAGATCTGGAAGAAATCACTATTAATCATAATTTTTGGCTTTTATATAAAATAATCTCAGAATTAATTAGGTAATTTATTAAATTGTTAAATTACTATTTTCTGGGTACTAAATCAGTAGGTAGTAAGTTTTCTATAACATTAATCAAAGATCTTTAGTAGGTATTAGTATTTATTAATGTTTCTTCAGTTTATCTGTAGAAATAGTTTCATAAAATACACTCAATTAAATAGTTATTATATACTATATGTAGGTGTATTTTGAAATAAATTTCAGCTAACAATCCTTTTTATTGATATTTCCATGTGTCAACTGAAACTTACCCTCATTTTTTCCTTAGTTATCAACTTATCCAATACATTGTATGTGTTAGTCCAATTGGGGTATATAAAGAAACTTAATTCTCATAGTTTTGAAGATGAAGAACTCCAAGGCCACACAAAGCCCTGGCCAGTTTTGTGTCTAATGAGTATGTTTCTTGCTCTGAGTAGAATGCCTTCTCCCTGTGTGCTCACATGTTAGAAGGGGTAAATGGTCTCCCCAGAGGCTTCTTTTGTAAGGACATTCATCTCCCTCACAGTCCCTACTACTCTAAAACATGACCTTTAAGATTAGTTGTAACATCTACTTGTTATAACTTGGAGAGAATATTATTGGGAAATGAGATACACTACTAGTTGTTCTATAAAATGCAGATTCAATTACTATAGAGAAGTATTTCCTATAGTTAAACATTAGATCATTTGTATTTCTTTAAAGATTACATTTTCCAGAGATGTTATGTCATTTTTCATGAGAAAAGATTTCCCCATTCAACAACTTATTGTGGGGCCAGGTATGCAACTCAGCAGCACATCTACCTGACAAGCGCAATGCCCTGAGTTCTACTCCAAGTACAAAAACAAAGCAAATGTTTTTCTGAGTCCATGAATAGGTTGACCACTAGATATTACTCTTTGCTTTGCATTTGTGCATTGCAAACATTTGTAATGTATTATTCACACTATTTATAAATTTACACAGAATCACTAACTCAAAGCATTTTCTTTTCTTATCTTAACAAGTTACCATTTTAAGATTCTTTAATCAATACTTTTTCTCACTTATATCACATTAAGAGGTAGTTTTAAAAAGTGTAGTGAAAGTCTTCAGCAATTGGTGATTATACAGTCTGAATTAAATCTGGTGGCTGCAAGCTGAACTGACTCATATATGAGATCATATATGTGATAAGAAACAAAGGAAAGTGGGGAATCTCTCTTTTATAAACACTTGTAGGAGGCATATTGATCTATTTACCTTTGTTGTACAGTGCTTGGCTGGTCAATTATTTACAGATCACTGCAACAGAGAGCATTCAGGAGCAGGTCAAAGAGGGAGGTTGAAATTGTTTTTCTTAGAGTTTGGCTTTAATGATGAATTGATAAAATAAGCACATACTCCTTTGGAGAAATGGATCTCAGTGAGCATTCACCAAGTAGCTTGGTCAGAGTCTCTACAAATAATAATTTTGGTACAAAGTGTCCATACATTTTGGTGTCATTTTCAGTGATTTCTCAGATACCGAGCATGATCCAATCAAAAGAAAATCAAATTTTGTTTTTGTTTATGGGTACAAAATTTTTTCAAATTCCTTTCTATCTTTAGGAGTCATTGTTTTTAATATATAAACTCATTTGTGTCAGTTCTTAGGCAAAGTCCTAGGAATATAAAAAATAAGAAAACATTTGGAATTTTTTCTTTTTTAAAGCAATTGCACTATAGGCTTCTTTTGAATATAAAATGAAATGAACAACTGTAACTCAGTAAAAAAATTAAATATAGAAGGTAAATCAACTTTGTTTTCATTTAAATGATTTGTGAAAAACCTCACAGCTAGTAAGGGGCTGGTGTGGAATTCAGATTGGCAGGCTAACTTTAAAAGTGAAACACTTAAATGTGGTCTGGTATATTATGGGCTGAATTCCATCTTCTTATAATTCTTATGTCAGCGTTATAGCTCCACTATGCATGTTTTTGGAGATACAGCCTATAAAGAGATAATTAAGATTAAAGGAGGTCAGAATGGTACAGTCCCAATCCAATATGAGCCATTTCTTCAGAAGAAATAAAAAACAAAGCATAACAAAAACCAAAAAAGATACCAGAGCTGTGACACATAGAAAAAAAGTCATGTGAGGACATAGTGAGTACAGTTACAGCTCAAGGAAAGAGGCCACCAAAGAAACCAAACCTCTAACAGTTTAATCTTAGACCAAAAGCTTCCAGAACTATCTGGAATACCTTTCTGTTATTGAAAGCATTGCATCTGTCCTATTTTGTCATGGCAGCCTTAGAGATTAGGGCAGGCTACCTTTCCCAATTACTTTAGAAGATTATATATATATATATATATATATATATATATATATATATATGATTTAAATTATATATAATATGATTATATGTATGATTTAAATTTGCTTTAGTCCTAATATACAGCAGATGCTGAATAAATATCCAATAATGAAGGCTTGTTAAAACATCTTCTAGAGTAATTTAACAGAGAGATTACAGCCAATCTGTGATAGAAAATCCACTAGAGATCAAAAGCAGAGCAAAACTCACTAACTATTTGGGAAAAAACTAATTCATAAGAGAGCTGAAGCTCTGAAAAGCTAGAAGAGGAGGACACTGGAAGCAGAATCAATTGAAGAAACAATACGTCAGCAAATTCTGTTGAGTATTATTAAAGAGAAGCATAATTTGTGTATGTACAAGTATTCTTATCCTCAACTCATTTTCAATAACAAATATTTTTCAAATAAAAATAGAGCTTCCGTTTTTAAAAAATGAGTTAATTATGAGTAGTAGCTCAAATGTCAAAGAAATGATTTTAAGGAAGGTTTATTAAAACTGGACATTGAGGTACCTAGGATGGCTGCAGATTGTTGGCTGCCCCTCCACCTTACCCCCCTGGACCTGGAACTGCCACGGATTGTTGGCTGCCCCTTCCCTCACCCCCCAGATCTGGGACGGCAGCAGACTGTAGGTCACCCTTGCCCCCTACCCAAAAGACCATAGCAGCCCACTGACAGTCAGTCATCTGTTCCACGACCTGCAGAACCTTGCTGGGCTGATGGGAGACTCAGCAACCCTTCACCCACACAGAAGACCTCAGCAGGCTTGCAACAGTGTGGTGAGTTTCCCCCTCAAGTAAAGGACCTCAGTGGGTAAACAGGAACAGTAGCTAAGTCCCCCTCAGCTGTGGGATCTTGCCAAGCCTGGCAAGGGTGTGGGTGAGTCCTTCTTCCAAGTAAGGAACTCAATCAAATGGGTTGAGAGTGCCAAAAAGGCCTCCTCCAGCCTAGAAGAAAGCAAAAGGGCTTATGAGACACCCAGTGATACAATAGGGTCCCAGATGAGGTGAACATGATAGCCAGGTTGCTCTGGTGGCCTGGAACAACCTGAAGCTATAGTAACAGCAGGAACTAAGGATTGAATTACATCAGTACTCCTAGGATAGTCAGCTTAGGAAGAGTATAGGACTTACTCAATAAGCCCTGCAGGAGGAGTTTAGGTGACTGACCCTGCCCTTCGTTGTGGGACCCAGCAATTGGACAAACATCAACCACACTGTAGGACCCTAAGATATGCACTACTGACAGTTGAGACTAGTGGGATTGAAAGACTGAATATTAGTCTGAAAGATGAAAATGAGAAAACAAAAATGCAGTCTCAAAATCCAATCTATCAGAAACAAGTACAGGAGACATCAAAATACAAGACATTAGAAGTCATACATCTGATATTTCTGAAAAGCTAGCAAGTGAAATAAAGAAACAGATCCAATAGGCTATAGAGAAAAATCAGATTAGAAATAGTTTATCATGTAAAAAAAGGAATGACAATGAACAATATAGAAAAGAGGCAGAATTCATGAAGCAAATTCAAAGAGATATCCAACAAATAATAAATTCTACTGAAAGCTGGTGAAACTATTTGAATGAAGCTGAAGATAGAATTTCAGACCTTGAAGACAGGATTGTAGCTAGCAATCATGAGAAGAAAGAACTTTTAAAAATAACAAGGCAGAATGAAATGACAAATCAACAGCTTTGAGATGATGCAAAAAGAAACAATATAAGATTGATAGGCATCAGTGAAGATGCAGTAGTCAACGCAAATGATGTTGTAAACCATTCACAGAAATAACAGCAGATAATTTCCCAAACATGAGAAAAGAATCTGATGTATAGGTAAGTGAGGCATATAGAACACCAAATTGTCATAACCAAAATTAATCTACACCCAGATATATAATAACTAAGATCTCATACATATAGCACAAGAACAGAATATTAAAAGTTGTTAGAGAAAAGATACAACTCACCTGTCAATAAAAGTCCATTAGAATCACAGAAGACTTTTCAGCACAAGCCCTCAAGTTAAGAAGCTTGGAGTGAAGTATTTTAAGCCCTGAAAGAAAACTTTCAACCCAGATTGATGTACCCTGCAAAATTTTCTTTGAAATTGAATGGAGAAATAAGATACTTTCATGACAAAGAACAACTGAAGAAATTGTGTCCACCAAACCAACTCTAGAAAGAGTACTGAAAAACATGCTAGAGAGAGAGATAAAAATGACTACCGTTCCCAGAACAGCAACAGAAAGAAACCACCAGTCAGGCAAGCAATTGCAAGGGAGAAAAGCAGAAAACCACCAGCAGGAATATAACGTGACAAAGTTGAGCCAGTACATATCAGTTATATCCATCAATATAAATGGCCTCAATTCACCTATTAAAAGAAATAGGCTGACAGAATGGATCAAGAAACATGATCCCACAATATGCTGTATACAAGAAACACATCTGACTCAACAGGAAACTCGTATACTAAAAGCCAACGGATGGAAAACAATATTCCATGCAATGGGAACCCAGAAAAAAGCAGGGATAACCATGCTGTTTGCAGACAATGTGAACTTCAAATCAGAAATTATCAAAAGAGATAAAGATAATTTCCCAAACATGAGATAAATTATTCTCAGGGAAATAATTCAAGAGGAATAAACATATATGCACCAAATACAGGAGCACCCAACTACATAAGACAAATACTAATAAATATGAAAAATGAAATAAGCAACAACATAATTGTAATAGGGAACCTTAATACCCCATTGTCATAAGAGATAGATCAACAAGACAAAAAGTTGGCAAAGAAATAAAAGAACTGAATCAAACCTGTGAACAAATTGACTTAGTAGACATTTACAAAGTGTTCTACCAAACTACATCAGAATAAACATTCTTTTCAGCTTCACATGGAACATTCTCCAAAATAGACCATATGTTAGCCCATAGAACATTTTTCAAGAAATGCAAAGAGATTGAAATTATCCTATGTACTGAAATTGGAAATTTATGGCAAAAGAAATTACAAAACCTGCATAATACATGAAAATTAAATAACAACCTTCTAAACAATCAATGGATTACAGGTGAAATTAAAGAAGAAATTTAACGATACCTACAATTCAATGAAAATGCAGATACAACATACAGAATCTTGTGGGATGCAATGAAAGTGGTCCTAAGATGGAAATATATAGCAATGAATTGTCACATCAAGAAAACAGAATGAGCATAAATATACAACCTAATGCTAAATCTGAAGCTTCTAGAAAAGGAAGAGCAAGTAAAACCCAAAGCTTATAGAAGAGAGGAAAATATAAAAATCAGAGCAAAAATTAATGCAATTGAGGCGAGTTTGTTTTTGAGAGAATAAACAAAATTGATAAACCTCTAGCCAACTCTATCAAGAGAAAGAAAGAAAAAACTCAAATTTATAAAATAAAAAATGAAAAGCATGAAATTACTACATATCTCATGGAAATTCAGAAGATCCTGAACACCTACTTTGAATATCTTTACTCATGCAATGTTGAAAACAGAGGAAATGGACAGATTTTTAGAAATGTATGAATTGCCAAAGGTGAATCAAGAAGATATGACAATTTTGAATAAGCCAATCTCAGCTACTGAAATTGAAACTGTGATTAAAAACTTAACAACAAAGAAAAGCCCAGGACTTGAGGGATTTATGGCTGAATTGTGTAAGAAATTTAGAGAAGATTTAATGGCCATACTCCTCAAACTCTTCAATCAAATTGAAAGAGAAGCAATTTTTTCTAACTCATTCCTAGAGGCAAGTATTACTCCGATACCAATACCAGAAAAAGACCCAACCAAAAAGAACTACAGGCCAATCTCCTGAACAAACATTGGTGCAAAAATTCTCAATAAAATACTGGCAAATAAAAAGCAGCAAATCATCAGAAAGATTATACATCATGACCAAGTGGCATTTGTCCCAAGAATGCAGGGATAGTTTAACATATGCAAATCAATAAATGTAACATATCCCATCAACAGAGCCAAAGACAAAAATCACATTATCATCTCAATAAGACACAGAAAAAGCTTTTGATAAAGTCAAATAATTTGTTCATGATAAAAAATCTATAGAAACTTGGAATAGATGGTATCTACCTCAATCTGATAAAGGCCATTTATGACAAACCAACAGCCAATATTGTATTAAATGGACAAAAACTGAAATCCTTCACTCTAACATGAGGAACGAGACAAAGATTTTCACTGTCACCCCTCCTATTCAATATAGTTCTGGAAAGATTATCCAGAGCAATTAGACAAGAGAGAGAAATAAAAGTATAAGAATAGGAAAGGAAAAAGTTAAATTATCACTATTTGCAGATGACATAATACTCTTCATAGAAGACCCTAAAAACTCCCATCAAAAGACTAATAGAGTTAATAAACAAATTCAGCAGGGTAGCTGGATACAAAGTCAATGCTCAAAAATCAATAGCATTCTTGTACACAAACAACAAACTCACTGAGAAAGAAATTTTGGAAATAATACGTTTCACAAGAGAATCCAAAAAAAATGAAATACTTAGGGATCAACCTAACAAAGAATGTAAATGACCTATATGCTGAAAGTTATACTATTGTAAAAAGGAGATTGAAGAGTATGTTGCAAAATTGAAGAATATTCCTTGCTTTTGGCTAGGAAGAACCAACATTGTGAAAGTGACCGTACTCCCAAAACTGTTATACAGATTTAATGCAATCCCAATCAAAATACCATTAACATACCTTACAGATCTAGACAAAACATTCCTAAAATTCATTTGGAAACAGAGGAAATATAGAATAGCAAAGGCAATTCTAGGCAACAAAAGCAAGGCAAGAGGCATCTCAATCCCTGTCTTGAAATTATACTACAAAGCTACAGTGATAAAATCAGCATGGTACTGGCAAGAAAATAGACCAGAGGATCAATGGAACAGATTAGAAGATGCAAACACAAGTGCAAAGACATTAGCCACCTTTTATTTGGCAAAGGGGCTAAACATGTTCACTAGTAGAAAGATAGTCTCTTTAATGAAGGGTGCTGGAAAAACTTGCTTTCCACATGCCAGAGACTGAAACTAGACCCATGCCTATATCCATGCACTAAACTAAAGTCAAAATGAGTCAAAGATCTAAATATTAAAAGAAAAACATTAGATCTACTGGAAGACAAGATAAGTAGAAATCTTGGAGACACAGTAGTAGGCAAAGAATTTGCAAACAAAATGCAAACCACACGGAAAGTACTTCAAAGATTCAACAACTGGGATCTCATCTTTTTAACAAGTTTTTGCACTTTAAAGAAATCACCGATGACAAATGCTGGTGGGGCTGTGGGGGAAAAGGAGCACGTCTCCACTATTGGTGGGAGTGTAGACTGGTGCAGCCACTATGGAAATCAGTATGGAGATCCCTCAACAAACTAGGATTGGAAGTTGCATTCAATCCAGCTATTCTACTCCTGGGTATTTTCCCAGAAAAATTGAAAATGTAATGTCACAGCAGTATATGTGCATCCATGTTTATAGCAGCACAATTTGTAATAGCTGAATCTTGGAAACAACCTAAATGCTCACCAACTGTAGAATGGATGAAAAAGAAGTGTTATTTTCATACAATGGAGTATTACTCAGCTATAAAAAAGAGTGATCTTGCAGCTTTTATAGGTAAAAAGAGGCAACTTGAGACTATCCTCGTAAGTGCAGTAAATTAGAGTCACATTTGTAAATACTGTATTTTCTCCCTAATGTAAAAAATTTTTAAAAATGATAAAAAACTGAAAGAATAATAAGATCCAAAATGTAAAATAGATATTGTAATAATGAAAGGGAAAGAAAGTGCTCTAAAGGAAAGAACAACTGGTTGGTATACACATAACTCTATGTATACTTAAGTGTGCAAGATAGATAACCATGCTACTAATTCTCTGTTCTTCAAAAAGAATAGTTTGTGCTGTCGTTGTTTGATTGTCTGTTCATTTTTTATGCTTAGATTTTGTAGCTTGAACAACTATATCTAAGATAACAATATGTAACATGTTAACTAGTATTGATTTCTTGCTTTTATTTTTTTTTTGAAATTCTGTATTATTTCTACCCTTTTTTCTGTTTTGCTTTTTAAAAATAAAAAAAAATTGACATAGATTAGTGCCTTCTATTTCTGCTTAACATTTCTTCTGACTCAGTTTTATAGCAATGAAGATGTTGACTTGTAGCCTTAATCCATGTTGAGTAGCTGACTAGGTATTTATCTTATATTACATTCCAAGTGAATCCCTTCTGAAGGCAGAGCCAATAGCAGCATTTATCTGACAGGTGGTGTTTTTGGCACACCTTACTGGTGCCTCATTGGGCCCTGTAATTCTTCTAGAACACTTAATCTGGATTTGCTTCTTTGGCATATCAGATAAGTAATATTCATTTATTTTAGAATTAGGTAACCTCTAAGGGACAATATAGCAGATGATTGTTTCCTGTGTCTTCAGTCATACAACAGGCTAAACAGTAAAAACGTACTACATCTATTGACAAAATGAAATAACTGCTTCTAAAGTGTTTGTTCAAAGACAGCAATACAAAGGATTGCTCATATTTGTATCTTTGCAGTACAGCAAGAAACTGTCATGAACCAGTGCTTACATCATGTTACCAAAGCCTGTAAACATAAACATGGAGCTGTGACTGGTAACCGAAGATGTGCTAAGCTAACACAACACCTAGTTTAACCACGTTAGGCTGTACTTCCTCCCATCGCCAATGAACTTTCTTAAACCTCTTAGTGAAAAAAGCATTTCATTGCCTAGTTCAAAATATTGCAAGTGTCAGTGGTATGATTTATCCATGTCCTGTTATTTTACCTTGTTTGAGACATACAGCAGTCTTTGTAGATTCCACAACCTATATACTATACGACTGAACAAACTGTACAGCTGAACAAAGCTACCCTGTTTCTCCCCTGCCCCACTCTACACCACATGTAAGCACCATGCTTAGATGTACACTTCTGTTTAGCATTTCCTAAGCTTTTTTTTTAATACCTCTTGCTCCATGAAAAAATTTATTAGTGACATCAAAACATTTTATCATTTGGAAGGATTACCAACCTGCAGTACTTTGTTCTCTCCCAGTAACCTAGGCCTACCACCCATAGGGAAATAATGGCACACTGTAGCATCATAAGGTTTGCGAAGTGACAGGGTCATTAGCGATCCCATACCTCACAATACTACTATAATAAAATGTATTCCGTTTATTTTATTTCACAATTTTTAAAAGTATCTGTGTCTAAAAACTCATGATACTTAATGCATACCTAATGTACTGCATGAAGAAGGTAATGTTATGTATTTTAGGGGGTAATGCTATTATCATATATGATTCATTTAAACAAAATTTATTTTGTTGATCCTTCTCAAACTGAGGTATTTAATATTTGTGCTTTTTGTATAATATCCAGGAGAGGGCAGTAGAATACCTGATTCAAACGTTAAGAAAATGTGCCTCATGAAATTCTGTTTCTAAAAAATTTGAGTACCACATTTGAGTACCATTATGTTCATTATTAGATTAAATGTATTGCTACCCCTGTCATCTAAATGTTGTAATATAGCAAAGAGAATATTTGTTCTCAGATTCTTAGTAGTACTAATGGAAATCGTCTCATTTAGATGTTCTTCTCCAATGGCAACATTGTCAGTATGTTGATCAATGAAAGGTTTATGACCACTGAGTCTCTTTAAATGTAAAAAATCTGAAATATTTAATTTGTGTCTATGTTTTATCTTGAAAAATACATTTTGTGGCTTGTCCCTTCTTCCTGAAGTCAGGGAGATAAGAATTGTTTAATTTCAAAATAACTGTTTATATAATCATGTGTAATCTCATAATTTAACTCATTTATAACCTAACCTCACATAACCAATTTATTCATTCAGTATAAGGAACTTACTCTGTATGCTTTTTACTTCAGAGGGTCACTCAGCTGTTATATTTATTGTTCAAAGGAGAGCTTCAGAGCAGTTTACTGAATTTCTCTTAACACAAATCTCATGATGTCAAAAGTGCACTTATTTGTAATAATTTATTATGTGTATATATATATATTTTTTTTTTTTTTGAGTCAGGATCTCACTATGTTTTCCAGGCTGGCCTTGAACTTGCTATGTAGCCCACTATGTAACTTGGAATCACAGGCATGTACCACCACACCCAGCTCATAATTTAATATCTTTCTATAAGCCCAGTATTGCTAGACTTTGTTACTTTTGAACATATCCATGCTTTAATTATTGTAGGAACTACTGAAGCATTTTAGAACCTGAGTTTGTAATCCGTTTTTCATGCCTGTAACAAGTAAACGACTCTTGGTAATTCACTTAAATTTTTTGAGCTGGTTTCTTGCTTTTTTAAATTATTATTATTATTATATTTATTGGTGCCATTTAGATATTCATAATGACACATTCATCTTGGGGAGTTTGTGCCTGTCTGTGATATATCTTGATCCTTCTTTTTTTCCTATTCCCTCCTCTCCCTTCAACCACTCTGCCCCTCTTTATTTGCAAAGCTTTGCTCTCATCTTATCCTTATTTTCTTTTTTTTTTTCTGTTCTACTCCTTTTTTCCCTATCTTCTTCACTGTCCCCTTTTCTTTTGAACAATTTCTTCCTACTTTACAATATCTATTACACATTTTGGTTATTTACATTTTCAGTTTTTCACACCCAAGTGACAATGTGATATTTACATGTGTCTGATTTATTTCACTTGAGTATACTCTCAAGGTCCATCCATTTAGCTATAAGTCTCAAATTTCTCTTTATGGCTGAGTAGCACTCCATTATATTAAGAAACATTCTATCTATTCCTCAGTTGATGGACATTTGGGTTGTTTCCAAGACTTAGCTATTACAAATTGTGCTGCTATAAATATGGTTTACGCATACAAAACCATAGCATGATACTTTTAAATCTTCCGAGAAGATACTGAGAATAGCTGAGTCAAATGAAATTTATAATCCTAGTTTTTAAAGAAATCCCCACACGGATTTCCACAGTGGCTACACCATTCTGCACTTCTGCCAACAGTGGATAGTGTTTCCTTTTTCCCCACAGGTCCGACAGCATTTGTTATTGCTTGATTTCTTGATGATGGCCATTCTTTCTGCAGTGAGATGGAGTCTCAGCATTGTATTAATTTGCATCTCTCAAATAACCAGTGATATTAAACACTTTTTCATATGCTTACTGGCTGTTTTACTTCTTAGAGAAATTTGTATTCATCTTAGAAATCCATTTTTGGATTGGGTCATCTTTAAATTTGAGAGGTCTGATTTTTTAAATTATTTGTTCTAGATATTTATTAGTCCTTTGTCTGAGGAACAACTGCCTAAAAACTTTTCCACTCTGTAGGATGTCTTTTCACTCTGTTGATTTTTTTTTTTTTTCGGTGCAAAAATTTGAGATGAGAGAGGGAGAAGATGGTGAATAGATAAATATCAAGGTAAAGAACCTCTCTGAGAGAAACAGCTCAGACACTAGAATTTACCACCATGGAGAAGACTGGGCAAAAGGAGAAGGATTCCCACAACCCAGGAAGAAACTAAGGAAAAAGAAAAGGAAAGAAAAGAAAAGAAAAATGTGGATGGAAAGCTGAAACCAGACGCACTCTCCCTAGAGCCAGTCCCGCGCTGTGCCACGCACCTTGGAGTCAGACAACTTGTGGTCATGCTGAAATCATAGTCACGCTGAAGTCGGGGTTGGCAAGCCCGAGGCCCTCAGCAGGAGGACGCTTCGCAACAGAGAACAGAGCTTGCATGGAGATAGGCATTAACCCGTGATGAGTGCTTGGAATTTTGTCCTCCTGTGGGAAGGGGGTGACTGGCTGCGTGACATATTGGAATTGGGCAGGACTGGCCTGAACCAGGAACTGCAGTGGCTTCAGTTGGCTGCTCCTGGTGCAAAGCAGATTAGGATCTGCTTGGGCTGGGTCACACTTCTGGTTGGGAACCAATAGCCAGGGATGAAATTGCCCCAGAAATTGTCCTGAACCAGTTCTGTCTGCGCAGCACACACTAACGTGGTGAAGGCCCCCACTGGTTGATTGGCTTGAACAGGAAGGGCCAGCCTACACCACCCCTGCTTGCACCTCAGTGATCAACAGCAAACTAGAGAGGGCAGTAATCCCTAGCCAGCACACTTCAAAAGAAGTGTAACCAATATAGAAAGGGGCTGGGACCTCTGCCATACACCTTAGGAACCAGAAACATGACAAGAGAAACAAACAAGAAAAAACTTCCAGCTGCCAGCCCAAGGAATATGGGTCCAGGAGAGGTAAACACAGAAGACATTGAGGGCAGCAAACATGCATTATCAGACATGGCATCAGCTGACATGAAGAAATATCTTCATGACATTATAGAAAAACTCAAAACTGAAATACTAATACAAGTAAAGCAAGATATAAGAAGATTAGTAAAAGAAATGCTAAGCACCTCCCAAGAAGACACAGATGGAAGAATGGAGGAATACAGCAAAAGGAGGAAAACCTTCGATGAAGAATATTAAAAAAAACCTAGAATACATGAAACAGATTCAAAGAGGAAATTAAAATCTCCATTGAAATGTGGCAAAATTGCCTGGAAGAAACTAAAGATAGATTATCAGAACTTGAAGATAAGTTTGCAGTGTATGGTCGCAAAAGGAAAGATCTTTTAAAAATAACAAGGAAACAGGTAGTAACAATACAAAGGCTAGAAGATGACAAGATCTATAACTTAAGAATAAAAAAAATGTGAGTGAAGAAGCAGGGGTAAACATAGATAAAATACAAAGGTTATTCATAGAAATAATTAAGGAAAACTTCTGAAGCATAGGAAGAGGAAATGATATTCAGATATATGATGCATACAGCACTCTAGTCATCTACAACCAAAACAGATCTATACCCAAACATACAATAATCAAGATCCCAGAAATCCATCACTAGAACAGATTATTAAAAGCTGTCAGAGAAAAGAAACAGATCACCTGTAAAGTAAAACCCATCAACTTCTCAACATAAACTATGAAATCAATCATTCCATGCCCTGAAAGAAAATAACCTCCAACCCAGATTGATGTACTCTGCAAAACTGGTCTCTCACAATTAATGGAGAAACAAGATGCTTCCATGACAAAGTTGAACTAGGGGAGTTTGTGACCACCAATCCAACCCTACAAAAAATACTGAAGGACACTCTAGAGAGAGAGAAAAAACCACCAGGATTTCAGGAACAGTGGCAGACAGGCCTCAATGAACAGGACAGACAATGGAATGAAGGAGAAAAGTAGACAACCAATGGCAGAAAAATGGCATAGCAGAAATGAGAGAGAGAAGGTTGGTTATAATCTCTAACATAGATGGCCTGGATACACTAACAAAAAGAAACACAGGCAGAGTAGATCAGGAGATGGGGTCTATCAAGATGCTCTGTATAGGAAATACCATCAACCTAAAAGAGGGTTAATGAACTGAAAGTCAAAGATAAGAAAACAATGCTCTATGTGACAGAGAACTAGAGAGAAATAGGGACAATTCATCCAGCAGCTGCAGATAGGTTGGAAAGACATGACACCTTTGTGCAGTAGAGAACTACTCAGCTATAAGGAGGGAAAACCTTGAGGCTTTTGTAGGTAAAGGAATACAGCTCATGATCAAGCTCAGGGGTAAAAATGTTCAGAACCTCTTAGGTAGTGAGTTGTCCCCTAATCTAAAAACAAAAGGAGTTAGTGGGACCCAAAATGTACAGTGCACCCTGCCAAAGTGAAAGGGGAGGAATTATCTAAAAAAGGAAGGCAGAGGACATTGTTAATAGTGTATCAGGATTTAAAATCCACATTATTCTTATCACTCTGGTTAGTTTGATTATATTTTGTTCCAGTCTGTCTACTTGGATTAAATTTGAGGGCACAGGCAACTATTCCAAAAATAACAGGGTATACTATTGGTAACCATTCTTAATTTCCTATTAACTTAATATAAAGCCCTGTGTAACTTACACTGTCTTATTATGCCTGATCTTATTTGAATCTGATTTGTTCAATCACTGTTTTGTCTTGACTGATTTTCTTTGACTGTTATGTTCAATAGTATCAAGTCTGAGAGTATAGGCAACTACTCTGAAGATGATTAGATTCACTAGAATACCCGCTCTGGTTTGATTATTATCTGCTTTTGAAGTCTTATAATGTCTCTAATGTTTTGTTTTTATTAATATTGTTATGTACTGCTATGTTCAATTATACTATGCCCAAAGATATAGATAATTCTATTGAAGATAACAAGAGACATCATAGTAACCATTATAGATCATCTTGTATTGTGGTTTTATATGACTTTTTGATTTCATGTTTTTCTAGGAATTTTTTTTTGGTTTGTCTTGCTTTGTTTTGTTTTTCCCTCTAATACAGAAAAGACAGCTATACATGTAGATACACATGTATGTGTAGAACTTCTAAACAGTTTATGAGAATTGATTATATAATGCATGATGAAATGAACAGCTACTTTAAAGAGACACTAAGGTACCCAGTGCTGATTCTGTAGCATCATGATGTGAAATCCAGCAATACTATTATTCTTTGTTCAGAGTGATTTTAGTCTGTTTTGTTTTATGTAATTTCAACATACGTGAAGGTACAGACAGCTATTTTGAAGAGAATGAGAGACACTATGGCAACCATTATTGACTTCCTTATTGTCTGGTCTTGAAGACTTAAAATGCCTTCATTACCCTGATCTGATCAGTTCTATACTATTTTGTTTTGTATGAATTCACTGTATGTGAATATATGGACAACTATTTGGAAGAAAACAAGAGACAATATGATAGACAGTGAAGATCTCCAATTGCCTTGCTTTGAAATCTATGTCTCTTACATTGTTTTCTTATAATCTGTTTCATTCTGTTTTGTTATGTTTAATTTTACCCCATTTAAAATAAAATTTTTAAAAAAATTGAGACAATTAGATCCAGTCTGTTGATTCTATTTTCCATGCAGTCATGATTTTATTCATGAAGTCTTTGCGTACACCTCTTCAAGAGTTCTACCTATTTTATTCTCCAGTATATTTAGTGTTTCTGTTTTAATATTTTGATTTATTGATGCATTTTGTTTAGTATCTGGTGATAGACATGGTGCTAGATTTAGTCTTTGGCATGTGGAAATTCAGCCCTCTCTTTTGCTTTTTTTAAAATATAGAATTATTTTTGCTATTTCAAGTCTGTTCAAATTCCAAATGAATTTTAGAATTATTTTCTCTATTTATGTGAGGTATGCAAATGGTATTTTGATTGGGATTGCATTAAGTCAATATATGTCAATTATGACCATCAATGTAAATATTCTCATTTCACAATCCAAAAAAAAAAAAACAGATTGGTAAAATGGATCAAGAAACAAGATCCAACAATATACATATAAGATGCAGTATATTGTTGGATCTTGTTTCTTGATCCATTTTAAATGGTTGCAGGACCCTGGAAATATATTTTAAGTTGCAGGACGCTGGAAAAAATAAGGGCTATCTATTTTATTTGCAGACAAAGTGAACTCCAAACCAAAACTGATCAAAAGAGTGAATGAAGGTCACCGCATACTTGTTAAGGGAAAACTCCAGGATGAAAAGATATATTAACTAAATCCAGGTGTACCCAACTATATAAAACAAACATTAATGGCATGAAAAATGGTTTATTGAACCATTTAAAAAGGCTATTAAATTTTATGTATTGCATAGAATGATTATGATAATTAAGTAGCATACATATTCAGTAAAATGACAATCAGTTGGTACCAACTTTATAAATATTTTTAATAAATTTAGAGTTCTAGATAATTTCTATAAAGAGGCAATGCATTATCATTTTTATTTAGAATTATGTTTTTGAAGATATTATTGATATATTACTAGGTTCTAAGGAAGAAATGTGTCTCTAATTTTGGAAAGCTCATGGTTCAGACAGTATGTGCAATGTAACTTGGCTACATCTCATGACTCCTTTGAATCAACTTTCATGCTTCTGTCATTGTTAGAAAGCTTATGTTCAAATTTTGCCTCATTTCTAGGAAGTTTTGCATAATTTAATCTCACATTTATGCTTTATCATTTATATATTTTTATTTTTTGTTTTCTTTACACACTTCTATTATATCTTACTGTGTGTATTTTTTCAAGATGCCTAAAATCCTTTTGACTGTGTTAAAAAATACTTTCATTAACACAAACAAATTAACAAAGTGAATCTGAGTTGTTTCTGAAGAGCAGAATTATTAGTTTATTGAAAAGAAAGATGGCAAATATGAACCACTGAAGATAGCATTCCATGGGTTCTTGTAATAATGACCTCCATAAGAAGTATGATTTGCTATTGTGCATCAAACATGGATATCTATGTATATATAAAATGGATTTTATATATTCATAAATATTTTCTTAGGCCTCACACTTGAACTATTTATGTATTATAAAGATTTACTGATTCTTAAGGAGTAGCATTCTACCTTGGCTTCTTTTCTTTCATTATTAGGTTGAATTCTACTAGATGACACTTCTCTGATGATTACCAAATTATGCAGGTGTTACAGAAGGTACATGGTACATGCACAGCTTGTCTTTATGTTACAGAACCTCCTTCAGCTTATACTTCAGGCTTCATAGAAAAGCTGATTAAACACCCAAATCTTTTTTCAATAGAAATTTAAGAGATGGAACTCCAGAAAAATCTCTTTAACTTGCTCTGATTATTGGCAACATATAACTGATTCCTTTTGCCTTAATTAATGTGGATACCATAAAGAATTATTTCATCATCTGAATTATTTTAGGAATAGCTATCTTCCTTCCATTTGTGGCAAAATTAAAGATGAGAAGCAGTAATCATATGATATTGAACAATTTGGGTTTAAGTCTCAAGAAATTCAGGGGTTACCTATGTTTCCTTTGTACAGTGTAAATTATTTGTTTTCATTGTCTTATTTGTTTGCAATCATTGATTTCCAAGGTAAAACTCTTCTGCAAGAAACTCAATTAAATTGGAGGTGAGCCCAGTATTACTGATGCTCTGACCAATTTCACTAAGCACTTGCTTCTCCCACTGCCTGCTCACTAGCAGGCTTTAGAGTGGTTTACTTGATGGGCTTTTCTGACCATGGGAGGAAATACCATGAGTGTACAAAAAGCATCAGAGATGTGTCTGGTCAAGTTGAGAGCTTCATCTTGTTTCACTTGTGCTGCCATACTAAAATGCCCGAGACATAAATAAATAAAGTAATTTTTTTTTTGAAGCACAGTTTCACTATGTAGTTCAAGCTGGCCTTGAACTCACTTTGTTGTCCAGGCTGACCTTGATTTTACAGCAGCCCTCCTGCCTCAGCCTTTTGGGTGCTGGAATTACAGGGATGTGCCCCGCGCCTGGTGTAAAACTGAGTAATTTGTAAAGAATAAAAAAGCGTTCTTTTAATTCTGGAGCTTAGGAAGTCCCAGATGAAGGCACTGGTATGCATTAAAGGCTTTCTTCCTGTCTCCTCATGTGATGGAAGATGAAAGGGCCAAAGAGAGCCACACGCTGCACAAAGGGTCTTTAGAGACTCATAACCTAATCTCCTCCTAGATGATCCATCTCCTCATACATGTGGAAGTCTTTACATATGAATTTTAGAGGAATACAGTCAAAACTTCAGCAAACCTTCACTCAATACTAATAGGAAAAAATAATCCTTTCTCACTCTTTAAATGGGAGAACTCTGAGGTACATTCTGCATACATACCGTTTTCCAGAGGCCACCAGTGGGATTAAGCCCAATTGGTTCACAACAGCGATCTGTTTGTTTATACATCTTTCAGCGGTTCTTTATAATTCCATTTCTTTCCCCCCTTACCATAGTTTTTCCAGGCCTGTTTCCCAAATAAACTATTGGCTTTGAAGTCGTTATCTCTTTGTTTCTTCTGAGAAAATGTGAAATAGACCTGAGTTGATGGATGGGTGGGTGAATATGGATAAATAACACCTTAATTAGGTTAACAAATTTTCCTTTAAAAGAAAGAGAACTCTGTTTAGATAGTAGCCAGTTGGCTAAATGGCCAGTCTATATATTTGTCTCTGTTTCCCCAAAGTAATCTCTATGATTCATACAATACCAACATACGATAGTTTAATTGCTACCCAAAATGTCCTCTTTCACAGTAATAAGAGGAGAAATGTAGACATGTATTCATGTACAGAAGCACCAGTATAGATGTTTTGCAATGCAGTTATAGAAAATGATACTACACTTTGAGATGAATTCTGTGCAAAAGAATGATTTATTAAGTTCTTGTCACTTCAAGCTAGAATCATAAGAAAACCAGAGTAAATACAATGATTATGAGAAAAGAAGTGAAATGAAAAATAGATGAAAAAGAAGAGGCACCTCTGTTATTCCCATCTATGTCAACTTTTATTTAAGGAAAAATTTGAATGGTATTGTACAATTTTTTTTCATTAAAAGTCATACTTTATAACTTTGCAACATATAGTCATTTTACATGATCTATGCATACTACTATTATTTAATCAATAACTTTAAAATTTTATCATGATAAATTGGTAATTATAAGTAAATAACATTGCTGGAAGATTTATATAAATTTTTAAAATAGGTACATATAATTTTATCAATAGGAAATTAAGAATTATTGTGATTTTTTTTAAAACTATCACTCTTCATTGCCATTTTTTTATAGTCTGTATTTTATGTTATAATTTTGTGCATTCTTTCTTTTTTTTTGTGATTCTAGGGAGTGAAATCAAAACCTGACTGAGCTAAGCTCTCAGACTTTTTTTTTTTGGTTTTCATTTTATATTTTGAGATAAAGAATTGATAGGTCGCTAAGTAGAGCAGAATGGGCTCCCACTTGGGATCCTCCTGTTTCAGCCTTACTGAAAACTGGAATTGCAAGGATGCGCTACCATGCCAGGCTCTTCTTTAGGTTTCCAGAAGTTAGTTGGAAGAAAACAGTTCATTTTAAATGGTTAATTTCTACAAATGTATTTTGTTTACCCATAAATTATTTTAATTTCCCATGCTATAAAATTCAGAAATAATTTATGCAAAAAAGAGAGATTTGATTATACAGCTGGAACTAATCAAGTCTTAGTATAATAAATAATACCCTATTAAACAACAGCCTTCACAGTGTCTAAATTCAGGAACCTGCCACTCAGCTTGCATTTACATATTAATTCTCTTGCTTTTGGTTCAGCATCTTGATTTCTGTTTATTAGGGATCAGGTAAGGTAAATTTGATTGTAAGCCTTTGATACTAGAGTACAGTAGAATAAAATGTCTGATTAATTTACCTTTATTACTGCAACCAACTGTTCTACTTTTTAATGATCCAGTTGCATTCAACTGAATGTAGAATCTTCTATGTATTTTGCTTTTCAGGTTTGGGATTTCTGCCAGATAAACCCACCCTGTATGTCATAGTTCTCTGCTTTATAAAACCAACAGAAGAGTGGGTTAACACCATTTTTCACAGTGAAGATTTTCATGAGACCAAAGCAGTAGAATTTGGAATGTAGTGAAAAGAAATAAAAAAAATAAATAAAAGTTTCATTTGGTGTTTTCAACCTTTTAGGTTTAATCCTGCCATCTACCAACACAGTGTCAGTTTAATAATATCACTTGTTCAGGTCGCAGAGTCAGTGAAGGAAAGTGTATAAGGGAATCAGCACTGGCTTAACAAAATGCCAAGGTGGTAAATTAAGAAGAGCACTGAGTTCCTACTCCAGCAGTTTCTGTCACATCAAGGTGACTTTTTCTGGAGTGTGAGCACAATGAAATTTCATGACTACATCACCACATGCACTCGCAGTATGTGCCAGGGCCTGTGTGTGTCCCCTTTTCTGCTGTGTGCTATCTGTGGGTTCTCAGTCTGTTTGCTGTTCTGCTAACATCTCTGAGCTTTCATGTGTCTTTAGTCAGGTGCCATTTACCAATACTCAGTCAGGGAAGATTTAGGTTTTTTTAGACATTCCTCATTATTTCTTAAATTATTGCTGAATAAATTAGAGTGGTTTAGAGACACTTTTCCAGATTAGGACAGCATAAGGTGGTCTCCTTAGAATATGAAAAAGCCAAGTGTGAGCCCTGATACTGGTTCACTTCAGCTAGTTATCTGTTTCAGACTGAATTCTTATAATAGACTTAGTCCCAGTGCTTGAATTTACACCATTTTAATCTGCCTTTACCAGTGATGCCAGGATGGCTTTCTTGAACAAAATCTGATAAAACTATATACTACAGCCTCGAAGTATTCAGTGTACCAATCTTTAAAATCATGTACAGACTCCATAGCACATTTTTTGTCCTTACATAGAAGACCTTTGGTTAGGTAAACCCACCTCCTGTAAGTCATTCCTGTGGTGTGGCTGTCACTGGTCTCTCCCATATCACGCCACACCCTCCCGCTTTACTTCATCTGGAAAAACTCTGTCATTCTGCCTCCTGTTCTACCAGTCTGGCACATATCTACTCATCTCTCAAATTTGTTTTATATGTCACTTTCCTTAAAATGCTTTCTCTTCACCCTTCAGGAAAATACAGTGCTCTACTCCCATAGCTTAAGCTTTACCACGAGCAAAATCTGTAATGATAGCTGTGGCACTTTGGGTGCAACATCTGATATTTATCCTTGTGTGTCCATGGTCTTGTAATGCCTGGTGTGATAATAGCAATCATTACTGAGTGAATAACTAAACAAATCAATGAATGCATTTGGAGGTTTGGCAATGACTGAGCCATTCAGCACCCACAATGGTGTGCCCTCAGTAAAACTAAATTTCAGTGTTCTGTATTCTGCAAGAGCAAGAGTCAATTTGTGTTTCTTTCCCTGATCAGCACACCTCAATGGAGAGGTGATATCAAGGATGGATACAAACAATAACCACATTGTATTGCATCCTTACCCTGTACAAGCATGGTTGCTAAATGTTTTTCATATTCATCTTTTTTTGACTTTATAGAAACTCTGTGAAATAGACTATGTTAATTTTTCAGATGAGAAAATTCAACTTGAAAAGATGAAATAACTTTCCTTAGGCCACTCTGATCATGAGCCTTTAAGCTTCGATTTGAACCCTAGTCTCTCCAACTGGAAAAGCATTAGTGTGCATGTATTTCATTTGCCAGTCATTTATGGTGATCGCAATTAGTAACATGTCCAGTGATTTGTGTCTTTCCATCTCTGCCCCTGTGAAACTATTGCTTCATTTTATCCCCTTCCCTCCTGAAGTTTAGGTCTTGGCAGACACTGCAGGAGAATTTCCGTGACATGTGTGGATTCTGTGTTAAACCACACACTCGGAGTTTTTTCTGAAAAAAAAAAAAAACTAGATTGAAATGGAAGAGAAATTGCTGCTACAGAAAAAACATGGGGAAAATGCAACCTTTATGAATTAAGTATGTATGAATATGCAAACAGGCACATATTTCAGTTTGTTTTGTAATTTAGTCTACTCTATAGTCCTGTAACAGCACATCTGAGACTGTGATTTATAAACAAAAAGAATTTATTTCCCACAATTGCAGGACTGGAAAATACAAAATCAAGGCATCGGTGTCTACTGAGTGTCTTCTTTCTGGATCCTCGCACAGTAGAAGGAGGAAAGTTTAGAGAGCCAAACACTACTGTGAAGCCATAAGCCCATTCACAAGGAAGGAGCCCTCATAGCCTAATTATTCCTTCAAGGCTCTGCCACTTACTTAATACTATCACACTAAGGATCGGAAGGGCTCAGCATACCATACCAGCATCATTAATATTATAGCACATATGTACATGAAATATATAGAGACAAATATACACATGGAGTTGACATCATAAATAACCTGCACAGAAAAACATTAGAAGAAATTACAGCTGTCATTAACAATTATCTCTTGATAGAACCGTTAAATATTTTTAAAGTATATTTTTAGTGTAATAGATATACATTGTTCTTATAATTTAAACAAAGTTATATAATTTGCAGTCTTCAGAGAAATAATCTCATTTTAGACTTCTATTTGCATACAAAGTAATTATTAAGTAGCTCCATTTTATTTCAGAAAATTCTAGATTTCTTAAAATTTGGCAGTTTCTGTGTTTCTATATATAAATCCAGCCTTCTCCTCATATTCTTTTCCTTGCATCTGTTCACTTTATAACTCCCACTCTCAGAAAGAACCTAGATTTAATATAATTTTCTGACAAGTGGGAAACTGCCTTTTAAAAACCATAATTGCATTTTTTTTTTTGCATACATAGATAAGGTGGCTGTATCAATTGGGCCTGCTGGGAGCTGTTATCAGAGAGCTGTTAGAGACAGAGCAGCAAGTACCCAGAGCTGGCAGGAGTGGAGGCGGATCTCTGACTACTCCTGTGAAGAATGAGTGTCAGAGTCACCGTGTTCCAGAATCACTGTGACTCAGAATGTAATCCATGTTGATGCTGAGCCAAAGTGGTCAGGCTCCATGGCATTAGATAAAAAAGCAAGTTGGAGAACTCGATGAGTTCACGTGAGGCAAATTGAACAGATTCTAAGACAGATCCAGCTGCAAAGATTAAGAGCTATAATTTCTGGGCAGGAAAGTGGTATTTCAGCTGACTGGGCTCAGGTTCAGAGTCAAGTTTGTAGGAACAGGTGAGAAAATCACTGATTTGTTAGGACCTTAGAGCAAATAGATGCTCAAAAACTGAAGTCGTACTGCGTAGGAGTACAGCACTCAGTTTCCAGACACTGCCTGGAACACGGGGCTCCGGCCCTTACCTACTGCCCTCCCAGGCTCTTTGAATGCGGCAGGGCATGCAAGGTGCGGGGTTGTAGTTCTTTCAGTGAGATCCAGGGAAACAGTCAATTTTCAGCTGCCTATATCTCAGTTTCCTCATCTGTCAAATGGGAGTGTTTATTATCCCTACCTCATATAAGTCTTATGTGAAATAAATAATGCAAGTTTAGTATTTTTGGGAAAAAACATTATTTTTGCTTACCAGTTTCTTTATAGGCTAATGTTTATGCTAGTGGTTTTCAACTCAGATAATAGCTCATGGAGACTTCTAGAGCTACAAACATGTAAAGTCACTATAGTATAATCAAATCAGAATTTCTCAGGCTGAAACCTGAGCATCTGTAGCTCTCCCAGAATCCCAGAGTTCATTTATCCCGTAAAGAATGACTAAGCATGTGATTCTGATATGGTTTAATTTGCTAAAAATAATTTATGATTACTTAAAATAGCAATCGTGGCAGCTGTAGGCTATAAAATTAGATAGATTCACTAACTGCAAATTAGATTTAGAATTGAACTAGCTACTAAACTAATTGATTAATTTTACATGTCAACTTGTGTGGGTCATGCGATGCCCAAATAGCCAGCTAAACAAGATTTCTGGGTGTCTGTGAAGGTGTTTTTAGAAGAGATTAAAATTTTATTGTGAACTGAATAAATCACATGGCCTTCTCTAATGTGAGTGGACATCATCCAATTCATTGAGGGCACGAATAGAGCAGAAAAATAGGGGAAAGTTAAATTAGTTTTCAGCCTGATTAGCTGGACCAGAACATCTATAATAACCTGCCCTTTTGCTCTCCTAGTGCTCAGTCCTTCAGACCTGAACTGGGATCTGCAGTATCAGCTATTTCAGCTTTCAGGCTTTTGAACTACAGCATTAACTTCCCTGGGTCCCCCACTTGCAGATAGCAAATTATGGGACTCCTCATTCTCCATAATCACAAGCGTACTCTATTATCTCCCTTTCTTTTCCTTTCCTTCCCTTGCTTTACTTTCTCTTCTTCTCCTCCTCCTATCTCTCACTGTCCTATCCTTGATTCTACATTTTTGGAGAACCCTAAATAATACAACTTTCTTTTTAAATAAAGAAAAGCAATGTATAATTATCACTGGGTTTTTCCTAGATGTATTAACTGTGCTGGACTTGGCACGGCTATTCTCAGCAGTATATAAATAGATTTCAGCTAGACAGAAGTTCATAATTTCTTCTACCTACCTCTTACAGTCTTTCCACATGTAAATAAATGCATGAATAAATAAATAAGTAGTGACAAAGAATACACTATACAAATGAATACTTATCCTCATTTCCAAGTCTCTCTATAAAAAGACTTAATTTCTTTTTATGGCTGAAATAGCATTTAGTTTCAAAGATGTCAGCAGTTTCTGAACCTTCTTTGTCTAAGTGCTGGATTAGTGTAAAGTTGTTGTAAAAAATTGCAACAGGCTTTTTAGTAACACATTGACCATCTTCAGAACTCTCTTTGGCAACAGTCACTGGATTCCCTGGAGAAAATCTGCTTTGATTAATTCACTTAAGTTCCAAGACTTTTTTTTTTCTTTTAGACAGTATACTCTCAGGCAGTGTACCTCACAGCACAGAGTAAGATTCATACTTGCTGGATGGTACAGTTTATCTCCCATAAGAATTCTTTATTTTCTAGTGCTTTTGATTGGAACAGTTTTTCTTTTAGCCTGAGTAGCAAAAGACTAACAACTTTTGGCTCATTTTTATGCCCTGTTTCATGTTGTAGTTTTATAAAGAAAGCAGCTGAAATTCATAATTCTAAAAAATGAAGAAATGGGAACGTTGCTAAGAAGTATACATCCCAACAGGCAGTATCAGCCAAATTCAGGGGGTTGTAAAGTATTGAATAAAAACATTTACAGTTAGTGCAATAGAAGAAGTAGCTGAATTTTTAAAGCAATGAGTACACGTATCAGAATACCACCTGCAGAAGATGTCATTCGTCTTCCTCAAAAACAGGGCAATGACAACCATCAGCAAAGTAGATTACAGTGGACAAGTAATAAAACATCCTCTTTTTCCCAAGTAGTCTTTAATAACGGGAAGCAAACTGAATTTTAGTGCATGTAGAGGGACTGATGGTGCTCCATGGAGGACGTTAGTGGTAGGAAGAGAGAAGGATTCACAGATGCATCTCCTGGAATCTATCCTGAAAGTGATGGTGATTGTACTGGCACAAATGCATTTCCACCAATTTTTCTCCAACTTGAATAATACATGAACACCTTGTAAAGTAAAAAGGAAAGGTTCTACAGATCTCCTTCCCTCCGTAAGTTCTCAAATTATTTGCATAATGTGATTTTTTGTATATAATGTATTTTACATGTAATATATAAAGCAGTTTTACACATTATATGCTGGGTATAAGTGGAAAGTAAATTCCTGGTGTTTTTAACTATTATAAATTAAGGTTGATCTGATTTGCCTATTAAGTTCAAAACCTTAATACTATGCAGTTAAATTAATCATGTTAATTTAATAGGACAGATATTCGTGTTTTCTCAAGATGGGATTATCTCCCGTTCAGTGTGAACTTATTCTTGACTATGGTAACACAAAACATGCCATTCTGACATGCGCTACACAAGGACTCGGTTTTTCTTCCACATGTTTCTGTTTGACTATCAGAAAATTTTTATTTCACTAAATTGCTGGTAGCCTACAATAGCACCATTCCAAATGTGAGCTTTAAAGTTTTTTGTTTTATTTTACTTTGTTTTGTTTTGTTTTGTTTTGTTTGCCTTTTCAAGATAGGGTCTCACTATGCAGTTCAAACTGGTCTTAAGTTCTCATTGTAGCCCAGGCTGGTCTCGTACTTGTTATAATCTTCCTGCCTCAGCCTCCAGAGTTCTGGGATTACAGGTGTGCATCACCATGCCCAGCAAGCATCCCGGTTTTAAAACAGTACTCAATTGTGATTTTGTGAATCACTCAGATGATTCATAACATTTTGTTTGTCTTGCAGATCACCAAAATGCAAATAAGTCATTTTAAAATGAATTATTGAAGAGAATTTTCTTATACCTGGTTTGAGAAACACACAAGTAGACCAAGAACTTAATTTACCAAATGACCAACTGGACTGTGTCTCGTCTAGGTCACTCTAGATCAGAATGGAGGTCTTGGGTAACATGGGACAAATACTGACCTTGCAGCAATATGGTTTTACTTCTGTTTGCCCCTCCATGATTTACTAAACACTTTCTGTGTTCCAGGCAAAGTGTTGAGCACTGGTGATCCAGTAATAATTTAGACATGACCTTTGTTCTCAAGAAATTCAGTGTTTACCAGAGTGCCAAACATGTATCTTGAGATACGGCTCCAGGGTCAGTAATAGGTTTATTACAGTGATCACACATGGAAGCATAAATTTCTGTGGGCAAATGTAGAAAGGACTATCACTTCTGTTTAAACTTCTAGCTAGCAAGGAAATTGAAAATGAGGAGGAAAATTTTAGAAACACCCTCTGTTTAAGGGTGGTTAAGGCCTGTCCTTTTCTCATCTTTTCAGTTGTCAGTGTTTCCTTTGGCAAATTGCATTTTACTCATCTCTGTGCCTCTGTGCTTTGTGGCCAGGACATCAAAGAACTTGATGGCTTTCACAGGGGCTTCCCATTGTCAAGAATGCGGCTCCTACCATTCTGTGGAAGGTAGGAACCTGGTTAAACATGGCCATGAAGTACCGGGACTCTTGGCTCAACCTGCAGAGATTCAGATTCCCACTCTTTCTATCTGAGCCGTTGAGAACTAATACCTTCTATTTTAATTTCTTTACCTTGAAAAGGGAGATAAAAGAATTTTACTTAAATCTACACTAATTATAAGAAGAAAATGAAAGTAATGTAAACACCAGTCTCTGGGAAATAGCAAGAGCTCACTAAACTCAGGTAATAACACTCTGAACTGTGATCCACACAGTGGTTAAAATGAACTATTCCTAGGAGAGAACACAGGCCTTTCGTATCTATTTTGCCTGTCAATCCCAGTACATTTTGAGTTTCAAAGGGAAATTTTTCATAGTTAATGCTTTTCATTCATATTAGGACTCCACTTTTTAACAGAAATCACTTTTTAATTTTTTGGCTTATTATGAAGAAACCTGTTGTGCCACAGTGGAAAGGTAGCATGATAGATACTAAGTCCCATAAAATGACTAGGCTAGCTGTGCCCTTTTCCCACTAACTCATCGTTACTTTTAGTAGATCATTTTGCCTCACTGGGCTTTAGCTTATTTATTTGTAAAGTAAACAGCACAGTCACCAGAAGGTTTAAAAATGTGGCTATTGTATTCATTCTAAGACTTTGAAGGAATGTGTGGTTCTTGATTGATTTGCATCATCTGGGGCCCACAATGTATGGGCATAAAATACCACTGACTTGATATTTTCTTTTTGCCAGAAAAACCTTTCAGTGTTTTGTAACTGAACTGATAATTTTCAGAATTTACATACATCTATTGTCCTTTTAGTAGCCATGGTGGGCAAAATTAAATGTGTCTAGTTTTTTTTGTTTTGTTTTGTTTTTTGATGCAGGTTCTTCCTGTGTAGTTCAGGCTGGCCTTGAACTTACTTATGTCCAGGCCATTGTAGAACTCATGGTGATCTTGTTGCCTCAGCTTTCTGAGTGTTGGGCTTACTGGCACATGCCACTATATCTGTCAATGTGTCTAGTTCTATCTAGTTTTAACATAGATTTACATGGGACATATAGGTAAATGGTTGGGGGCTCTAATAGTAGTATGCTATTTTTCAACTGTTTAGATTATGTTTACTGATTACTAGCAGTATGGTAGCAGATGTGTTATTTTACCTCTGTGACAACATCTGGCAAACATACTAGCATATGGTTCCTTGTTAGTAAACTGACATGCCTTTGCTTTGCTTTTGGTCCAACATCTTATATACTCATAGAATGCTGTGTCTGTGTGTATAACATATATAAAAATATGTGTATATCTACCTACTTGTATGTATATATATATATATATATATATATATACTTAAATATCTGTGTTTTTATATTTATAGTGTATATATATAATTTTTAACACTACTATAAGGTGAATATTTTCATTTATTATTTCATGGCAAAATTTTACTTCCCAAAGCATTTTGGATATCAGTAGAAAAGACAGTAGCAAATAAATTTCTATGAAATTTTCAGTCCAAGTAGAACCCTATTATTCATGAACACTGAAACCCAACAAAATTTCATTTTCTCTAAATTTCTATTAGCTTCAAGCTAATGTACCTCTAAAAGCTATTTAGGTGACCCATAAATAATAGGTCACATACTTTGAAATATAAGCCTAAGTAATTGTATTCACTGTACTTCACATTTATCATTTTATTTTTAAAATCTGTAGCACAACCCTGAAAATACTGAAGTTTCTAAAAATATTTTACACACTGGCATTTAATACTAGAACTTTTTGATAAAGATTACTAACAAGAGTCTCGATTCTTTGCCCAGGTATTTAAGGATTCTTCCACTAGGCTCGAATCTCTGTAGGTTTTAGTGGTAGCTACATTCCCTGCCAGTGTGCACAGGTGACTTCCCTTGAAAATAAATGAGAATATTGCTTATTAAAGTTGATCACTGTTAGTATGGCCTTCTGATAGTGAATTGTAATTATTCCTTAGGTATATCAAGAAATCCTTTCAATTTTTTTTGCCTTGTGTGCTTCTTTTCTGAAGGACCACAAGACAATTCCAGACATTCATTCTTTTCCTCAAGTTATCCAGTCACAGTTTGTACATATTGATGTATATACACAACCACAGAGCACAACAATAGCATAACACTGTGCATACAATTTTGTACTTTTCTGTTACTTAAAGTTTCATTATAAATATTTTCCCATGTCAACTAGAGATGTGACCATGGAATTTTTTATTAGTAATATGTTTGTTATCAATGGTAATTACATTCTCCTTGGGAATTTGGTACATTTATATATTTTAATTATCCCTACTTACCCTTTCCCTCACCAGCCTCCTGCCCCTCCATCATCCCTGAGCCTCTTCCTGTCTCCACAGTCTTCCTCCCTATTTTTTTTTTTTTTTTGTCTTTTTGAGGCAGGGTCTCTCTATGCAGTTCAGGCTGACCTTGAGCTCACTTTGTAGCCCAGGCTGCTCTTGAACTCACAACGATCCTCCTGCCTCAGCCTCCCAAGTGCTGGGATTACAGGTGTGAGCCACCATGTAGCTCTTCCTCCCTATTTTCTGTCATCTGTATTTTTATTTTGTTCTTTATTTGCATTTTGGATTTAATTTAAGAAAACAATACAATATTTAGTCTTTCAGGTCTGATTTATTTGGCTCTTCTTGTTTCTCAGCCTGTGTGTCAGAAGGGGCTGGGGTCTGGCTCTCCCTCCTCCACCCCACTCTCCCAGCGGTGGTGGCCTGGGCATGGCGCTGGTTCACAGGGAGGGTTTGCTTCTTGCTGACTTCTTCTCTTCCCCTGCAGTCAGCAAATGGCTCTGACTCATGGGAAAAGGGTAGGGTCTGGCTGTCTTCCTGGCAGTGGTGCTGCACATGGTGTTGGCTCATGGGGTGGGATTGCTTTTTCTGTACTTCTTTTTCTCAGACATGTATTTAATTCAATTGGCTATTTTTGATTGGGTCTTTTATTTTGGGAGTTTGCAGGGGTTTTTTAGTGTTTTTCTATATTTTAAATATTTGTTCTCTATGATGTACTTAGCAAAAGTTTCTCACTCTGCAGATTATCTCTTCACTTCTGTGCACAAGCTCTTTGATTTGCTATAGTCCTCCTTGTTGGTTCTTGATGTGATTTGTGACCTAATGAGTTTCTGTTTAGGAATTCTTTCATTATTCTTGTATCTTTAATAGTATTGCCTCTTTTATCTTCCAGCTGATTCAATGTTTATATATATATATATCTCCAAGTCTTTCATCTATTTTGATTTGATTCTAGTACAGGGTAAGAGATGCTGGTTTAGAGTCATTCTTATGCATATGGGTGACCAATTTCTTCTGCAACATTTGTTAAAGAATCAAAACCCAATGCTGTGTGCATCCATATTTCCAGGGACTAAAATCTAGTCCAATTTGTGTTGCTGTGGAATAACTCACTTTAAATGGCAGTGACATAAAGCAAAAGTAATAACTTACTTTAACAATAATTCTGTGCTCAGGAAGAGCAGCGTGTCCCTGCTTTATGCAGCAGTAACTGGTGTTGCTTGAATGAAGACAGAAGGTTCATTTCTTGCGACTCATTCATGTGGCCAACAAGTTGACACCATTATTTTTTCTCAAGAAGGACCTCTCCTTGGGAAGCTGGAGCTTTTTCATGGGGAGGTTAAAGATCCAAGGGTGAATGTCCAAACAGATAGAAAGTGCAAGTTTCTGCCTTCTTAAAGCTTGGGTCCAGAGAATGACATTAGGTCACTTCAGCTGTTTTTTACTGACCGGTCATTCACAGAGCACAGATATAGAGGAGGAAGGCACAGATCCCGCCTCTGAAAAGGTGAGAGGAGTCAGCAAAGAATCATATAGTTGTGTATTCAGACTTCACTGCTATCAGCAAGAGCCATTTTCTTTTTGTGGTTAACCCTTCCTGTTCCTTGTAAAAGAGAAGAGCAGAGGGGAGAAGATAGGGATGTCACTTTATTCTAAGAGCCTCCCTAAGACGCTGGAGTCTAGGCGTGTCTCCTCAATTTTATCATAAGTATAACACCAATGACATACACCAAAAAATAAGTAGATGGAAGGTAAATAAATAATTAAAACATCCTTCAATAAAGATATAATTTAGATATGGAGAATGATTGGGGATAGTGTGCTCCAGAAAAAAAAAAAGTCATGTCAAAAGGGAAAGAGGTAACTGGAATCCATAAAAGTGTGCTTTCAAGAAAGCATTTTCCAGTTGGCCGTGAGAGGGCAGTTAGCTGACAGCCTACCAACTTTACTGTCTTCAAGATCTGTCACAGCATTTGATATAAAATAACAGATCTCCCAGCCTGGCCACCTCAGTAACCTACTGAGCACTGTGGGGATACTCATATCTGGCTGTTTTCTTCTAGCTTGGAATTCTGTGGCAATCTTTGAGCCAGGGTTCTTCCATGGGATTTGAGGGGAGGATGTTCTCAGGGCACATCTCATTATGCTGAGGTTCTCTGTACCAAGTTCTCCTTCTGTCTTTCTCTCCTTTATACATGTCAGACATGGATCTTGGTCTGAAAGATTTCCAGGCATAATTCTATTTTCCTTCTCCCATTGTCTTTTATAAGAGTCATCCCATAAACTGCTTTCAAGTCTATTTTGGTGTCTTCTGCTTGGGAAACATGTGACACAAATGCCTTTATATTTATGTTCAGCAACATTAAATGACAGACTACTATAACAATACATACATATTTCTGAAAAAAAAATACGAAACTTAAGAAAAAAAATAACAGCTGGATGCCACCACTGGAAGGCATTTTCTTCCATAAGCCAAGCATGGGCAGAGAGAGCCAGTAGATCCATTTCTGCCTGTCAGGTGCCACTGCCAGAAGTCCCCTTCTTCCAAGCACCCAGCGCTGGCCAAGGGAGACAGATCTACCTCTGCCTATTGTGCGCCACCACAAAAGGCCACATCCTGCAGGAGGCCAGTGTGGGCAGAGAGAACCAGCAGATCCACCTTCACCTTCAGGGAGCTGAAACTGGAAGGCTCCTTCCTGTAGGCAGCCAGCAGGAGCAGGGACACACAGCCAGGGAAGGCCTGAACATCTGTAGGCCACCATTGGAGGCCCTTCACCCACTAGCAGAATCAGACAGGCACACCCCTGTGTATATGCCACCATCATGGGAGTCCCAGCATAGGCACACAGGCCGAGAAGCAGCCCCACCTCCATGCGCCCCTGATCATCAGCAAAGCCACAGTGTAACTGCATAGGTCTAGAGAAGCCCACTCCACACCTTGCTACCTCCCTGTAAATCTGGAATTAGAGGAACCCAGGTGCCTGTCCCATCCCCCTACATTACCTAGGGGCAGCCAACGTGGGAAGTCCCTGCAACCCCACAATCAGATTGTTGGGAGGAACCTAGGAGAATGGCAAGAAAAAAGGAGCAAAAGGCAAATTCAGGCCTCTAGCCCCACACAGTAAGTCTGGGAGTTACAGTCATGGAAGAAAATGGAAGTCACACACCTGAAATCTCTGAGAGGATAGCAACTGAAGTAAAGAAACACTTCATAAGATTGTAAAATTAGTCAAATCAGAATTAATGTCTGAGGTAAAAGAAATCAAACATACTGAAAGAATTGTTCAGCAGGTCTAAAGAAGACAGAGACAATAAAGAGCATAGGAAAATGATGGAAACCTGGAATGAACGTAGAAAGGAATTATAATGCATGAAACAGATTCAAAGAGAGATGCAGGAAATTAAAAATTCAATCGAAAGCTGGCAAAACCACTTGAAAGAGACTGAAGATGGACTTTCAAACCTTGAAGACAGGATTGCAGCTAGTGATTGCAAAAGGAAAGATCTCTTTAAAATAACAAGGAATCAGGAAATAATGACTGCAAGATGATGCAATGAAGCATAATTTAAGAGTGATAAGTATCAATGAAAAAGCAGGGGCCAACAGAAATGAAATTAAAAAGGTATTCAGAAGTAATAGAAAACTTCTCAAACATGGGAAATGGATCTAGCATGCAGATAAGTAAGGCATATAGGACTCCAACTAGCCATAACCAAAATAAATCAACACCCAGACATATAATAATCAATATCCCAGAAATTCAGCATTAGAAAAGAATATTAAAAGCTGTTAAAGAGACAGATCAACTGTAAAGGAAAACCAATCAATCACAGCAGACTTATCAACACAAACCATAAAGTCAAGAAGAGTTTGAAGTGTTTCAAAACCTGAAAGAAAACAACTTCCAACCCAGATTGATCTATCCAACAAAACTATCTTTCAAAATTGATGGAAAAATAAGATACTTTCATGATAAAGAACAACTGAAGAAGTTCATTACCATGAAACCAATGCTACAGAGAGTGCTAAAGAATATTCTAGAGAGAGATAGATGACCATGGTTCCAGGAACAGCAGCACAGGAGGAGCACCAAATAAGACAGGCAACTGAATGAAGGGGAAAAGTGGAGGGTCAACAGCAGGAGGATAGCAGGGAAGAGACAAACCAATGTATGCTGGTTGTAACCATTAATCTAGATGGCCTCAGATCAGCAATAAAAAGAAACACAGGGAGAGTGGATCAAGAAACAAGATCCACTGATATACTGTAGACAATAAACAAATTTAACCTGAAAAGAAATTCATAGACTGAAAATCAAAGGACAGGAAGCAATTGTTCCATGTGACAGGAGGCAAAAAAAAAAAAAAAAGCAAGAGTAACTTGCCCATCAACTGCAGAATGGATAAGAAACGTACGATCTTTTCATGCAGTGGAAAGCTACCCAGCTATAAAGTAGAATGATCTCAAGGCTCCTGTAGGTCAATGGACACAACTGGAGATCATGTTCATGGCTGAAACAGTTTGAACTCATACACATGAACCTTAGCATAAGAAATGGAAGGAGTTAATGGGATCCAAAAGCAAATAGTTGATGTAAAAACAAAGGGGAGGAAACACCTTGGAGGGAAAGGTATAAACTACTGTCAATTTCTTATTGTCTTATCTTGAACTCTTGCATTATTTTATACAATTTTGTTAGGTTTGGCTTTGTTATGTCTAGTTTTGTTAGATTTTATGCTGTCAGATGGCAGGGACAGCTATTTTGAATATAATGGGATATATTATGCTAATCATGGTTTCCTATTATATTGATTTGAAGTCTTATAATGCTTTCATTCGTTTCACTGGTTTTATTCTGTTTTGTTTGATTTTATTATGTGTGATGGTATGAACAGCTATTTTTTAAAAAAAAACAAGACATTATGGTAACCATTGCTAATTTACTGTCATCTTGTTTTGAAGTCCTACCATGCTTTTGTTCTTCTGTTTTGATTGATTCTGTCCTGTTGTGTTTTATTTGATTTTATGTGTGATGGTATAAACAAATTTTTTGAGGAAAATGAGACATTAAAGTAGCCATTGTTCATTGTCTATTATTTGGTTTTGAAGTCCTGTAATGCTTTCATTCTCTTCAATGGTTTTATTCTATTTTGTTATGTTTGATATTATTGTGTGTGAAGCTATGCTCAACTATTTTGAAGAAAAGAGACATTATGACAGCTACTGTTGATGTCTGGTTGTCTTGTGAAGTGCTATGTTGCTTGCATGGTCTGTTCTGATTTGCTTTGTCCATTTCTCTTTCGTTTTACTCTCTTTAAAATAAAATAAAAAATTAAAAAAAGAAAGACATACCTAAACAAATTTCCATTCAAGTACGTTGAAGTGAAGTGGGGAACTATGACCTTTCTGCTTCTAGACACTGGGCTCAATCACGTGGTATACTTTGGCTAAAGAAATGTTAACAGATGTGACTCGGGCAGGCACAGATACAAATTTATTCACTGGGGTTGCTATGATCAGACCTGCCAAACCCATGGTCGATTCTGGACAAGTGATCAATAAATGCGTGCGGGTTTTTTGTTTGCTTCCTTGTTTCATGTTTCCAGGGATCAAACCCAGGGCCTTGTGTTCCCTCACTGAGCCCCAGTCCCAGCCCAGTGCATGTGTTTTATAGCAACAAAGATTTTGTTTTCATTTCACATCAATTTTGCTGCAATAAAAAGCAGCTACATTATCATATTTAGCAATCACATATAAATATTTTATTCTTGTTTTGTTCTGTTGCCAGTGTAGGTGATAAATCCTAAAAGTGTACTTCAACATACCAGACTAGGTAGTGCTAAACTATTGCCCAGAGTCTATAATCTTGACAAATTTAATGATTCCTTTCATGCTCATACCCTATTTTTCCAGTTTCATTTCCGGTGCAACCTCAGTTTTGTTCTCATTCATTTATTTTAAATATGGTATACCAAGACTAAAACTCTAATCACTGTTATTTCTGAATTACGTAGAAGCTCTGCTTGGTCCTCAAGAAACTCAGACTAACCTCATCCAGTGTAGTTAGCCTTTCTTTTCCCCTTACTAATGGATATATTTTTATTTGATATTCTAAGTACATTGGCATTTTGTTTAGAACATTTATAATTGTGCTTTACTAGATTGATTTGTTTTGCTGTGGAAATTTTTATCACTAAAATGTAAATACCTTTAATATATGTATTATAAGGTTTATATATTATCTCCAAACCCTAGAATACAATGGACTACTGAAAATTCATAGATGAATAGATGTGTGTGAATAAATCAATGAATTAGTAACCATATTGAACACTTTTCTCAATTTAGTTAACATATGTTCCACCACAGAAACAAGTGTAGGTGCACATGACAAGCTATACAAAAATAAGTTACTTTTTAAAATTAAAAATAAGTTTGCTCCTTCTTTTCTGATTTTATCTTCTCATTAAATGTTTGATATAATTGTACTTAGACTCAGGTGTAATGATATTTGGAGAAGTAGGCATTTAATGAAGATATTTTGTATTATTTCTTTCTAGTTAGGCTATAATCAAAGAGCAAAGAACAAATCTGATAAAAAATATGTTGAATATTTAAGTTAAAAGCAAAAAAAAACCCACTCTAGTAAAATATATATTGCCAAGACTGATGGAATAAGTGTGTTTGGACAAAGGGGGAGTATTTTGAGAATTTCTAGAGTATTAATAGCAATGTCTTTTGCTGTAATTTTTAATTTAAACATTGAGCATATTTCTGAATGCCCTTCACTGATCAAACCTTATGGTTATTTCTGTAAAAAACATGCATATGTTCACATCCACCTTATTCACTGGATCTGTCACTATGTGATTTTTAGCTCTTCCTCAAAGGTAAAATGACCATGAAACTAAATATTCTCAATTGATTCAGGACATCAAAGTTGCCAGAATGATACAAGCAAATATATTCACAGAACTGCTGCCAGAAGTTCTTCAGAAAGTGGCAAGAATGATTGAATAGCTGTATTCAAAGCCCGGAAGTGTGTTTGGGGGTTTAATGACAATGTGTGATTTGCTGTAATATGTTTTTTAAAAATTTCAACATTCAAATTATTATTGATCGCATATTGTTTTATAGTTTGATTACTAATTCTATATGCCTTTGGATTGTCTCTGTAAGTTTCTGCCTACTTAGAATCTCCTTAAAAAATCTAAAATTGGGTCTTTTTAAATTTTCAGGCTAAGAATAAGGATGACAAAAACTAACAAAATTTTGTGATATTCTGTATTTTATTATTTAGTATAGTAAATGTTAAAAATAGACAGATGCTTTATGTAGTAGTGTATGTGTGTTTGGTCTGTTCTTTCACCATGAACAATGCAATTTATTTCACAGAGAGCTTCAGTACAAGAAAATGAAATTTAAAATATGGATTGTTTAACTCTCTCAATTTAAAAATATTGTAGATTTTCTTTACATCTACTTCATGAGCTTGCAGGCATCCACTCACAATTTAAAAGAAAAGTTGATTTCAGTTCCGTTTCAGCCAGCTTTCCAGGCTTCTGGGCAGAAACGGCAGGCAGAGGTGCAGGAAGAGATGCTCACCTCCTGGTGGCTGTGGAACAATGAGAGAGGAGAGGCCTCAGGGATAAGAAAACACCTTCCAGGTCAGATCGCAGTGACCCACCAGCTGCGGTCTGTGCCTTCCTTCGACCAGCACTGTCAGTTATAAACTCCCCTAGAGACTGCTCCACTGGTGAGTATTGCTCCCCTATGATTCAGTCACCTTTGGAAAGCCTTACCTTCAATATAAGAGCCTGCTGAGGGACATTTTATATATAAACTGTGACATTTGGTAAAAACAATTATCTTGACGTAATGGTAATAAACCTTACGGTTACTAACGTGAAATTAAAATATATTCTTCAAATATTTTAAGTGATGGTTTATGATAGAAAAGAAACAAGTAGAAAAGTGAGGATGATTTTAAACTTAGAAGTACAAGCTATGTAGGGAATTATAAAGAAATAATTTGATGATAATTTATCCAAGTCTGCATTTTTACATTTAGTATGTTTGCCTATGGAAGCTTTGAAAGCATATGAATTAGGCAGTTGGTAACACAGTAAACTTTTCAGAACAAAGCAGGAACAGTTAAAATATCCTTTCTTTATCTTCCATTGTATAAACATTGCTTGATCTGAATCAATCAATCATTAAAAATTTACTTAAATAAATTCATGTATGAGTCAGGATATACTTCATTAGTAAAAATTATCTATACATTTCCACCAAGGTAATTGATGTAATGGAAGATGCATATACAAAAATGAGAAAACAGACCAAAGCATTTAGTCTCCTCACTTAGTAACCCTAAACTGCACAAAATTCTCAAAAAAGACCAAGAACAGAAAAAAAGGAAGACTTTGTGAGAATAGAACTTTCGTTGTTGGAAGGGATACTGCAGTAATGAGAATCCAATTCTTTAAAGCAGAATGAGGGGCTAGGGTGTGTGTTTCTTCTCTTAGGTGTTTCTCAGCAAATTTCCATTCTTGGAGAGTGTGTCCATTATTTAAATTATCACAGAACTTTTATTTTCAGAAAATCAACTAGTGAGCCAAGGGACCAACTGGAGACCCAGATTTCATCCTGGATCAGTGTAAAAATAGAATTCCTCTGAAGTTTAGGAAAATGTCGATGGACAAAACTAAATTGTATTTCAGTTATATTTTATTCATCTTGTTTGTTCTTACGTTTAACGTACTTTTCCAATATTTTTTCAGTAACCTCTTTATACATTTAGTGTTTTATCAATAGAATAACATGGAATGTTGTACATTGTTTTTGTGTAGTTATTCTCGTATTCTGTTCTGACAGCTCTGATGGGTTTACTATATTTAACTTTTGATTGCATTAAAATAAATTATTTTATTAAACCTAGTTTGCCTTGGTAACTTTAGGTATAGGTGAGCTGTAAATGACGAAGAACTACAACATTAATTATTCCCGGAGACTAAAAGTAAATCAGACTTAATTTTAGTAATCTTTATTCCCTCAATTCAAAATATCCAGATTTTAAAAGGGTATCAGAATTTGGAAGATGAACCCATGTGGTAACCTGAACATCAGTGTCACCCTGCTGAGTGCCAGGATCTCCTTTCCCAACTGGTGACCCAAATGTCACTAGTTACTTACCATAATGTGAATTTGTTATTCTAATTTAGCAACCCAAAAGCATTAAATTTTCAGAAATTTCAGACCGATCATTGCAAAGAGTAAAATAATCTTTTATAGTCTCATGGTAGCCGTCTGGCCCTTACTAAGTGATTTGAACTGAAAGGATGTCATTTTTCCTCTGAAAGTGCTCCAATTCGCTAAGAAAACTTTATCGTGCACTGTACTCCTCAGAGTCGTTATTGCTTCCAAAAAGCCAAGTGCCCCAACCACTGGGGCTCTCCAGATCCTTGCTTTGGTTGGCACTTCGTCACAATTCACTGTGGATGACAGTGTGATGTCACTACAACCCATTGCTCAAGTTAGTAAACTTAGTACTGCAGTCAAGCTTGGGGAAATAACCAAACCACCCCAAATGCTATCTTGGCAGGTCTGTCTCCCAGGACCATTCTCAGGGCAGAAGCTATAAAACTTGGATCAGAAAAAATTTAATGTAAGGAATTATCGGTTACACTAGGATTTTGAATTAATTGGAATTGTCTAGTCATGACTAAAAAAGACTCTAAAGCCTCTGGGAAGAGCATGTACAAAGAGAGCAGCTGTCATCCTGGGGGCTGAGGTGTGTACCCAGAGAGAGCACCTCTCCACTCCCAACACACCCACAGGCTTGCTGCCGCCGAGGTGAGTGAGTGCATGTGTGGCTCACTGCCGGCAAGAACTTGATTGAGCCTACAAGCTCCCTGGGGAGCCACTCTGCTACTGGTTGTCAAATACAACTAAAAGTACACTTGCAGAAGATGTGTGCTGTGCTGGAGCCAGATACTGTAGAAACTTCACCTACTGCAGAAGATTGTCTTTAAGAACTCACTGCCGCCATGGAAGGAAACCTTCCTTTCACCTGTGTCTCTTTAGCACCCTCTACTGCCAAAATTTAACATCATGGCAGCCCACAGGAGAAATAAATGCTGGGTCCATCCATGGTATGACAGGGAAGCCAACGAAGGTAGATTTAGATTGGCCAGACAATAAACTAGTCACTGTCACAGGATGCTTTCAGAGTAAGGTTGTATTTTCAGGTAATTTCATCCCACAAGTAAAAAACATACGGTCTTATATGATATGGAAGTTTTAGAAGAGTGAGCCATAAATGAATGATGGTAACTGACTCATGCAGGATGCGTATAACAACAATGATAATAATAACAATAATAACAGAAGAGAGACTTTTTGAGGAAAATAGCTGATACAAGGCATTATTGGCCTACTCACCATGACATTTTTACAGATTCAAGAAGAAAAGAAAGGCACAGATTATCTAAACATGATAAATTAATAGTTTTTTCTAAAGTTATCTGAAGGAAACTCTAAATATCTGTTTTTTTCTACATCACAAATACTGAGATTTCTACAGATAAATTGTCTTAATTTTTGCAAAATTGTTTTATTATAATGCTCTTTGGTACAATTTAAAGAGCAGTGCCTGGCATATCTTGTCTTTAAACATTGTAAGTATAGCAATTGACTAATTAGCTCACACAGCATTTATATGGATATGGATAATTTACATTTTATTGGGTAAAGTTAGCTAATTTATTTTCTCTTAGGATCCCTACCCACCGAGCAATGGTAAAATAATAAAATATACATTTTACAATTATAAACTTTAATGAAATCATTTAAAATATCTTCCAACTTCATTCCCTTAAAATAATGCCAGTTTTCTTTATTCTTCCCTCAATGGTATCAAAGTAGAAGAGCAAAGCCACTTAGTGCAGTAGATGAATCTCAATCTTTTTGGTCAGTGTTGGATGAACTCTTGTTGGATTTTACTGTAGTGAGGTCTGATCTTTTCCTTTTACTGCTAAGCTCGTATCTTGCTTTATACTTGGTTGATTTTTTTCATTGTTTTGGTTATTGATGAAGTAATTGCGTCTACCACTGGAAGCTATGGTTTCAGACACAAGTCTGCCTGAGGTACTTGTGCAGAAAGCTTGCTGTTCATTCTCTACTCAGTGCTATCCACAGGACTTTCATGATTGGTGCCTGTACTGATTAGCACAGAGCATTTTTATGACTCTTATGCAGCATCTCCAGACGACTGGAAATCAGGAATCTAGGCACACTTTCATTCAAATGCATCTTTGGCCTCACGCACTTATAAGGATAATGTCAAATGGAGATGAGTCATGAGAATTGCTGTGGGCTACATCATAGCAAGTAGCTCACTAGACCCACTGTGGCCAGGTCCTTTCATAAATTTCAGAATGGTTCTACTTCTAAATCTATCTTCTGCAAAGGGCAAGCTGGGAAGGAGATTATTCAGAGGTATCTCATGCATTACCTTAGATTTTGCCTTTCTTCTTCTTTTCAGTTGCCTGGGCCAGAAAAGACATATTTTGGATTTTTATTTCTCTATAGCTTTTGTGCACTTTCCCAAAGTTAACTTTCATTGTCACCTAGCATCATGGGAAAAGGATTATCTCTGCAGCATGGAAGAAAATATATGATTTTTGTCCTCCCAAGCTTTTTTCTGATTTATTAAGTTAATTAAGATTGTAAAATCTTCTTGTTTGTAAGGATTGTAAAACTTTTTTCAGTTCTGTCTACTGAATGTTATTTTGAGTATCAGTAGTTAATCACTAGGATTTTTTTCTCTTTGCATTCTGGCTGTAGCAACCCAAAACCTTTCCCAGTAATACAGAAGTACTAGCAGAATATCAGAATGTTGATAAACAAAATATACAAAAAAGCCATTAATACAGCTCAAAAATGTTATTTTGGGGATAATTATTGCTACTGTTGTATTTTTAATTATTATTGATGAATCATTAATTTCTAATTCATTTCTCTACTTGATAGGATTAATTTTGGACAGAAGTAACAAATGCCAAAATGAAAACAAGTTAAGAAAGTCGAAGCTATTTTTTGTCATACAAAAGTAGGCAATATTGAGATGATGTAATAGCTCAAACATCAAAAGGGATTCAAGTTCTTATTGTGTTGGAAAAACTCACCAGCTCCAGCCAAATAATATTTCTTCAAAAGAAAAAGAACATAATGCTACTCAGTAACACTTCTGGAATCTGTATATTTCATTTTCATTCACTTCACTTGACCAGAATTTAGTCACTTATCTATTTCCAAGAGGGACTGGATCATGTAATCGTTCCTTTTTCTTTTCAGTGTTGAAGGCTTTAGTGCTGACAGGACCACAGTGGTAGTGAAGCCAGGCATGTGTGCTGCAGTGGGCTGTTTGTTATCCCTGAAAGTTCGAAAAGTTTCACCATCACTAAGAAGAATGCTGTAGATATTTGCAGAAAATTAGCAGTCATTGTCACAAACATATTTTACAGATGATGGTTATAAAAGTAAAAAAAAAATTGTTTAATTTTACTCTCACTTCAAATACAATTTGTTATATTCAGAAATAATTTGTAGCATCAAATAATCAATACTATTTCAAAGGTCTTAGAATTATATAATCTGCTGATTCATAACTTTTAGTAAAACAATTCTTAACCCTGTAGTTCTAAGTCATTTATTTTGGTTTTTGTACTAAGTACTTTAAAAAATGAGCAACATGAAATCAATTATGAAAATGAGTAATTTCCTATAGGGCTTTTAGGTTAGGTAAATAGTTTTAGAAACAGTAAGATCATTGTGTTGTCTGAAGTTAAACTGTATGTTGTAACAAACAAATAATTTCAGCGCATCTTAACAGTAGTGGGATTTTGTTTCTTGCTACTTTGTTTTATTTTAATTAAATAAGTTTATTGCTACTATATATATATATATATATATATATATATATATATTTCACATTCATCATCAGGAATTTGTACCTGTATGTGTTATATCTTGATTATATTTTCTCCATTTCCCTACTCTTCCTCCAGTCCTTCTTCTCCTCCCTAATTTATAAAAGCTTTGTTTCTATTTTTTTTCCTCATGTTTTTCTTTTCCCTTCCTTCCTTTTCCCTTCCTCTCCTCCCTGGTGCCCTTTCTCATGTGAATGTTTTATTCATATTTCACAGTACCTATTATACATTTTGGTCTTTATTTACACTTTCCATTACCCACACCAGAGAAACAATGCAGTATTTATTCATACATGTGTGCCCCCTTTATTTCATTTAACAGTATGTTCTCAGGGTGCTTCCATTTACTTACAAGTGTCTGAAAATTATCCTGCTTTATGGCTGAGTAGTACCCCATTGCATAGAAGAACCACATCTTTACCCATCCATCAGCTGATGGACATTTGGGTTTGTTTCTAAGATTTAGCTGTTGCAAACTGTGCTTCTCTAAACATGGCTGTGCAAAAGTGGTATGATGCTTTTGATTCAGAAAGATACCAAGAAAGGGAATAGCTAGGCCAATGGGACCACTACTCCTAGTTTTTTGAGAATCTCCATGCTGATTTCCACAGTGGTTGCACAGGTCAACACACCAGCAGAACAGAGGGATTTCTTTTTTCCTTCATCCTCACCACCATTTATTACTGGCTGATGTCTTAATGATTGTCATTCTTTCTGAAGTGAGATGAAATCTCAGCCTTGTTTTAATTTGCATCTCTTAACTAACCGATGATGTTGAACACTCTTTCATGTATTTATTTGCTGTTTGTACTTCATTTGACATGTGTCTGTTCATTTCAGATGCTCGTTTTTGAATTGAGTCTTTAAATTTGGAGGATCTGATTTTTTTGTGTTCTTTGTATATTCTACATAGCAGTCCTTTCTCTGAGAAACAACTGGCAAAAAGTTTTTCCCACATGATGGATTGGCTCTTCCCTCTGTTGTGGTTTGTTTTGCTGTGCAAAACTTAATGAGATCTCATTTGTTGATTTTTGGAATACTTCCTGTGCAGCTGAGTTTTGTTCATAAAGTCTTTACCTATACCAATGTCTTCAAGGGTTCTGCCTATTCTGTTTTCCAGCAGATTTAGTGTTTTTATTTTAATATTTAGCTATTCAATCCAATTCAATTTTATCTTAGTGCTAAAATCATAGTATCTTTGTAGTACACTTTCAAATCAGCAATTATATCTTCTGCTGTTCCTTTCTTGCTCAGAGTTGGCTTTGTCTCTTCTGGTTCCAGATGAATTTAGGAATGTTTTATCTACATAATGTTGGAATTTTGGTTGGGATTGCATTAAATCTGTATAACAATTTGGGGAGTATGGCCATTTTCAGTGTATTGTTTCTTCCTGTCAAAGAACAAGGGATATCTTTCCATTTTCATACATCCTCTTGAATCTCCTCTTCATAGTACTATACTTTTCAATATAGAGGTCTTTTACTTTCTTCATTAGAATGATTCCTAGATATTTCATTTTTGGGGATGCTATTGTGAAACATATTAATGTCTTAATTTCTATCTCAGTGAGTTTTTTGTGGACAGAAAGGCTATTGATTTTTGAGTGTTGACTTTGCATTCAGCTATGCTACTGAATTTGGCTATTAAATCTAAAAGTCACTTGGTGGATTTTTTTGGGATCTTCTCTTTCAAGTATCATACCATCTCAAAAAGTGATAATTAGACTTCTTCCTTTCCTGTTCTGTTTTTCCCTTTCCTATACTTATTCCTTCTAATTTTTCTCTTGTCTAGTTGCTCTGGCTAATGTATCTAAGACTATATTGAATAAAAATGGTGACAGAGGACATCCTTGTCTTGTTCCTGATTTTAGAATGAGAGTTTTCAGTGTTTGTCTTTTAGTATGATGCTGGCTGTTGGTTTGTCATAGTCCAGTTATTCAAAAGTTTATTTCACTTCCACTATTTCATTGTTAATTTTTTGTCTAGTTGATCTATTTGTGACAGTGGTGTATTGAAGTTCTCCATTACAGTTGTATTAGTGCTTATTTGATTTTTTCATGTCCATTAATATTTTTTTTATGTAGTTGGGTGTGTTGATATTTGGTGCATATGTATTTATGATTGTTATCTCTTACACTTATGTTGTTCCCTTTACAAGGATGTAATGACCTTCTTTGCCTCTCTTAATCAGTCTTGGCTTGAAATTCAATTTGTCTGCAAATAGAATAGCTACCCCTGCTTTTTTGCTGGGTTTCTGTCACATGCCATATTGTTTTCCATCCTTTGACTTTCAGTCCATAAATTTCATTTTAAGTAAATGTGTTTATTTTTAAATTTTTTTTATTTAAAGAAGAAAAAAAACAGAAAAAAGTAGAAGTATTACAGAATTTCAAAAAAAGGATAAACAGTAAGAGATCACTGGTTAATAAATTACATATTGTCCTTTTAGAAATAGTTTTTCAAGTTACAAAATTAGAGTATACAAAGTAAATATTCAAGCAGTGAGACTGCAAACAGATCTGTTCAACAATCCAACAAGAACTTAGAAGTATGGTTATCAATCCTATACACTTAAATATTCATGCAGTTATATCTTTTATAGCACTTCCTATTTCCTTTCTTTTTTACAATACCAATTATGCATTTTTTTAAAATTTTAAAGAGAAAAAAAGCAAAAGAAAAAGGGTAGCAAAAATACAGAATTCTAAAAGAAAAAAGAAAAAAACATTAAGAAATCACTAATTGGTAAATTACATATTGTCATCTTGGATATAGTTGTTCAAGTTACAAAATTAATAGATACATAGTAGACATTCAAACAGTGAGACTGCAAACAATTCTGCTCAAAGATCCGACAAAGATTCAGCAATATGGTCATCTATTTTACACACTCAAACACACATGCAGTTATATCCTTTAGAGCACTTTCTTTTCCTCTCTTTTTTACAATAGCAATTACACATTTTGGGTTTTATTAATCTTATAGTTCTTACCACTTTTTACACTAGAGACACAATGTGATATTTATAAATATGATTCTTATTTATTTCACTAATGAGGATAGTCTCAAGTTGTCTCCATTTACCTACGAAGGCCTCGAGATCATCCTTTTTTATAGCTGAGTAATATTCCATTGTGTAAAAATACCACATCTTTTTCATACACTCTGCAGTTGATGGGCATCTTGGTTGTTTCCAAGATTTAACTATTACAAATTGTGCTGCTATGAACATGGGTGCACATATATCACTGTGATATGAACTTGTCAGTTCTTCTGGGAAAATACCCAGGAGGGGGGTAGCTGGATTGAATGGGGCTTCCAATCCTAGTCTTCTAAGAATTCTCCATATGGATTTCCATTGTGGTTGCACCAGTCTACATTCCAACCAACAGTGGAGCAGTGTTCCTTTTTCCCCAAAGCCTCACCAACATTTGTTATCAGTTGATTTCTTGATGGCAGCTATTCTTTCCGGAGTGAGGTGAAATCTCAATGTTGTTTTAATTTGCATTTCTTGAATGACCAGTGATGGTGAACATTTCTTCATGTATTTATTTGCCATTGTATATCTTTCTCTGAGAACTGTATGTTCATCTCAGATGCCCATTTTTGGAGAGGGTCTTTGAATTTGGGGGGCTTGATGTTTTTCAATTCTTTATATGTTCTGGACACAAGTCCTTTGTCTGAGCAGTTGCTGGCTATAATTCTTTCCCACTCTGTGGGTTTTCTTTTCACTCTGTTGGCGATTTCCTATGAAGTGCAGAATCTTTTCAATAATATGAGATCCCAGTTGTTGATTCTTTGAAGTGTTTCCCGTGCAGTTTGCGTTTTGTTCATAAATTCTCTGCCTACCCTGTTTCCAAGACTTATACCTACCTTATCTTCCAGTAGATTTAGTGTTTCTGTTTTAATATTGAGGTCTTTGATCCATTTAGACTTTACTTTTATGCATGGTGATATGCATGGATCTAGTTTCAGTCTTCATATAGAGAGCCAATTTTTCCAGCACCATTTATTAAAGAGACTATCCTTTTTCCAGTGGACATATTTAGCCCCTTTGTCAAATATCAGGTGGCTGAGTGTCTTTGTAGTTGTGCTTGCACCTTCTAATGTTTCCTTGATCCTCAGGTCTATTTCTTTGCTAGTACCCTGCTGATTTTATCACTGTGGCTTTGTAGTATAGATTCAAGTCAGGAATTGAGATCCCTCCTGCCTTGCCTTTGTTGCCTAGAATTGCCTTTGCTATTCTAGGTTTCTTCTGTTTCTCTGGATCTGTGAGGTATGTCAATGTTATTTTGATTTTGATTGTGTTAAATCTGCATAACAGTTTGGGGAGTATGGCCATTTTCACAATGTTGGTTCTTCCTAGCAAAGAGCAAGGAATATCCTTCCATTTTCTAGTATCTTCTTCAATCTCCTTTTTCAGTGTAGTATAATTTTTAGCATATAGATCTTTTACATTCTTAGTTAGGTTGATTCCTAAGTATTTCATTTTTTTACATGTTATTGTAAAGGGTGATATTTCCATAATTTCTCTCTGAGTTTTTTGTTTGTGTACAGGAATGCTATTGATTTTTGAGCACTGACTTTGTATCCAGCTACACTGCTGAACTTGTTTATGACCTCTAGTAGTCTTTTAATGGAGTTTTTTGGGTCTTCTATGTAGAGTATCATGTCATCTGCAAATAGTGATAATTTAACTTCTTCCTTTCCTATCTTTATTCCTTTTATTTCTCTCTCTTGTCTGATTTCCCTGGCTAGTGTTTCTAGAACTATATTGAAAAGGAGTGGTGAGAGTGGACATCTTTATCTTGTTCCTGATTTTAAAGTGAAAGCTTTCAGTTTTTGTCCATTTAGTATAATGTTGGCTGTTGGTTTGTAATTGTGTTTCTTTTATGCAGAATATTGTTGCATCTTACTTCTTAATCCGTTCTGACAGTGTTTCTCTTGACTGGTGAACTGAGACCATTAAAATCGGTGGTTTTAACTGATGTGTATTGACCTATCCTTGTTATGTTATTCTCCTGTTGTTGGCTTCCTTTTCTATTCTTTTCTGTTTAATTGCTTGCCATTCCTGTTGAATTCACAGAGTTGTAATCTTTGTTATCCCTTTTTTGAATGTCCTTCAGAACATTTTGTAGTATTGGTTTGGTGTTCATGAATTTCCTCAGGTGCTCTTTTTTCATAGAAGTATCTTATTTCTTCAGCAATTTTGAAAGATAGTTTTGTGCGATCCATCAGTCTGGATTGCAGGTTGTTTTCTTTTTAGGGTTTGAAATACTTCAGCCCAAGCTCTTCTTGACTTGAGAGTTTGTGTTTAAAACTCTCCTGAGATTCTGATGAGTGGCTTTTCTTTATAGGTGATTTGTTTCTTTTTCTATAATATCTTTTAATACTCCTGTCTTGTGTTTAATTTCTGGGATCTTGACTATTATATGACTTGGTGTGGATTTTTTTATCATGATGGCTAATTGGAGTTTTATATACCTAGCTATTTGCATGTCAAATTGTTTTTCTCTGCTTGGAATGCTTTCTGCTTTGACTTTTGTGAACAGGTTTTAAAAAGTCATTTATGCTGCCTCCTGCTTTGTCATCCACTGTGATCAACCTTAAGTTATTCTTCTTTGTATCATGTAGCAGCACCTGTATTTATTTCTCATGGTCCCTTGCTATTTCTATGAAATCTTTCTTTCCATGATCAGTAACCACGATCTTGTCTTGTAGACCTGAGACTCTGCCCTCACGTTGGCTCATTCTGCTGCAGATACTGTCAGTGGAAAGTTTAGTCTCCTGGACATCTGATTGAGTCTGTTTTGTGTATTCTATTTCTTTTCTGTTTCTTGTTCATGATTTCCATCATTGTGCTAAGCTCCTCTGTTTTTTACCTGTATCTGCTCTAGAGTCACTAGGCATGCCTTTCATTATGGCCACCATCTCTGTAGTTATCTGAGAAATTATTTCTGATTTGTTTTTTTCCTGAGTCCCATCCACATGCTTTTTTATTCCACTGTTACCACTTCAGAGAGTCTTGGTGGGTGACTTTAAAATTATTCCACCTCATTGCTCCCTGAGTTTGCCTTTGATGAGGTGGAAGTCTGGGGTTACATTTTATTTAAGAGTTTTCTTGTCTTCTGTTTCATTTTGTTATAAGTTCAATTCCTGGTTTGATGCTTGTAAATTATCTGGCAAGCAGCTTGATTGGTAATGTTTAGAATCCTTAGAAAATTTCTGCTTCTCAGAGATGTCTCCCAGCTATAGCTGCCTTTTTAGCTTTGAGTCTGTTGCACGATCTTAGCTCTTCAATTTTTTGGGAATAGGAAGTTGCTGCCTATCTTGCCCAACCTCTGGTTCTGAGGTACTAGCCTGTAGTATGTTTTATGACCCTTTGGAAAATTCAGCATTAGTATATCAGAAAGAACAACTGGTTAGAACAACTATGTCACTTTGGCTAAAGTGGCAATCAGCAAAAACAATAACATCCAGCATAGCCTAGCCCAGCACTCAGGAGACTGAGGCAGGAGGATCATTGCAAGTTCAAGATCAGCCTAGGCTACAAAGTGAGCTCAAGGCCAATCTGAACTGCACAGTGAGACTTGGTCTCAAAAATATAAAAGGAAAAAAAAAGGACAGCCTAGAAAATGAAAAACTGAGGTAACTATTAATTTGCCACCTTTAACCTTATGGATTAGATTTGTGGTTATAAAACCAATTTAAAGCAAACCAGAAATTTATATGCAGTAAATAAGCCCTCAATATAGGAATTTTAATCTTGGAAGAACATTTAAAAGGGGTTGGGCAAAAATAGAGGAATACTAGAAGAAGAAAAGATTAGAAGAAAAATTGGAGAACAAAGGAAGATCATGCAACCTTTGGGAAACTGGTGAAAACTGGAGGGAAGGAAGGAAGAAATAAAATAAAAACAGCAGACTAGAAAAACAACCAAACTAAAAAACATGTTTATGTTGATGTGAAAACAAGAAGAAACAAAGCCAAACAAAAAAAAATGAGAAAAAAGGGGAAGAAAAAAATGAAGGAAAAAAAATGTCCACTTCAAGATGTGTCTCAGCTGTCACTGGTAGACAACCTGGGCAGAGACCAGATCCAAGCTGATTAGTCCCTATGAGCTTTCTAGTGCGGGGCTGAATAATCTTAGGGAGCCTGCAGCTTTAGTTCCACTGAGATTCAGGCTGGTTTGTGGTCATGGGGCTAGAACCAGACACATTCAACCTGCAGCAGTCCCTGAATAGTTTAAACCTGGCTCTCTGACTGCTTGCCTACTTGAACTCAGCTCCTTTACCCCAACAATGGGAGCTGCTAGATGGAGCCAACAGTTGCTTTGAGTTCTAAACTCGGTTGATCCCTCTCTCTCTCTCTCTCTCTATATATATATATACATATATATATATATATATATATATATCTGTATTTTCATAACTTTAACTTATAAATCCCTGAAATGCAATATATTTTGTACCTCTTACAATTCTACCTTATTACCCTGTAAAAGGTAATAATATGTAGTTGATTAGTGGATAATTATATCCTTTAATGGATAGATAGATAGATAGATAGATAGCCACTTGTTGGCTTACATAAAACAAGTGTTTACTTCTTGTAAGTCCTGATTCTACAAAGTCCAAGACCAAGGGATCTGCAGATTTGGTGTGTAGGGAGGGATCTGTTTATCGGTTCATAGGTGGTGCTTTTCGCTGCCTTCATATGATAAAAAGAGCCTAACTAGATCTCTGTGTGTTTTTTTATAATTATCTCTGATTATTTACCTCCTTGGGAATTAGAAATTCAGCATACAAATTTTAGAGACACAAACATTCAGAACATAAAAATATTATTATAATTTATATAAAATAGATATTTAAATATATTTATACATAAAATATAAAAGGTTTTGTACATAAAATCTGTAACTATTACAACCATAATGGTACATGTATAGCAATATATAGAAAGAACTACAATAACGTATCCTGAATGGAAAGTAATTGTTACAAGTTTAAATTACATGCTGAATTTTAATTTCCTTTATAGTGTATTAATTTGTATCAAGATAACAAATGGAAGCAGTTTCTTTATTTAGTGCTCATTGCCATTGGCTTCTCTAGAGATGAAGGTAGAATAAATGTTTCTAGCATGTGAGTTTACAGCAGATGTGCCAGCTGCACAGATTCCTGCCAGTGGTCTGTGCATTAAAATCCCGTGGTTCACTGACAGAACCACGTCTTTTGGGCTGAGGCTCTACGGTGTCAATAGCATGCTACTTTCTGGGATGAAAAGGAGGATCTTTCTGTATCCATTTTATGTAAAGATGTTGTCTAGGAACTTTTTTATAATTCCCTAATTTATTATGTAACAAACTTCAATGGCAAAAAACTTTTGTGAAATGATCCAGCAGTATACAATCCACACATGTGTCTTTTAATCCCCAGAATTCCTAGGTCTTTGTTTTCTCAACAGAATTTTAAAAATTAAAGTTTTAAAAATAAAAATTTAAAACCATCATCCAAGGATATAATGATAAAATTTTAAGTATATAATGGCCTGATTTTGGATAAGCTAGGCCATTGGTGGCAAACCTGAGGCACATGTGCCACAGAGAGCTGTTAGTGTCACTGAAAGCTAATCTAAGTGGTTCACCATAGCTCATGCTATCAATGAAGGCTGAAATTTATCTTCCTATGTTAATATCTCCTTATTGATCATAGGATAGTGGCATTTGTGAGTAATGAAAAATTTCTTGTCTGCCCCCAGAAATGTTAGGGAAGACTTCTTGTGGTTTTCTTTTTTCTACTAATTGGTAATTACCATTAACTCACTTCAGAAATCTCCTCATTCTGTTTTCCAAGCACAGCATCTACTAAACTCTTGCATTTACAAATATTGAAAAGACTTCATTAAATATTATTTTTACTCAATTTGTAGTTGGTAAATAGATTCATATCAAATGTTTTAATTATGGGATTTATTAAAATCTCACCAGATATTTTTGCAGTTTCACCTTTTAATCTGATGGCTTTTTTCATAATATATGACCTACATTTGTTTTCAATTTTTTTGTTTCTTGTGAATAGTTTTCTTTGGTAAACTATTTTCATTTTAATGGTGGAGAAAATGTGTTAGCTATTTAGATAGCTCAAACCCAAATTTGGTTAACTAGATTATTTTACCAGTAATTCATGAGACTCACGGTCACTCTGTTTATTCCTGTTCACTGGTATTACTAATTCTGATTCCACTTCCATCTTTTAGATGTTCCACTTGAATTCTAGTAATTCTAAATCTCAGGGCTTAATCTTTCACAAGTAAAGAAAATCACTGGTCAAGCCAGTGTGTGTCATTAACCCCAGCTAACTGGGAGGCTGAAGCAGGAGCATCATTTAATCCTGAGTATTTAAGAACAGCACGCCCAATAGTAAGATCCTGTCAAGAGCAAAGAAACACAAAATTAAGCATAAAGAATCTTTAAGAAAACAGTTAAGTAGAATTTCATAATTAATATACATTTGCAGACAAAATATTTTTAGAAACATGATTGTGTTCAAATTTTTATGTATGAGTCTATTTATTCAGTTTTATGGATTTCATCATTGTTTATCTGTCTGGATTGTTTGAAGCTAGATTCTGTACAGAGAAGTTACTTCTTAAATCCTTATACAAATACATCACAGTTGTTTCTGCATCCTGCCACTGTTTATGATACAGATTCCTGGCAGCTGTGTCTGAGAGGTAGGCTACAAACACAGTGACTGTCATCGCCTGTCACTACTAGGCATTTCTGTTTTGAAGATAATGTCAACAAAGTGACCAGACTTTATTACTGTTGCTGCTGAATTTTCCTGCCTTGTTAAACACTGCGCCTTCCATGATTTTCTTTATGAAGTGCTACAAAACTCTCATCTGTGAAGTTGGAGACACAATGTCTCAATACCATGTCCTTATCCACTCATCTTGTGACAGGAAGAGAAGTAATGAATAAACAAGAGGGCACATAGCATCTTGATGGTAGCTTTTCACACAGTGGTATGGTTTCTCTAAGACTGTTCCACATCATCCATGGTGATCAGCAAACTGTGACCACTCATGAGTATATTGGAACATTATGAAATCAAGCTTCCAGTTTGTCAACTTTCTGAAAATATAGACACCAAGAAACTATAAGCTGTTAACATATAAACTTATCATTTATATTTTTATGAAGTGTCTATGTTATTTGAAAAAGGAGTTTGTTAAATATTCTGAACATTGCATATTCAGGGAGGCCTTTCAGTTAATGAGTTTAGGAAATCCTCCCATGCTTTTCATGAAAAGGAAAATGCTGTTCCAGAGAAATTTGAGATAGATCATTTTCAATTTTGAAATCTAATGAAAATACATGATCTTATTTGACTTTAGACTGTCAACTTCTCTCCATGCAGGGACCCCACAGGCAGGATTCTGGTCCTCAGAAGTGGGGTGTGTAGGAGTTTCTGTAAATGAGACTGTCTCTCTTGGAAAAATGGTTAAATATAAACCTATAATCTATTATTTAGGATGGTCCTTTTATTCCCATTTCTTAACAGCTCCTAATGCAAAAATTATGTAGGTAGTTATGACTGCATTTTGAAACATCTGTTGAAAGGAATCTCTGAAGTGATCATTAACATCCATCCAAAACAAGAGCAAATGTGGGCCAAAAAATATAAAATGCTTGATTCTTTGCATCAAGGGAATACTATATAAGATATCTGCTTTGCATTTAGATATGAAATCTCACCTTCAGGGGGCCTTTTTTTTTTTTAAATCTTTTTTGTCCCATAACCTTGCACTTGCCAGGCAGGCACTGTGCCACTGAACTATAACCCTGACCCACAAGGGGGCTTTTGATAAAAAAGAAAATGACCATTTTGTGTAAAATGCACTGACAGGATTCCAGCCTATTTCAATTGTGGCTGAACTAGACTAAGTCACGTCCACATAGGTGATGTATTCAGTTAATTGCCAAATTGCATACTTTGAATTTTAAAATCATGTCCATGATTTTTTAAAAAAATATACCTCTACCATCAAAAAATGCTTTTCTGAGAACAGTAAAAAACAGACAAGGCAAAAGCAGAATTTAAGTTAAATTAGAGGAACAGAATCTACTCCTGGTGAATTTATATTTAGTGCAATGTACAATGATAAAAATAAGAAATAAAACACTCACATCACCTTAAGAAAAGCAAACACCAATACTGAAGTTATGCGAATATTCTTTGTGCTTTGCTTATCTTAGTTTACCCTTAAATATAATTGTTATGGATATTGATATCTTGCCCTAATCCCTAAGCAATCTAATCGGGAAGTGGTGTTACATTTGTCTTTTTTTTTTTCTTTTTTGCATTTGTGTCTGTTGCAATTGTAAATAATTTAATTCTGAGTAATTTCCTATGCAGACTTATATAAAATAGGATCCTGAACTGCAAATATTTTGTTCACGAATAAGTCACTGCTATGTTCAAATATTTATTAGAGGAAAAGAGTAATTGCTGCCTAATATATCCTGAAGATAACCTTCACACTTAAAAAAGTATTGAACACTTCCTTTGAACTGTGTTCTTTAACACATAATAGAGATAAATCTGAACATGGCAGACATGTCTTTTTGCTTATAGCCTAGAAAGGCTAAGAAACAATGTAAACAGTTACAAACAGATACATGCTGGCGACAGCAGCTCTGATGTGCCACAACACTAGAGAATTAATGTTAAATGAATGGTTACAGAAAACCTCTTTTCATAATGAAGGCTCAGAGATCCACTCAATTAGAAAGAAGCCAGCCATTAAAATTGCCAAAAGGGAGTGGGTGGGGTGCATATAACAGATACCAGGGGAAATCAGTAAGGCTGGAGGAAAGTGAGCAAGAGGGGACAGAGGAGAGTTTACAGGAGAAGTTAAATAGTTGAGTAAGGGAATTAATGCAGGATAAGAAGTGTGCCTTTAATATGAATAAACAGCAATTGCTGGAGAGATTTGACTGAGAGAGTTATAAGATGGAATTTAGGCTTTGAAATTATTTTTCTGGTAGTCCATTAAGAAATCACAATGATTTAGATTCAGCTGATAATGTTGAAATAAAAAGTTGTTACATTTAGTGTGTATTTTACAGTTTCATTTTATAGGGCTTGTTATTTTGGGGGCATGCAGTATTCAATAAGGAAAATGTTTCTTATTGCACCCGGAGATTGGAATTAAGTTTAAGCAAATGGGTGGGTAATGATGATATTTATCAATTTGGGGAAGACTAGCAGGGTCACAGGTAATAACTCGGGTTTCTCTGTGTGAAGGTGGAGATGCTTCTAAGATTTTTCAGGAGAAAAAGGAAGCCCTAAAGTGCAGCAGAAATCTAGGATTGATTTGGTCTTTCCTGGTTACAAAAGCTAAAGGGAGACTACAAACTTTTTTGGGAAAAGAATAAAAGATGGAAGAGGAAATTCATGCATAAGCCCTGAGGTTTTCCAAGCTCTACCAGTTGGACAAAAGGACAATTTCACAAAATTTAAAATGGGTAATCATTTGGGAGGATGAAATCAAGGGCATGAAATACAACAAAATCTAAGAATGTTCACTCATTAAGGAGACAGAGGGAAAGTTAGGAGCAGTTATGGGGGCAGAAAGGTGTTTGGATTTAGCAAGATGCAGTTCATTGGCAACTTTTGAAGGGGTACTTTCAGAGTAGTGTAGAGGATTGAATTCCGACTGGATTGCACTGAAGAATGAGTAGAAGATAAGGCAGGGGAGGAGGTGGTGTATGGTTTCAGATAGATATGCTCTGGGAAGAAATTTTCAGGGAATTTGCAGAGGAAGAATTTTTAAAGTGAGGAGAGCACACACATATGTTGATAGGCATAATCTAGTCATGGAAATGAGACTGACCATTTAGAACAGAGAAAGACTACCAGCATAAGTGGTCTCAATCCTGGCAATTCGTTGTAATCAAATGGAGTGATTTTTAGAATACCAATGTTCAGGCCTGTCTCTGAGCAGTAACCTCTGGGAATCACATCTCAGAATTGGTATTTTTTTTTAAATTCCCATATGATACAATTATGCACTTAGTATTGAGGACTACTGAATTAATTCAGTGGTTTTCAAATGTTAGTTTGTCAGAATCACTGCACTTTCCAACAGTATCTGATTCAGGTACCTACATGGTGTTGATGCCACTCATTGGAGAACCATTGAGTCATTGGTTTTGTTAGTCTCTTAGCCTCTTAGTTCTCTTGGTCTTTCAGAGAATGACCAAGGTCCATATGAAGTGTGAAGGGATGGGCTCCGTAGCAGGTGCCTTCCACAGGCAGAGGCTGACTTTCTGTGTTATCAAAAGAAGGGAAAGTACCGACTGGAAAAGTGAGATTTTCCAGTAAGGAATGAACAACTCAACAATGTGTGTGTAAGGTAAGCAAAGGATTATGGGAAGGCAAACAGAAGCATAAAGTTTAAGGAAAGTAAGGTAGTTATGTAGAAGTAGACATTAACCAAGCTGTAAAAATATACTGCAAATACTAGGCAGTAGTATCCTTTTAAGGTTTGCATCAGAAATTTAAAAGGGGAAACAGCCTACTTGTGTAATTTTCTCTTTGAACATTCAGAAGTAACCAACACATAAGATTCAGTCCAACTATCATTTATTAGTCATTTTCTCATATTAGGCAATAGGCTAGCTGATTTTTTGCTCAGATTTAGACATACGAAAATTAAGAGTTGGCATCTCTGCCAAGGGCTACATGATACCAACGGCTGGAATTACCGTTATTGAAATACTTCAAAGGCTGTTTATGGGAACCATGTATCTAATTATTTCTGCATTGACATAATCAATGCCTTCACTCCAGCTGATCGTTGTGGGCTCAGCTTGTCTTTGTCTTTTCTCTTCAGAGCAAATGAGCTGGCACAGGCAAACAAATTGCACAGCTGTTGACACTTGTTTCTGCCAAACCCTTGGGAACTACACTCTAGATGTCTTCATCCTACAGGTAAACAGCTTCAGAAAGAAAATAACCTAGGACAATATTAATCTTTGCAAAGGAACTTCATACAACAATGTGACAACCAAATTAGGATCACTAAGATGTACAGAAAACATTAAATCATGTAGTTTAGCATAAACAGCAAAAGAGTGATACATTTTAATAATCATATTCCTTTCAACACATGAAAGAATTCAACACTATTAATAAATGACTTAAAACAATCTCGTATGGAAAAGCTCATTTTATACAAGAGGAAGTATTCTGAGTTTAAGTAAATACTTTGCCTTGAAGAAGTGTAATACATGGGTTTGGCAGTTAATCTTGTCTTGTAATTTTATGATACTAAAAATAGTGTGCTTTTTACCTATTCAGGGCACTTCCAAATATATTCCTCACTTTAACACGTAGCTCTAAATCCTTACTGTAGAAAAGCCCCATTAATTTTAATCCACACTACAAATTTACACAATTAGGTCAGCTGATATGCTTCTGTTACAGGCAGTTTTTTAAAGGATCTAAAATTATTTGCATAGTCTTAAAATAAGGGCATAAATGGGACTAAATTCCTTGTCTGTGAGTTTTCTCCCCTACAAAAGTTGTCGAACATGACTTTTTTATGCTTTTAAAAATAAAACAATTATTAAGTTTCAGGAAAAATTAAGTTTATGGAAATTTAAAACATTTTTATTCTGAGGCATAAAGCAATAACAATGGAGAAATAATATTTTACCCTCTCCCTTCACCTTATTTCTGAGGAGATAATGCACATTTCCCTTGTAAAACTATTCATGTCTTCTTTATATAAAATTAATCTTAACGTAAAGTCATTTAGGAAATAAAATCTGGCACCAGGGGTTGGGGATTTAGCTCAGTGGCATAAGCGCCTGCCTTGCAAGCATGTGGTCCTGAGTTTGATCCCCGGTAGTGCTAAAAATAAATAAATAAATAAATAAATAAATAAATAAATAAATAAATAAATTCTGGTGCCTAAAATTGGGAAATAAAATCTGGCACCTAAATATCATACTTTGTTCACAAATTATCATTTTAATTAAGTATTTGGGTCTTAATGACAATTAAAGGTCTGGACTTGGACCAGAATCTATCTTTACTTCAAGCAGGTGTCTTCTGAGGGTACCTCAAGCCCTTTCAAGTCTGTTTTTGTATCTTCCCTAAAAGAAGTGGCCTTTTTTTACTGAAGAGCTCTCTTTCTAGTTCATTAGTGATTTGAGGTGCCTGGAGCCTGAGGTCTGAACTCAGGAAAACAATGCAAGCCCAGAAGCTTTCTGAAAGGTGAGTACATCCTTCACCTTGGCCCTGAGAGCCCTGGGGAATCTCTCTTGGAAGCAAATAGCAGAGCCACAGGGAGGTTACATGTCTCACAGCACTGGGAAGCCACTCTAGACCTTTCCATTTATTGTCAATGTCCTTATTTGATCAATTCTCTCTTTTCATCTCTTCCCCTGCCATTAATATTTTGTCTTCTTTTGTTCTTGATTTATGCCCTGCTCTTCTCCTTCTCCTTCTCTTTACTCTTTTCCTTTTTTCTTTTTTCCTTCTTTCATTCAATTTTGCTTAATTTATATAATAATATATCTGAGATTAAAAAATCATTTTCCTTTAAAAGTTGTATCTCTGTAATAGTCATCCATAAAAGGAAATTTAGTAAGTGTAATACTACTTTGTACACCAGTTCTTCAGCAAGGAGTTGTTATTCTTAGTTCTAGTGATTTTTGATAGAATTTTTATAGAAGTCTTGATTCTGTTTTTTTAAGCAGAAATATTTTATATTTCCAAAGTCTTGAGTAGTTTAATAAAATAATGACACCTCGTTTATTTCTCAACCTACTAAAATATAAAATTCTAAAATATAATCACAGCATCTGCTGCATATGGTTTTTGCCCATGTCCAGCTAAGAAATTTTTTGTATCGATTAAGAAATTCTATCTTTTTTCAGACTACACTCTCAGCAGAGTGGCTTTAGCCACTTCCTGTCATTCTAATTTGGAATAAATCTGTCTAATCTATAATCTCACAATTCATTGTCTTTAATGTTTAATTTCTTCATACTAAAATAAAGAAATGAAAATAATATTATTTACTTACCACATGTAAGTACTTATTCACATTGCCTTTCTCAAAATGATTTTGTATCATATGTTTCTCTGAATTTGATACTAGCTTCCTGCAGACTCCTGGGAAACAGAATTACTTATTGAAGGAAGGCACTGCAAGGTTATGTATTAGTACTTTTTCATTTTCTTTGAATGCCTTGTGATGCAGTCCCTCTTAGGGTCCACACACAAAAGTTTCTTCATGTCAGTTTTATCTGCCAACTCAGAAGAATGCGAGCTTGCTCCAGAACAAGCAGGAATGTTTTCTAAGTATATTTGTGACCCATCCTACCATGTTTGTTATCTGCAGTTATTACAGAAAAACATGAAAGAAATACAGAAGAATGAATGAAGTTAACTTTAAAGGTATCCCAGAAGAATTCATAAAGGGCCCATGGAAGCAGGTTTGAAATATAGTTGAGGGACAGATGCTGGCAATTTCAGTGACTCTTGGTAGATAGCCGAATGAAATTTTTTCTCTGGTTTGTCTAAATTACCCTTCCTTGCTTTGAGAAAAATAGTGTGTCTCTATTCTTTAGATGGATTTTTGTCTGCCATGAATGTGCTGAAATTCCACTTTGAGTAGGTGTTTGATAAAGAGGATCTAGAGACCCTGAAGACTGTTGATAGAAACTTCAAAATACTGTTATTTTTCAAGTATTATGAATTTAGTTCTTACAGGGAATGAGAAGAAAGAAAAATGCAAAACTATGCAACAGTGTTAAAAGCTAGGCACAGTACCATTCCATATCCAGATGAGCACCATTTGAATACCATGTTGCCATTTCAAAGTGCTTGATCTTTTGACATATTGTATTCTGGTCATAGATTTGGTAAATAAACAAGTATAAAGCTTAAAATTTTAGCAGACTATATAATGTTGGATTTATCATATAGGTTACTACCTATGCTATTCATAAAACTATTTATTAAATGTTTTAATGTAGTAAACAATTTCTAAAGAGAAGAGAACTTAATAAAAGCAATAGAACTTACTTGAAATCATAAGCTGTTTCCAAATCATATTACTGGAAATGATCTCACTCCTTTCTTGCTTTCTATATGTTATAATTTACCTGCAAAATTCAAGATGTAGAATACTCTAACCCTTAATGTATGAGCATCATAAATACTTTGATTTCATTTGGAAATCTGTGAAATTTTTTTGGCATCGATATTCAATCCTAGGAAGGTCCACAGATCTTCTATGACTAGGAAAACTGTTCGTTTGAAAACAGATTCATTCTTTTATAGTCTCTTATAATTATATATCCAAGGATGAATGGGGGACTCATAGAAACCCATTTCATTTTACCAAGTGAAAATATGAGATAAAGAACAGAGTATCCACCTCCTTTTTATAAATTATGACAGGAACAGTTACCAATATATGCCAGTATAAAATTTTACAGTTTTGGAACAGTACATTTGAAAAACAGGGTATTTTACAGACAGCTATTTCTCTGTAGTATATATTGCTTGTCCTTTGAAAAATACATAAATAATTCTAAATGAGCCTATTTAAAAATAAGTATAGCTGCTTCTTTGCTGGATCTCAGTTATCAGGGATTATTGTTTCAATCTTTGAGTAGATAATATTTCTAAAAAGTAAATTTTTACCAATGGTAGTATACAGTTCAGAACTTAACCAGTTTGTAACACTAACACTGAAACAATAAAAATAGAAGAGGAACCAAAGGCCTTCCCTCAACTTCCTTAATGAGGTTTGCTCTAAGCTGAGACTATGGCACTGTCACATCCATTCCATATCCCACAGCAGCAGCAGTGGCAGCGAATGGCAGGAGGGCCAAGCAGGGACCAGCCTGGGCCTGGGGGATGAGCCCTGGGCAACTGCTTGGACCTGGACCATCCATGGAACAAAAGAAAGAGAGACAGCCAGGGAGAAGGGTCCCATTGACTCACCTCTGCTGCACACCTGCTACTTCCAAGCTGGTGAAGGTGCCCAGGACCCTTGATTCCATCTTCACTTTGTCTCCTTAGGAAATCAGGGGGCCATGGTGCAGTGGCTTTATTACTTCTTAAAGGCCAATAAATTTTATCAGACACCGTTCTAAAACACTCATGTTTATGCCACACTTCTGTTTCTAATTATTCTAGGACCTTCAATTTTCTGTGCAGTCAAGACCAAAATTGTAGTGTGTCATTTTTTTGTTTATTTTACTTTTGTGTCACTTATATATTATACATTACAACTCCCTTAGGGTTCTTGTTGTGTTATCTTCCCTTCCCTCCATCTTGAGGCTAAGACTGTCAATTGCGTATTTCCTCTCACCAAAAGTTCTGCATCCGTCTCATATATTTGTGTTGTTCTATGAGGCCTCTAATTTGTTGGGCCAGTGATAAAAGACCCTTGTTTTGAGGTTAACGACAGACCCTATTGACAGTTCCAAGATTATTACTATTAGTGTGTGTGTGTGTGTGTGTTGTGTGTTTAGTTTGAGCTGGTTATTGTGATCTCATTTTCTCAAAGATCTGGGCAGAATTTGGGGCAGAATTTTTTGAGGATTTTTTTCTTCTTTTAAGTGAAACACTATGTTCTCCAGCCATTGATGTATATAACAATGGTAAAAGGCAATAGCAATACAACACTATTTAAATATCAGAGCAGCATTAAATCATCCTCTCTCAAACCAGTATACAAACTTGCGAGTGGTGACCTTTCAATGCTGTACTCACCAATGAGATATACACAGTGTTAGTTAAAAAAATGTGCTAAAACATTGATTTTTATAACACAAGGGACATCTGTAGCTGTCCCCACTCTCTGTGCTCTCTTACTACTTGAATTTGGGTATAATTTTGGAAGACATAACAGTCATTTTGTGACAATAAAAGACCACGAATGAAAATAAAAAGTTAAAGCTGAGGGCTATTGAGAGTACATGTAAAGCCTTATGTGATGACATTGTGATCATCTTGTACCAGCCTGAGAGAGCGGCCTCCATTTGTATTGCTAAGTTAATTTTATATCCCACTGTGACCTAATCTTGTGTTATTAGGCTCTTTGCCACATGGCTGGAATCATCACCTTCAGTCTTGTGCAAATGCCAACACATCTGTGGTATCCTTTCTCATGAATAAGCTATAGAAACTCAGTTATCTTTGACTAAGTTGGAGTGCAATCAGAATTAAAGTATGAGTTTGCAGAATGCAAAATTTTTTATAGGAATTAGGCTCTGCATAAATGTGGGAGAAGATAGGGATGAGAAGGTCCAAATCGGACCAAAGAAAACTCAGTTACCAGACAGGGGGTGAGTGAGTATTCATCCTGTTGGAAGTCAGGTATCTCCAGCTGCTAGAGGAGATGCTCAAAAGAATATAATGGAAATAATATTGGTAGATTAGTAGTAGTTCAACTGAGAGATATTAGGAGGGGAAGACAGATTCAGGAGGTAGGGAGACGGAATTACAGGAAAAATTCAGTTCTCTACTTAGCACACTGGACACATGGACAGTGGACACTGGTGACATGGACGATCTACCTTGAATTTTAATGCCCGTGAAGTGCAGTCCAAAATGTTGCACTGGTTTTAATATTGCCCCATTGGGACTTCAGTTTGTGATCCCCCTCCCTCAGCCTCCCAAAGTGCTAGGATTACACATGTGCACCCCCACATCTGTCTCAAAAAGAAAAATAACAAAAAAATTGTACTGTGGATGGAGGTAACACAGTGGCAGAACACCCATAAGTTTGATCCCCAGTTTCCCAGTTTCTCTCTCTCTCTCTCTCTCTCTCACACACACACACACACACACACACACACACACACATAGTGTTAAGCTAGAATTAAAACTACTGCAAATTATCCACTCCTGTCAAGAGGCCATGTTAATAGCTACAAAAGAATAGAGTTAGTGCAACAACATCAAGAAAAATACAACTATCTTAAAAGCATCTGAAAAATAAATACATTTAAACAGATAAACCATAATAACAGTAAACCATAATAAATATGCTACCTTATTAAAGTTACTGAGTTTTACATTTTATATGTTTCATTAATTTTTTTCAGTAATGAGTGACTAAAGTGGCTTACATATGGGACAGAGATGTCTTAGATATTTTTGAGTTTTCTAAATAGTTTGGAAAGTTGATTCTTTCATTCATATAATTTGAAGTTCTGGGAGAAAGAATTCTCATTAAAAAGTTGATTTATTTGCATAATAACATATATCAAGTTGTGAAAACTGAAATGTACCATCCTGGGTCATCGTTAGTGTTATGAATCATTAGAAAATGTGAAAATGGAAAATTCACTTCTATTTGTCATAGTAGCTGAAAGGAAGATTTCTAAGGCTTCTCTCAAGCTCGTGCCAACTCAAAAACTATATTATACAAATCTATAGTGACTTCATTATCTGTTACCTGTTATTGCCCTGCTGAGCTAAAATAAACTGTTGTATTATGTGACCTATAAAGTGGTATTAGGCATTGTATTACTTGCTTGCTTTCAAGTTGAACATAAGACAGTTGTTAAAGATTACTCTGAGAAGATTTAGAGTACTACAAATGTTATTTTACAGAGATGACAGGTTGCCCTTAATGTTGTTAGTCATAAAAAAAGAAACTGGATAAATCTGAAGCCAGTGATATAAACTCAACAGGCAATGTGATGGATAAAACAGAGACGTGAGCAATCTTCCCTTCTGTAGTCTCTTTATTTTCCTAACGCTTATGCCATTACTTTAACAGCTTCTAGCTGATGTAAATTGGAAAGCAAGAACATTAAAAGAGTAATTTCGCTGGAGAAAAGATCGCTTCTTTATAGTCACATTAGGTGCCCAAGTGTGATCCAGACTTCCATAATCCATCGCTGAATTGATGGATGTTAGAGAGCAGAGATACTAAACAAGAGGGCACTTCTGATTATAGGCATCGCTGATTTTGATGAAGCATTCAGTGCAGATGAAACTTACTTAGCAATGGAGTCTGTTTCCCAAGAAATGTATTTTCGGTTTCTTTATCATGTGTCTTCTTCTCTTTCTAGAATAGACACATCTCAAATCTTGAACAACAAACTAGAAAGCATCTAGAAAGCATAAATAGCTAAGTGCACACAAATTACCTTCTTAGCAGCCCCTGCTAGGCTGGCTCCATTCTTTTGTTCTGTTACTCTATAGCCAGGCTGCTCTAGTGTTATGCTGTGCCCCTGACACATGCATGGAGAAACACCTAACCTGGCATCTTTTTTTTTTTAACCTCATTTTTTTTATCATTGAGCTTTCAAAACTATGTTAATTATTTCATGTATTGATTCATTGGTTCTCTTTATGGGCACAGCTTTTAACTCCATATCAACTTTCTGAAACATAACATGCCACGAGAGAAAAATATTTTTTTCGCCCATCATTCCTTTCAGCTCTTCTTGGTTAGATTTTCTTTTCCTGCCCGCTGAAGACACAATAATCGCACTTTTGTTACTTTCAGTTGTTACAACTGCCTCATTTTCTTGATAGTTCTATTTCAAGAATAAACAACCCTCGGGTGTTCCGATGTCAAAATTGAGCCTCAGATAGTGTGTGAACTTTGCCCTCTCCACTTGGCCGGTTTAGACAAGACTATGCTCTTTGTCTACATTGTCTCTATCCCCTTTCCCATCTGACTTCAGAATCAACCTGAGGATGGTAGAGATTGAAATGAAAAGAATAAAACATCTTTAATGACTGGTGCAATTTGTGACTGGTTGCCTTCAGCACGATAGGCATTCATGTACTGTTCTGTTGTGCAGTTACCCACTCCCTACACACACACGCACACACACACACACACACACACACTGACACATGGTCCTGTGTATCTGCCTAATTGGAACAAATATTTGTGCTCTAGCTTACCACATTTTAGCTTCTGTGGGGAACCATGCAGACTGCTTCAAGGCTCATGGTATCTAAGAACACTTGAGGGCATGACCCCACTTGTTTATCACAGGAGCACAGTGGGATACAGTTCGTAACTGTGACTCAGCACAGGTAAAAATGCATGTCCTGGTTACAGCATTATGTAAGAATGTAAACATGAGATAGCAACCTGTACAAGAATTATACAAGAAAGACTCCTGCGCTCTTGGGCTCTCTGCTCTGTTCCATACTGCCTGCTGTTGTTGCTGATGTGTTGCACACGTATGTTCTTTAACCTTGGTAAACCATTGGGCCCAACAGCTTCCCCCACACACATTTCTTTCCTCAGCAAACCCATTTTTCCCACCATGCCCCATCAAGCAGCCCTTTTGAGTTGGGGATCCATCTGTTTGGCTGACACCTGGGTGCTTCTCTGTACCTACCTGGCATAAGTGAAACTCACTTATCTGTGATACAACACAGGAGTTCAGGTCACAAGCTCCTGTTGGTCTCTATTCTTTATTCCATCATTGGGGAATGTATCTGCTTCCACCCACCTTGAGAGAGAAGTCCTTGCAAGTATTCTCTGTGGACATTTGACTGCAGATTTGACTTTCTGAGGCATTTCAGGGATCTATCTGGCTGGAGATGTTCATTTTCCTTTCTTAAAGGTCTTCTGTCTCTGTCAGTGATTCTTTGATGTGTCTGTTCCAGTCCTATGACTAAGGTAGGAGAAGAGCAAAGCAATTCCTTCTTTGAGAGTAAGATTTACTAAACTCACTGTCATCTTTTGCATTTACTTACGCTCTTGTTTCTATGTGTAAATGAGATCATGTGATATTTTTGTGCTTGACTTATGTCATTTAGCACGATGTCCACCAGGTTCATCTCTGTTATCTCAAATGACAGGATCCCTCCCCTTTCTAATGGCCAAATATTATTTTATTCTGTATGCCTGCCACATTTTTTTTTATTCATCAGTTGATAGACAGGCTATTTCCATTTCTTAAGAGTTGTAAATCACGGCAATGAACACTAATTTCAGTTCCTCCAGATAAATACCCAGAAGTAAGATACATTATTTTTAAAAAAAAAAAATACATAAAAGCCTTTCTGGTAAGCCATGCAAGCTCTTGGGTTCCAGGGAGGGAGAAGCCAATCGGCCATGCTGGGACTGGGAGAAGCCACCAAGAAATCAACCAGCTAGCCTTTCTGGTAAACCGTGAAAGCTGCATGGGTTCCAGGGAGAGAAAAGTCAGATAGTGCCTCCCATGAGCCTACTGGGTCAAATTCTGGGTCTGCTCCCGACCCCTTAAGCAACCAGCTGGTTCAGAGCACAGGCTGAGTTGATCGCAAGTATGGTACATAAAGCAACTAAATGCTTGTATTGTCTGGTTGATTTTGCAGGCCTGGGGCCAGCAGTCTGAGCGTTTCTTGGGAGGATGACAGTATGCTGTATAGCAAATATGGGGGATTTCCTTCTATCTTGTCTTTGAAGTCAAATATTGTTCTTACTGTTTTGCTTTATTCTAGTTAATTGTTTTGCCTTATTTGATATTCTGTTTTGATTGGTTTTATTCTGATTTGTTTTTGGTTTGATTTTGCTATACCGGATGGAATGGACAACTATTGTGACAATAATAAGATATTCTGTGGTAACTATTGTTGTTTTCCTAGTATCCTTCTTTGAAGTTCTGTACCAATTTTGCTGGTTTGTTTTGATTGGCTTTGTTCTGTTATGTTTTGTTGGATTTTACTATCTTTAAAATAAAGCAAAATTTTAAAAAGCAATGCATTGTATAGACTTTTTATTAGTTCTTGAGCTGATCCTGAAATCAACCTTCACATTATCACGAAAACCTCTTTTCTATTATACTCCTCTAATTACATTTCCTGCTCCTCAGATAACAACATCTGAGTTAGAGAATAATCTCCTTCCACCCTTCTTGGGAGTCTTGTGCCTGCCTGGCCTGAGAAAAGTGTGACAGTGCAGTGGCTCCCCTGAGCCACCTGCCATACACGACTATGCCATCTCTTTGGGACTCACCCCACCACGCCTCTTAAGTATAGCTAGCCGCAAGTCCTAATAGGCGCAGGCCCAAAGACGAATTTCAAAATGTACCCCATGAAGTGCACTGCCCTCCAAAATGTCATAATTAATGGAAACACACCTTGAGGTGGAGATTTGCTTGCAGGAAGTTCACAGGGCATGCTTTCAAGGTTAGTAATTGTGAATGATAAGAAAGGAAGGAAGATTGGACAGATACAGAGTCAGGCTGTCCTCAACAAAAGCCTGAGCCAGCCCTGAGAGGAGCACCGGAGCTGTGCTGGCTCTCGAGAGTTATACTGTGTCACAGCAAAGGAGCTGGGTGTCCACAGTATCACAGGAACCGATGGGTAGACACAGGCTTCCTGGAGGAAGAGGGTGTGCCATGGTCTAAGGCAGCTAGCTATGTTTGACTGAGTACAGTTCCACTTTGAGGGCTTCCAGGACACAACATGCCCAGCTGCTGCAGCATAAATCCTGTCCTCAAAGGAAATCTGAGCATGATGTTGTCTATAAACATATTATATAAACATATTATTGTTACTTTCAATATAATGAGGGACTTTATAGAATTTAGTAGACTTCAGTGTGCTTTCCAAGTGTTATGTTGACATTACAAAGAAATTTTTGTGAGAAAATCTATTGCCTATCACAAATCATCAGCTTGTGTCCTAAATCTTATACACTGATGCATTTAGAAATTAGATGGCTTGTAACACTCGGGCTTGACTCCATTTTTATGAAGACAAGAGTATAAACAAAATAATATAATATGTTGTGGGCTTCTCATTGATGAAAAAGTAAATCAAAGCTACTAGACAATGTTCTATACATTGTTCAGATATAATTAATTGTTTAATCTTCACAGTTAACTGGTACAATAGATAATATCCCCATTATTAAGAGAAGCAAATGAGAGGTTAAATAAATTCATCAAAATGATATATTAAATGGCTTATTCAGGAATTTCCACTTCTAGTGTAAAAGCTCTGTGTTAGTTATACATCACTGCATGAAAGACAAACCCCAAATAAATTGGTTATATAAGCAGTTATTATCTCATGTGATTTCTGTGAGTGATGAGATTTAGTTGAGTGATTCTGATTCAGTTTCTCTCTGGGTTACAGTTAAGATGCTGCCAAAATCTCAGTCATTTGAGCCAGAGGAGCTACTTACATGGTGGTTCATTGATGGTTGTTAGACAAAAGGCACAGTAGCTCAGGCGTGGGTGTTTCCATCTGGCTGTTTGTACAGTCTCACGATACAGCAGGTACCAAACCCTAAGGATGGAACAAGCAGGAAACTGCGTCTTTCATGATCACATGTTATAAATCACACCCTGCCAACCTGACCACATTCTACTCCTCAAATGCATATCGCTAAGTCTGGCCCCTACATACAGCACATGAAGATAGGATGCCTCTTCAACAGGCCAAGAAAGGAAAATGACTAAAAATGTATGGATGTATTTTAAAACCACAGTGTTAAATATTTTAAACCAGTATGTATTTATCTTACAGAATTTTGATTGTGAGTTAGACTCAATATTATTTGTAACAGTTTGCTGCAAGAAGCAGACTTTTTAGTGATATTTTCTTGGTTGTGCAAGAAATTGCTGAAAGGGTTAAAAATGCATGTCAATTCTTCCATCTAATAGAAAGTTTATTCTCAAATATAATAATAAATGTTTTGAAGTTTAAAATTCATTTACATATTTAGGAAATATTTATTGAGTATACTATTCACCAAATACTGTTTTAGACACTGGACATAAAGCAACAAATAAGCTATGTGTCAAACTATGCCTTTATACAATTCCTTAAGCAAACGGCCATAGCTGAGTAAAGCAGCAATTCAGAGTGAGATCAGAGCTCTGAATCTGACAAGGAAATTGCAGGCGAAGTGTATATTGCTGAGGCACAGCTCCCTGACAGGTCTGATATACTGCAGGAGCAACACTCCTCATACAGATGAAATGTTGGGAGAGAGTGATAACAGATGGGTGTGGAAGTGTAACCGGGGACCACATCCTGGGAGTCTGGAGGGGCTTAGAAGTTAAAGACTGGATTTCCCATTAAGTGCTGTGTGAGCCACAAAAGTTTTGAGAAAAAGAGAATGACATGACCTGATATATATTGAAAAGAAAACTCTAACTGCTCTTGCGAGAATAAATTCTGTGGAGTAAAAGTGAGCAGGGCTCTCAACAGGGAAATAGTGCAATACAGTAGAGATAACAGTGTCTTTGAACAGATAAGGGTAAGCAAGGGAAAAGAAATGGTTAGATTCACACATTTGGACAGCAGAGAAGTAAAGGAGTAAGGGATAACCAAAAATTATCATTTTATGGTGCCACTGAGCTAATATGAAAATGACTACTTTTCTTTATAATTTTTGAACAACTGCTGAAATGCTTTTGGGCTGTTTTTCACCAAGAAGAAATTTCAGAAAACAAATTTGGTCTGAGGTAATGATTATTTATACTAAGAAGACATTAAAACATCCCCTTATTATGGAAGCTATAACTATTATTAATACTGCCCTGAGAGAATGAAGAAATCAATAAAGTCTTTAAATATCCATGATTATCATATCATTATACATTTACATGGCAGTATTTAGCAAAAATGCCATTATTTATGTTTAGTTTGACATGAAATTAACTATCATCAATTTACAGTTTCTTTTGAAACACTTTTGCTAATTTAGGAGCCAACATATTCCTTGTCTAGTAATTGAATAATGATGCAATTAGAACACAAACCCAAAACTAATTAATGGTCACTACGTTATTAAAAAGAATGGAAGTTTATTCTGATTAGATTTTCACTTATTTTCTAATTGATCAGTGCTAACAAAGTAATGGTCTAGTATGTTATGTGTCTGTCTTTGATTTAAATAATGCAAACTATTCATTGTACTCTCAAGTCACTATGGCTTTTAGTATGTTTTAAATGATATCTACAAGGAATTCATTGTTAAAATAAAATTTGGAAGTGTGGACAAGTTATAATGGAAACTTTCCCAGAATTTTCTAGAGTATTTATTTATTAATATGTATTTCCAGTTTCTGAAAAAAATTAAAGCATCCTCATGAGATAATGTTTTAATTCCCTCATTGAAAAATGGCTTATCTCCTCATTCTTATTCATTTATTAATATTATTCTATTCATGTAATTGTGGGAAGTAGAATAAATTCAATTTTAATCTATACTCAATCATTAATTTTTCAGTAAATATTTATCAAGCACTGTGTGGCTCAGAATTCTTCAGAAAAACAGGAGCACTAGGATATATAGAGAAATGTTAGAAAAATTTATTATCTCATTCACTTTGCACAATTTTTGAGTCTAATGTTCATTTTTCCAGTGTAGGTACAAAATGTCCAATACCTACACTTTAAAGAAGGACAGGTTCATTTTGGCTCACCATTTCAGTAGATTCAATCTATGGTCAGCTGATTCCAAACCAGAGATGTGTGGTAAAGAAAATTTTTTCATGGTGTGGAGGCCAAGAAACAAAACAAAGAGAGGAGCCAAGAATGAAAGCACCCTCCCTTTCTGAGCATACTCCACTTTCAAATATGGGCCCCTGGGGGGACATTTTATATCTAAACCATAACACTCAAGGCTCTTCAGAGAAAAAGAATTGGTAGCCCAATTCTAGAACCCCTCTTCCTGAACTCCTTACAGACATAATACTAGCTATATGAGTATCCCTTAGCATAGTAAAAATGACACAAAATTTTAACAATTGGATTAGTCAGATTTCCCATTTCTCGACAGTGTACGTAACAACCACATCTTTAGGAACAGAAGTTTATTTGGTTCACAATTTCACAGAACCCAGTCAATAGTCAGCTGGATCCAAGGCAAGAACATGGTGGGAGACATATGAGGTGGAGCAGAGTATTCATGATAGCTGAGAAGCAGAGAGGAGGGGAGTAGTACCAGAGAAGAGGAGATGAGGGACCAGAGATGTAAATGACTAGTAGTTACTGTCTATGACCCATTCAGCTCAGGGTCTACAATAAAGCACATGGAGCTAACTTGAGTTGAATCTGTAGCCAAAGTCAACCAAAGCAGCTCAGATCAGTCTATTGTGAGACCTGTGAGCTTGTGAATGCATGCATAAATTTTTTTAATCCTCTGAATTTTTCTATGGGTTGTTACACAGTGTTAGGATGGTAGTAGCTGAAGTATACTAAAGAACAGAAATTTTAACGAAAATAGTCAAAATGCTCCAGCTGAATTTGAACTGTAGATTTCTAGGTGGTTTGGTCTGATAGTTTGCTTGCTTTTTTCAGAACCACTTTGGAACTCTTCTGTTTAATATTAATCACTTTAGAAGTGCATGTACCCTTCAGTGTGCAGTGGCTCCTAGAACTCATGACAGCTTTATCTGGGGTATCTTTTAAATTAAATTTAGATTTAATCTTTAGATTAAATTTCCACCTAACTCGTCATAAAAGAAATTTCAGTTTGTGAATTCTGTAATAAAGAGCTCTTGAGCTTACATGGAGGTTATCTTCTTGTATTTACATTTGCTCTCTAGAGATGTTTTTATATATTGAATTTTTGTGCTTAAAATAACTCAAAATAGCTAGATTGTGAAAGTAAGGAAAAATTATTCAGAATTTTTGCTTTCTTTAAATTTATGTTTTAAATAAATATATAATATGATATAAAGGATTAATAGAATTTCAGGATTTGAAAGACATGAAAAATAAATTCATTAAAATCTACTTAGCTCATGTGGAAAAATGTATGTGTTTTGTATCAACTTATTGATTTAATCAAAGTTAGACAGCAAACTGAGTAACTAAAAGAAATGAATAAATTCCAAAACTGTACCAAGATTGAGTCATGAATAAATAGAAAATCTGAACCAATCAATAGTGAGTAGAGAGATTGAAGAAATAATAAAAAAATTCCATCAAACAAATGCCTTGGACTGATTGCTGAATTCTGTCACATAATACGTGCTATTCTGAAATTCTCACCAAAAAAAGGAAAACATGGGAAATTCTTCTAAACTCCTTCTGTGAGATCAGAATCATACTGATACCAGAGCTAAGCAAGGGCACACACACACACACGCACACGGACACATGCATGCCCACATGCATGTGCACACAGGCATGTCAGAAAGCTACAAGCAGTATACTTGGTGAACAAAATGCTAACAACCAAATTAATCAGTGCATTAAACAATTGACTTACCATGATCTAGCAGGATTCATCCCTGGGAAAAAAAGATAGTTCACCATACACAGATCATTCAATAAATGTGATATGCCCATTAACAGAATGAAAGACAAAAACTGCATAAATGTCTCTGTAGACACTGAAAACCTGATAATATTCAGTATCCCTTCTTGGTAAAAACTAATTGAATGAGATAGTGAAGAAATATACTTCACTATAATAAAGGCCTTGTATAACAAGCCCCAGCTAACACCAAATTGAGTGCAGGAAAACCCAAAGCATCTTTTCCAAGCTCCAGGACAAGAAAAGTATGTACATTTATACTACTTTTATTTGAAATAGTGCTGGAAACCCTAAACAGAACAGTCAGTCAAGAGAAAGAAATGGGGACATCCAATTAGGAGAGGAGGGAATAAAATCGATAATGTTTGACAGCAAAATTATGTATAGATATCCCTCTAAACTCCCACCAAAAAAAAATTAAGCAAAATTACAAAGACACAAAAATCAATAAGCAAAAATTAGTAATATTTCAAAAATGAGCAGCATTTCTATTTACAATACTGAATTATCTGAAAAATAAATGGAGAAAACAATCCTATTTACCCTAACTACAGAATAAAAATACATAGGAAAAATTTTAACCAAATAAATGAAAGATCTCTATAATTAACACCATAAAACACTGATTAAAAATTGAAGATGACATAACATAATGGAAAGCTATCTCTTGTCCATGGATTAGAATTAATGGTATTAAAATATCTATATTACCCAAAGCAAGCTACAGATTCTGTACAAAATCTATCAAACTTCCAGTGACCTTTTTGCTGAACTAGAAAAGAACAACCCTGAAATTCCTATTGAACTGTGAAAGATACAGACTAAAGCTAAAATGATCTTGGGTAAGATAAATGGAAATATCTCCCTGCCTGATTTCAAAAATACACTTCAGTGTCAGAAAGAGCAGAGCTTCACATCACTGAGACTAAAACCAAATTATACTTCAAAAATAGTAAGCAAACAACACACTAACATAGAAATAGACACATGGACCAGTGAATGATATCAGAAACTCAGAAATAAATCCATTCATTTATGGGCAATTAATTTTTGACAAAGATGTCGAAAGCACATAAAAGGAAAATTTAGTCTCTTAGTCACACAGAGAAGAATAAAATTATACCCTCCTTTCATACTACATAAAAAAGCTCCTAATAATCAAGGATATAAACATATAAAACTCAAAAACCCTGAAGGTGGAAAACTGAAAACATGAAAGTATGACATGACTTGGAGGAATAATTTCATGATTACTGGTCTAGGCATTTATTGTTTTAGATATAAGTTAAAAATAGCAAAAATAGAATCTATTCAAAAGCAAATAGGATTATATAAATGTAAACATAACTCCATAGAAAATGTAATAATCAATACAGTAAAGAAAAATCCTAGGAAAAGAATAAATATTTTCCACTTGTCCATGGGATTAGGGATTAATATCCAAAATGCATATTTGGAATCCAATAATAAATAACACAATTTTAAAATTGAGCTAGGAATCAGAATAGGTATTTCTCATCAGAAGACATTCAAATGGCTGAAAGCTATATGAAAATATACACAACACCATTAATTATCAGAAAAATGAACACTAAAACCACAGTAAACTATTACCTAATGCTTACAAGAATGGTTGGTAGTATTTTAAAAATGGAAGATAAGCGTTAATAAAATATGAAAGATTAAAAAGGAGCCAACATCGTACACTGTTGGTGGGAGGATAAATTAGTACAACCATAATTAGACACAAAGTTAAGATTTCTCAAAATTTTTTAAATTTAATTACCACAGGAACCAATAATTCTCCTAATGGGTATGTACCCTAAAGAAGTAGAATCACTGTGTCAAGACATATGTACTCCCATATTCATTGCAGCATTATTCACAGTAGCCAAGAAATGGAGTCAACCCAAGTATTCAGCAGTGAATGAATGAAGAAAATACAAGTATATATACACAATGGAGTGTGTATACCCACCCAGCCTTTAAAATGAAGGAAATCCTGTCATTTATGGTAACATGGATGAACCTGGAAGACTTATGATAAGCAAAATAAGCCAACCCCAGAAAGACAAGCACTGCACAATCTCACCTGCAGGAAGAATTTCAGAAAGTAGACGTGAAAGTGATAGAGCCTTAGAAGGTAGAATGTTCCCTACTTGATCTTGAGGGATGGGCATATTGGATAGACGCTGGTCAATGAATGCAAAATTTCCATTAGAATGAGGAAATGAAAATGATCTATTATGCATCATTGTGACTATAATTAACAATACATTGCATACTTCAAAATTGTTAAGCAAGTAAGTAATAACATTTTAAGTGTTCTCAACATAAGAAATAAGTAAATACATTAAAATTTTTTTTTCAATTACTTTTACTTGCCTGTTTCAAAATGAGTGGATAGATGTTTTATATATGCATTATATGTTCAAGGTGCACACTATGAATACATAACTTCTATTTATCATTTTTTATAGAAAGTCGGAAGATTTTAGTATGGGAAATAGAGAAATCAAGTGAACTGTTATCCTGCAGCCCAGATATTGCCATAATTTATCCTCTAAATTCTATAATGTTGATCTCTTGAAAATTAATTTTAAAATCTTAATTTTTATTTATTTAAATAAAATGTTATCTAATCTGGATTTATAGCTCCCTTAACTGTTGAATGTATGCAATATGATAATATATGAACATATCGTGTAATCTATTTTACAGTTTTTCTGAATTCTGCTCTTATTTTTTTCATATTTTATGGAATAAGTGCTATATGTTTGATAAAATAAATTGTTTTCTCAAATGCAAATCAACTTAGAAACATGCCTATTATTAACCTTCTGCAATTTTTACTCCAAATAAAATAATGACTGAAGACCTAATGGCACACAAGTGTACTCAGCATAGTTGGAATCTGACTTTTCTTCAAGGATTAATGAACATTTGTTGTATTTCACAGGAATTAAAGGTAACTCATTCCGTAAATCTATATTATTTGAAACTGTTTTTGGAAATGAAGATTTAAAAATGGTAATCCTCTAATATCAGTAAGAGAAGAGAAGAAAATCACTTTAATACAATGATAGTTCTTTACAAACTCTGCAAAAAAGACAGTGAACAGCAGCTTGTAGATTATCCAGTCTGATTAAATGTCAACAAACTAAGATGAAATGTAGTCAATCTGTAATGTCTTTTTTATAGGAACATAGCATGTAATGGGCTATCAAAGCATTGCCTTTTGTAGAGAACGACTCTGTTGAGTTTAATGAAACAGTACAGAGATAGTGACAATGAAGAGACCAAAAAACATGCCACATGGTTAGTGAGACTGCAGCAGAATGAGCAATTTTAGAAAAGAGAAATTGATCTCGTCTGCAAAACTGTGTTTGAGTTGAAACCCCATGTGAATATTTTCCTTTGACTTTTTCTTTTTAGTGACCATTTGTTTACTCCACTTAGCAGGTTTCCTGCTGCCCACTTGCCATCATTTTGGTGGAACAGTTGTGCTGAGCCACTATCATCAACTTTCCTCAAAGTGGAATCTGCCAAAGTTGACAATTATGATCCTAACAAGTGCCTGTTCGGTAATGTTCAGTCATTCGGATTCCCTCCCTCATTATTTTCCTTCCCTGGAGGCAATTGATATGAATCATCCCCAGCTCTTCACCTGGGGCTTGGAGATAGAGAAATTTGCTTAGATCTCAGTTTCATTTCTATCTCTTATTAATTTCAAAGAGATTTGAGTCCCATTCCTCATAAGCAGTTGGGGTCACAGCTAGCCACAAACAGATACCTGTTCATGATATCAGTACTTTCAAACTTCGTTGGTTTGCAGGAATTTCCAGGAATCTGATACAGAGAAGAAAAACCACAGAAGCATGATATTCCAAAAAATCTTCAAAGTGATTACAGCATATAGACATGAAAATTTTAACAGCACTTTTCACCATGAGAAATGACAGTGAAGTGTGTAGGAAAGTAGCTGTATTGTAGGGTCATATTAGAATGAAAAATGCCACATGAAGAACTCATACCTCTGAATTTCTAATTATCTTGCTAGCAGTTGGCAGTGGGGTAGAAATTGGAAGAGAAATAAGAACTCATATTTCCCTTTTTACAATGGATGATTTCCATATGCTGTGAAAGAGCCTCTGCTTGTGTTCTGGAGTGAATCTCCCTTCCTTATTTCTAAAGCACCCCTCTCCTTTTTTCTCTTTTCTGATCTGGCATATTTCTATATTTACACTATATATTACAGTTCTTTTTTCTCCTGCTTCCATTCTGTATCATAATGCTAATTTCATTTACTGCAAACCATTGCAAGGAACTTTGCACCTTTAACATCTCTTTCCCTTACCAAGAGCAGCTCATTTCCTCTCCTTTGACTCCTCACATTCAGCCAAAGTCCTTGTCTTTTCTTATTTTACGAGAAACGTGAAGATCTTAGAAGGAAAGCATTTCACCACCAGCCTGACTACATAGGAATTTACCTTCTCCACTTTTCCTTCTTACTCAAGTCAGTTGAAGAAATGGCAGCAAGTAAAGGATTAACCTATACATCCTATCTCATTTCATCTTTTACTAAACACCTTTGATTCCAGATCAGGCTTATGTCAGATCAGGCTTATGATTCCAGATCAGACTCTCTGGGATTTTTGATGGGTTTTACCAGCAGAGAATGCATTATTGGGACATCATACCATGCCATGAACAGGCTCTGACCCACTATGAGTGCTAGGAAATTGCTTATAAAAATACCACATGAATATCTTGCAATCTGTTAGTCTGTGGAACAGTAACCTGAGACTCTCAACTTACCATATATGTTATAGCACAGAAAAAAGTTTTTTTTAAACTTCTGTTACAACTAAATACAAAAACCTAGTTTTATAGAAAAGAATTTTACATATCTATGAACAACTGTATAATAATGATAATGGCTAATCTTGAGCACCTAATATGGGTCCTACACTACGAGCCTTATAGGCATTAATAACTTCATGTAGAAGCATAAAAGGAACAGACTGTTGTTTTATTTTTGCATATGGAGACATGAGACCTATGATGGATATGTGAATTGTCCAGTCTCATAACTGTAAACAATGGGAAGGAGTTTGGAGTCAGGCAGGAAGATTGATTTTAGACTAAGCAAGTTAGATGAACATAAGGCTACTGTAGTCCAGGGTTTCAATATGGTCTAATAATCCTGTTTAATAGCATATCAAACAAGTAGTTCTCGAGACTCTCGTTAACACTGGCAGAGATGGAAAGGAAGATATTGGCTTTCATGTCACCTTTCAAAAACCTTCCAACATCTATAAAGCACTGAAATACAGCTGGAAGCTTACAGCCTGCCAACAATCGTGGATTAATGTACTTTGTTTTCCACATAAGAGTTCTTCAGTAGTTCAGCACAGGCAGTATAACCTCCTCAAGTTGTTGATTCTCTCATCTGAACACTCCTGCTTGTTTCTGCACCCATTCCTCAACCGTTAGGTCTTCCTAGTGTGTTCGCAAGTTTCATTTTAGTGGAAGCCAGCTCTTCAATATGCCTTTCAAGATGTGGTATCTAGAACCTAAAATTATATTCCAGGTGTAATCTGACAAGTGCAGATCAAATAATGAATTCATTCTGAACTTTTTTTTTTTTTCTTGGTTCTGGGGATTCAACTCACTACCTTGTGCTTGCCAGGCAGGAGCTTACGCCACTGAGCTAAGTTCCCAGCCCAGTCTGAACTTATTTTAAGATCCCGATTGCTCTGTTAGTTGGTTTTGAGATGTTATCTAAAAACACCAAGGCCTTTTCGATGTTCATAATGCCATATTTAGGCTCTATTTCTTCTATATTTTGTTTTCTCAAAATTGTTTTTTGAATTTTATAATCAATGTTTTTTCATTCTTTTTTTGCCTGATATTTTCTTCACAGTTCTTTTAATAACTTCTAATTTCCTTTGCTATCCCTCCCTTACCCAACTTAGAATTCCTGCGGGCACGTAGGGTCAGATCCTCTGTGGTGGACATGGGATTCATGCCTGACCAATCAGCACCGCAGACTTCTTGGCAGAGTTCAGTGTTGAAAGTTGGTCTGCTTCAGCACCAATGATAGCAATTCTGGAACAGGTTTAGAGATTTTTCCCTTCTACTAGACCAAAACCTAAGAAGTACCAGTGTACCAGCTCTCATAGAGACCAAAATTTGTTTCAGGAGCTAACATAGAAGAAAACAGAGAAAAGAATCGGAAAGGAGAGATCCCCACTCCCTGCCATCTTTTAGACTTCTTCGTTCTTTGCATTTCATATATATATTCAAAATGTAAAATTATGTAAGCTAACAAATGGTATCCTTAATTAAAGCTTATTTGACTCAAATTTTAAACATGACTAAAAAGCATAGAATGATCAAATTTTTTTATTGCCATTGAATTGCATTTGCCTTCTCTAATGTTTTTTTAGACTGACAACATATTTGAAAGTCTGATTTTACTACTCTTCTACCCTAATTTTGCATCTTTGGAAAATTTAATAAGTTTGTCTTTTCTGTATTCCCTTGAATTACTGGAAAAAAAAATCTCTGGGACAGCAAATGATGTCTAAAGTCTGATGTAGACCATAATATTTTGTTATGTGCCCTCCCATGGCATATGAGACAGTGTACATATTTAATCTCTGTACTGAATTATTGTAAGCTGTATTATTTTATCAATGTGTAAAGTTTCTGGATTCTATTTTCCCCCACTTTAGAAAATCAAGACACTTTCCAATCATCCATCAAGACCATGTCTTCTGGAGTCAGATTGCTGGAATCCGAATGCTACATCTGCAGCACATGATTTAGCTAATTGCAGGCAGTTTAATTAGCCCTTGTCAGCTTTAGTTCCCTTATCGTTAAATAAGGATAATATAAAAATTCACTTAAAGAGTTGCATGAGTTACATATGACAAATAAATATAAAGACTTGAGCCTTATGTCAGGATTCCAACAGACCAAAATGACACTCTCAATATAATTTGCAAATGGCTTATGAAGTATTTCATACAACAGAACCTTTATTCAGGTCGGCAGAGTATAGGAAATCTTGAAGGAAATAGTGGAATCGGTCTTACTCTAGGCCTAAGCAGTGAGTCAGTTAGCAGGTGCAAAGGAGGGGAGTTAAGTAGACAGGGAGAGCTTGAAAAGCACACTTTTTTAGTGGTACATGGCAGCCTTAGGCAGCTCTGTAAGGAGGAGTTAGAAAACCAAATTCTCACCTCATGGTTTTCCCTCCTTTCAGTCTGTCTAGGATTCCAATGGCTAAATCTCATTGAAAGCCAGAAGAAAAGGGAGCCGTTTGCAATCAAAATGAATTAGCTTGCCAGCCACAGAAAAGGGTGAAAAAGATGTTACTGAAAGGGCAAAATAGTGACATCCAGGAAAAGCACAATTTCTAAAGAAGTGTAAAAGTTACTTACAGCCCAGTAGTCTTTTAGTTGCTGTATTCAGGGTCTATGAACATTCTGAGATATACATTGCCTAGATCTGGAGTGGATTTGGCGTGAGGTCGTGGTTCTCCTTTATCAACATTAACTATTAAGTGAAATCTCATACAATTGTCATTTGTGAGACAAAATGGGCTTATTATCTACATCATCTCATGGCTCAAAGTACTATCTTCAGATTGCATCTCTTCTAATCTGATGGGAGTAGGAATTGGTACATTTTGAATGAAGAGAAAACGATAGCAAATTTGAGTACGCTTAGGTGGTGACAAGTAGATAAGGACATTAGCTGTCACACTAAGGGGCTCTAAATTTAATGTAGAGTAGTTAGGAAGCCACTGGAGCTTTTAAAAATGGAATATGGCACTATTTAACTGATTTTAGGAAGTTAGCATTTTCTAGTAATAACATGAGCCTGCTTATACTTTTTTTGGGGGGGGGCCTGGATAATAGCCAGTGAAAGTTTTTCATGTCCCTACTATTTTTAGGCATTTCCATTTATTATTCTTATCAGGCTTCCTGACAACTTTAGAGGTTTTACACTACTTTTTTCTAATACTTCTGTCACAAGCTCCCACTTTGTGCTCATTTACCTGTTCTGTGAATGGATGTTTTATCATTTTTTGATTAGCATTTCCTGATAAGTGCCCATAATTAGAACTCTATGTGAATTATGTAGCATTGGTGAAAAGGAAAATTATTTGATTATAAAAATTTTTCTCCAAGAGATCATGCTTGATCGTACCTGTAGTTATCTTCAATATGATAAGCACAATAATAAGCATGTTCAGACACTTGATGAGCTTTTTTACCACAGGGCTAAAGATCAGACTTTAAGGATGCATTTCTTTCCTTAGTTCATATGAATTTGCAGCCTTTATCATTCATTGTGAAAATTTAAAGTTCTTGATACCAATATTCTCACTGTTTTTGTTAAAATCAAATAAAAAATAATGCTAATTTGATCAAACTCCCTTAACGATTAACTTGTCAGGAAGAAAAATTAAGAATATGTGGGACACTCTGCTTTTAGTAGAATAAAATTTACTCTACTCTGGATGAGGATGATAGCATCAATAGTAATAACATTTGTCAATGTTAACTCTGCTCCAGGCTCTCTTCTAATTGTTCTATTTGATTGATCTCATTGAATTCTCTTCATCGACTTTGTGAATTATGTGCCACTGTTATCCTTATTTTACTGATGAAGTAACTGCAGCCAGGGGACATGAGGTAACACAACAAAAAGCATGCAAATTGTAAGTGGGAGACAGAATATTCTAAGGTAGGTCATTGGACTGCAGGGACTGTAATTTATCCACTAATTTATAACATCTCCCCTACTAACTTTGGGAACCCATCACTTGAAAATTTTGTAATTTCAATAAAGAAGACCTTGTGTGTCATTATCTTGCTATCTCTTATACATCCTAGTTTAGAACTTTGCTCTTGGTTGATGACCAGTAAATCTAGATGAAGTTTGACTTCATACGCCCTATGCTCAAATCACTACTGCCTTTTCCTTCTTTCTTTGTCATACAAATATTTCCCACCCTTCTATTCTCTCCTGGGTTTGCAAATTTCTCTATGGATCAAAATTCTTAACACTTTGTCATGAAAAAGATAAACTTAAGTCATTTGTAGGAAAATGGATGCATTTTGAGACCATAATGTTAAACAAAATAAATCAGGCACACAAGATTCAAAACTGTATGGTTGCTCTTTTAGGAAACTAAATGTAAATGTAAATAACAAGCAAAATAAAAGATAGATTGTAGGAAATAGGGAAGTAGGTCTTATGCAAAAAAAATGGAACCAATAGATATAGAAAAAAGGAATGAAGGTGAAAAAAGAATTAAAATGTATTATGTTCATGTAACAACTCTCCAAAGAGATTGTAACCACTCTGTACTTCAAACATGTACTAATTACAAAATAAAAAATTAAAGAAAAAAAAACTAATTGCTAATTGATATAACTATCTTACTTTTCCTACTAGATACATTTTGTGTACAGAAAAAATATTAAATTTCTTATCCTACCAAAACTTGAAGACACTCGTGCTAAAACAGCTACACCAGTATGCTTTAAAATACAGGGGGCTTTTTTGGCTTAATGGCAATGGAGGAAAAGTGTATTCTTCCCTATGATTTGCTTCTGAGAACAATGGAGTACTTTGTGCCCTGTAAATGCTGTCCTTTTTACCTTGGTCTTCACTTGATTACCACTGTTTCTTCTGAGATTTTCTGCTCAAACTAAACAAATCTTTGAATTTTGTGTTATTTTAAATGCTCATGGTTAAGTTGAGATGCGTGCCAGGATGTCCCTGTCACTTCTTAGGTACCACACAACAGGTACACTACCACACAGCCCTCTTTCTTTTCTTTTCTTTTCTTTTCTTTTCTTTTCTTTTCTTTTCTTTTCTTTTCTTTTCTTTTGTTCTCTTTCTCTTTCTCTCTCTCTCTCTCTCTCTCTCTCTCTCTCTCTCTCTTTTGCTACTGGGGATTTAATCTAGGTCCCTGGTGCTGAGCTATATCCTCAGCCCTTTTTATTAATGTTTTTATTTTAGATAGATTCTCATTAAATACTAAGTTGCTCAAGTTGGGTTTGAAACTGTGATCTGCCTGCATGAGCCTCCCAGGTGCTGGGGTGATAGCCAGGTGCTACCACACCCTAACACATTCCAAGTATCAAGGCCCAGACAAGCAAATACATGTGTTACTTTGACTTCTCACCTTCAGTATCTGCTTTGCTCTTTATAATTGTGTCTTTCTCCCTAGATAAAAAGAAGAAAGTAACACTAGTGTCTTTCATTAGTCATTGGCAAGCCACCAGCAAACTACATGCCACTATTTCTTGGAGATCACAACAAGACTAATAGTATTTGAGGATGCTGGAAACCACTTCATTTTTCTACAGAGGTCATAATTTGGAATTTACCTTCTACATCCAGTATAAATCAAAACCATTGTTCATCCTGTAACTGCTTAGAAATAGCCATGCCCAGAGCTTGTCACAAAGGGTCTCCTTTTTTGATTAGGTAAGAGTTTGGGAGAATGTGGGTTTGGCCATTTATCTTCCCTTCTCTCTGTTTTTGCCATATTTTACAATTACCACAATATATTGAAGATAACCACATAAGCAAATGCTTGGAACTTGTCACAGTATCTTTCAAAAATTTTTAGATGTTGATTTGAGGAAGTTCCTTTTCTTTGTTTGTATTCCATCATTCATTGGGCTTGAATGGTAAGTATTGGATTTTTATTCTTAATGGAATAGATGTTACACTTGAATTTTGTGCAACATTTTGCTTGATATTCAAAATACCTTAAAAAAAAGGATGGGAGCTGGATTTTCCTTGGTGAGCACCAGGAATAAGGCTGTTCATCTTTGCTTCTTAATGGAATAGATGTTACACTTGAATTTTGTGCAACATTTTGCTTGATATTCAAAATACCTTAAAAAAAAGGATGGGAGCTGGATTTTTCTTGGTGAGCACCAGGAATAAGGCTCATCTTTGCTTCTCATCACTGCGTAAATTGTGTTACTTGAACTATGACGATACAGTTGCCAAATGTTGTCACTCCTGCTAATATTTCTTCTTATACACATAGTTATGTTACACTTATTTTCTAACAGAGATCACACTGAATAATTCAAGTGATTTAACACACTTCTTACAGAACCTTTTGTGTCCACTTTAAAGTTTATTGATACCACATATAGGCCGATTTTACATTATCCAGTGTTCAGTGATTCTCTTGCACAGAAAATAGTATATGAATCCGAAAGTTTGACATTATGTAAAGATTCTTTGTGCATTTTAAAACAATCTTAAAGACACTAAATGGTACTATTTAAAACATTTTCCATCTGAACACATGTATAAAAGTATTTGGCACCTAAATCTTGAAATATTACTATACTGTCGGATAAATTCAATCCCTGGGTCCACTTTATGATAATTTCTTCAGTTACAATCTAAATGTCTTTCACCTGTGACATTAAGAATAACTTTAAATGTACTCTGTAATTTTTCTATGCTTACTGTTTTTTCACACTTAATGCTACTTATTTGCTTTAATATTTGATTTATTCTTTAATTAAAACATTTGTAAAAATTATGCTTTTGAAAATAGCATGTCAGTTAAAAAGCTGGTACAAATGAGTCTTCTACAGTATCACTTAGGGGCTTACTGGATAGATTCAATAGGAAGTGCTTTAAATCTTTGATGTATATTTTTTCAGTTAAAACATTTCTTTCTTCCCTTCTCATTATCAATTACTTTCTGTCAAAGAAAACTTTAATCATGGAAATTCTCCTTTTTGAGATCAAATTCACAATAATGATGATGGGGTTTATCTTATTTTGGGTTGCTATAGCGTGATAGACCATATTATTTATGAACTGAAGAGATTTATTTCTCCATTTTTCAAGATTGGGTGTTTGAGATGAGAGCATTAACATGGTTGGGTTCTGGTGAAAGCCCTTCCAAAAACTGTAGAGTAATGACTTTTTATTTTATTCTGATATGGCTGAGTACAGAGCGAGGATTCCAGTGACAACTATAAATTTACTGATACCATTTATGATGGCTTTGCTGTAAAGACCTATCTAATCCTTATTACCTCTCAAAGACCCACCTCTTATTAAAAACACTCTGGGGAGTAAGATTTCAGCTGGTATATTTTGGAAGGTTATAGAATCCACTGTGTTTACTGACAAGAGAATGTTAATATATCCTTTATTCCTGAACAATGATCAGCTATTTTGGCTTGTCCAGGTCTGATAGTATTCTGTGAAACTAGGACTTTTAGCTTTAAAATTGGAACTATCCTGGAAAAACTCTCACTTTGGAGATAAAAAATATGCCTGAAATGCAGGATTTTCAGTATTAAAACAATTAAATTTCTAGTTGAACCATGATAAATTGGTCACTCATTATTTTGGTTTTTATGATTATTGTATGTTTAGGGAATTTTTAGCCATTTCATGGTAACAGAAGTGAATATCAGAGATAATCTACTGTAACCTAATACAGTCAGGCTGCTTACATGAGCGTTCCAAGGAAAATTGATTTTTATGTTTTTAATTTCCTCTTGATCACAGATTGTTCAAGGAAGTATAGTAGCCCTTTTCCCTGTTATAATCACCTTGACTGCTTTGACGGTGGCCTGTGCAATTTTGTTCTCAGAATGTGTTTCTCCAAGAGGAGCTTAACTGAGTCCTGAAGTAGCTACTGCCCTGTGCTGACAACTACAGTGAGTTTTGAAACTTAGTCCAAATGGATCCGTTGGGGAGGAGACCGTAATGTCAAATGAGATAAATCAGACACATAAGTTTGTATGAGAAACTTTGTTTATATGTGAAAAACTGTTATATGAGAAACCCAAAATAAATAAAAATATTCTATTCATTCCTGCCCCTCCCATGGTTTCCCAAAGCAGTTTTAGATAAGATCATGTTTTAGATAAGATAAGAATCTTATCTCTGTCCTCTCTGTTGAGATGCAGTTTGATGTCTAAGGGCAAGAGTTTTCTAATGGAATAACCAAGCTCAAACTTATACCCTCTTATATGCCCACTCTAGAACCTTGGATAATTAATTCTCTTTGACTCAGTACTCTTACCTGCTTAAATAGGATGATAATGAATTCTCTATCCATTAGAGATATTGTGAAGATTAAAATTAGTTTGTCTATAGCATGTAAGTTTTTCATGTAAGTTTTTGGTAAGCATTTAAATATTAATAATGATTTGATAGGTAACACTGTAATAAGGTATCATTTGCCTGAATGCTCCCAGCTGCCCCTTACCTGTATTTATGAATTAGGTTTTGTCACTGTATCAGCTAATTTGACACATTTCTGTTAAATTTAAGCAATTAAAAGTAGGAAAACTGCCTCTGTTATCAGTTCTAAATAGAATTCCTTAAGGAATGTAACATCCTGATTTTCTCTTGAAGCTCTCCCCCAAATACAGGGCACTCTTCCAATATTTCCTACATTTAGCCTTTGTCTCTAATGAATTGTACATTTTACCACTTTACGAGGCACATCTCTTGACTTGCGGTAGATTAGAATCATGATAGTACAATGTAATTTCTATTGAGATTCATTGACTCACCACTTTGATATAAAATGCTATGGTTTGCTTCCAAACATATTTAGAATACCTTTTTGTTTGTTTTGATCAAATTCGCTCCATTTGCCTGCAGCCCGAATCAGCTTCGTAATTTATCTAAATGTGCAGAGAGAAGAAACATTGTCACAATGACTTCTTTTTATTCTTAGTGAAGATGGGTTTTGATATAAAACTTTAATTTGTAAGAAGAAATCAGATTTAATTTCTCAGTGTGATCCTTTTTAGTGTTCTGTGCTGCTGAGTTTTCAAATGTTAATGTAAAAGTGATATGTGCATGATAATAACATTGTGTGTCCTCACTCAGTCCTATTCTTTGAGCTCTAAGCCTCTGAACTTGAATTACACTGAGCTAATTTGTACACTAGTTATAAATGAGAGTGTAGGTTATTTGGTCTCAGGCTTGATTGTTCTTGTTTTATCCCCACAATCTTTGTCTGTTATTCATTTTACTGTTATAGTTCAGTTCAGTTATATTGATCAGAAGATCTATGATTCTATTTCCTTAGGAAGTCATAAGTAGGAAAACCCAAAATAAAATAAGGTCTAAGTGAGGAATGAAATATTTGTGAAGAACAAACAGAAATACATGCTATTTGTAAGGTGCAGAGGACAGTGTACTTTTATTTTCTCTCTTTTTCACCTTTCATAGACTTTCATTTTTGCCTTCAGCCCTTTGCTTCTTCTCTGTTCCCTACTGTGTAATCCATAGCTGATTTCTGCCAAATCAATCAGGAAATGAATACACGCATGCAGACCACAGTGGCCTTGATGGAAACAAAATGGTAACTATTTGCATGGGTGATTTGAAAGAATAGCTAATGCTATATATTTATAGCATTTTTTTCTAATTTTTAAATGTTGAAATTTACTTTCTTCTTCAACTTCTGCTCTCTCTCTCTCTGTAATGTAGAGCATGGTGAGTTTCTTTAGGACAAATATTATTCTTTAAGAAGTGTAGTTTTCTAATAGGATTCACTGTACAGACTGTTTATTTGGCAATCTTAGAAATTTATGATGTGTCATTTCTTTTTTATTGATTTCCTTTGGGGTGTATAAAGGTATAAAGAACTGAGCTAGCATCACGGAGTGCCGTGTTATTTCTTGATGCTATTAGTGTTCTCTGAAATTTTGAGCAGCTGAGGATAACAAATTCACAGAGTAATCCCAGAATGAAACATCATGCTGCTCTTTTTAATATTTAAAAATCAATGTTCAAGTCAAGAAATCAATATGGAAATATTGGTGCAAAACATGAATTAAATAAGTAGTTTGGGAAGTGCTTACAAATTAGTAATAATAATGGTAATAATAGTCTACCTTTCTTAAATGTTTACCCATGTGCTAATCACTGACGTTTTTGCATTTTATACAGATTTGTAAATTTTGTTTTTATAATAATCTTGAGGTTCATAATTCTAAATGCCTTATTCATGAAGAAAAACTAAACTCTTAGAGAAACTAAGTTGCTTCACATTGCAGAACTAGTGATTGACTAAAATCTTATTTATACTCAATTATTTCTAGCTTTGAATCCAGTAATACTGACCAAACACACAATCGTTATCCTGAGATTTCATGAGTTTCACCATTTCACAGAGAAGTCAAAGCAGTGGTTTCTGAACTTGTTTTACCTGAACTTCTTTTAAGGATTGTTGTAATGATTCCAAGATGAGTCTCCATCCCATCCTAATTAAATCCTAGCCTGAGGGAGTGGTGTAAGGATCCATAATATCTGAAGTGCGCCCTCTCCCCATGGGCTTCAAATATATGCACAAGTTTGGGAAACAAGAAGTTAGAGACAACGCTTGTCAAGAACCGAGCTTTCCTTGTTCCTCAGTCAGTTTTCATTCTTTCGAATATAACAGTTGGTTGCTAATTTCTAAAAGAACCTTTGTCCTTCAGTATCTTCTTGAGTACATGTTATTGTGTTGGCATGAGCTAAACATTTTGTCTGTGGTGTCTCACCCAACACTCACATAGCATATATAAGAAAACTAAGGCTGGTTGAATTAAAAGAAGTTAATGAAAGTCGTCTGTAGAGTTAGTGGTGGAGCCAAGTCTCAAAATTTAAATCAGCTTGACTCAGAACCCATGATGTTGGAACTCTGGTAATGATATTATCTCCATTTCATAGTCACTTTCCTTGGTTTCTATTCTTGTGATGCCCAGAAGTCTGTGTTCTGTTTTCTGACATACCTGTTCACTGACCCTGGTTTGAAATTTGAAACATTAACATTAGACATCAGAATGGAAGCTTTCTATGTTGAAAATCTTAATCATGCTAACTGCTGTGTTTAGAGCCTTATCTATATATAGGCTCCAGCTGTTCTTGCTGATGAAACGGCTGGAGCACGGAAACTATCTCCATCCTGTGTTCCCCACGTGGCTCAACTAAAAATAAATTAACAAAGAAAGAAAGAAAAAAAAAAAGGAAAAGAGAAAAGAGTTTCCACTAACATACTTGAAATGTATGCATGCAGCCTGAGTTTCCTTTCACTGATACTTTGCTGGCTGGCTCTCAGTATTCTTCTGTTCTAACTCCAAGTCACAGCTCTATAAATCCATTACACTTTAAGAATTCCTGGGCTGGGGATTTAGCTCAGCAGCATAAGCACCTGCCTAACAAAGTGTAAAGTCGTGAGTTTGATCCCCAGTACAAAAAAAAAAAAAAAAAAAGAGGATTCCTTAACCTATATTGCATGATAAATTACAGAATCATTTGAGTAATTCCAGAATTTTTAAGTTATATATTAATGAAATCCAAGCATCCACTAGTGAATTCTTCTTACAGAAACTGAGTATTCATATTGCATTTTTGGAATTGTGTATATTTTATTTTTAAAATCAACAAGGTAGCTAATTTTAATTTAATATTCATGTAATAATTTTATTACAAATGTTGTCTTTTGTCATATCTCGTCACAGTATTTTGGGCATAGAAAATTAATAAATGCATTGAGTAAATGTTTGGGTTAGTTTACTGAGCCTTATATTATTTGTAGAAGTAAAGCCTGCTTAGTGGCATGTGACCTCTGCTGTCACACAGGACTTCACGCTCAGAAGGACCCTGTTCTTGCTTTAATAGTCCGCTGTCACTCTGTTGAAATTCTTAATAATTTTCTTATCTTAATTTTTTCCCAGTTGGCCCAGCCTATTCTTACAGAGCTGGTCATGCACAGAGGGCAAACATGTAATCATAAATTTAGTCTCCAAAACAGTTAACCACGATTTGGAAGAATATTTAAACTTCTGCTGCCCAACAAATTGGTTCACACACCTATGTGATCTTATGGTTATTGTAATAAGTATTAAAGAATTTCATTTAGAATTGGAATATTCATCATCTGTTTTGTATGTGCAAGCTCACATTTTGTATGAATGTTGATGTGTTTAACAAAACACAACCTCACTGGATATGGTGGCTCACGCCTGTTCATTCCAGCACTCTGGGAAGTTTAAGTGAAAGATAACAAATTTGAGCATAGAAGACAACCCAGCAATTACACCCTGGCTCAAAACCAAACAAAAGTAAAATTTCAAAGACCTGGGAATGTAGCTCTCAGTATAATGGCCTTGGGTTCATTACCCAGTTCTGCAAAAATCAATCAAGCAATCAATCAACCAATGAATCTATCAATACAAAACTTCTTACTGGACTCATAAATGCTAGGAGTTTAGGTATTGCCATTTTGTTAGACATGTATTTTGGAACTAAAATGTTCTTAATATAACTGAATTGATTAATGTGAACTTTGTTATCTCTGTTCATGAAATAACATTTAATAAAATGTTGCAAAAAATTTAAAAATACATATCTGAGCTTAAAAATGTTCTCACACTCTGGAAACAAAGTGAGAATATCTTGCTGTGGAAGATTCCAGATCAGATACAGGTTTGCCCAAGGACTTGGTTTAATACCCACCCATGTATAGAAAAAAAATTTAAATAATTCTTTACATGAAAGTAGGAAAAGCAATAATGCAGTTTTGATTTTTATGTGATATCTGTTAATAAGTAAAAATAAAATTGTAAGAAAATAATAAAAGCAACGACAACAGCACAAACTGAGCCATGTAGCACATGTGTATCTCAGTACTCTGGGAGACTGAGGTAGGAAAGTCTCAGTCTGAGCCCAGCAATGGAAAATTTAGCGACTTAGCAAAACCCTGTCTCAAAATAAAAATTAAAAAAAAGATTGGGATGTAGCTTAATACAAATGCCTTGGGTATAAGCCTCAGTACTGAAGAGAAGAAGAAGGAAAAAGAAGAGGAGGAGGAGGATGAAGGAAGGAGGAAAAGGAGAAGGAAAAGAAAAAGTCAACACCATAGAAAACCACTTGTCACAAAGAATACTTTCATAGTAAGACCAAAATGGTACTTTAAAGGAAATGTTAGAATGAAGTATTACCCAAATTTTTAAAAAAGGTATTACATAAAATGCAGAGTTTTTATGAAAAGAGAGTAATTCTCTATGTACATGGAATCCTAATCAAGTGTGTACATGAAGCAAAAACTGAAAAGTGGGAAAATGGACTTCAGTTTTATGTGCAACATATTGATTCTTACAACAATACCTGTAAATACATGTCTGTTACTTTTGTCGTTGCTGAGACAAAATACCTGATGCTCAAAATTAAAAGAGAAAGGTTTATCTAGTTCACAGTTTGTAGAGATTTCAATTCACAATTGGTGGCTCCATGACAGGGTGGCACGGCAGAGAGGCAACCATTCATGCAGTGGAAGACAGCAAGAGCAACAAGGGAGCTTAACAGCATCTTTCTGCCCCTTTTGTCTTATCCACACTGCTGGATTAGGGTGGGTGGACTCACTAATCACACACCCTCAATTCCAGCATCACGCACTCTAGATTCAGCATCCTCTGAGAAAGTCCTATGTCGCATGAGGTTTCGAGGGGGACATCTAGACACAAACCATAGTTTTATAAAACTGTATGTAACAGAACATTAACCTGTGTTCAGTATCAGCGGCAAGTATATTGATGTGCTTTTATGCTGATCTACACATTTTTATGTTTATAACATTCTCACTTTTTCAATGCATAAAAGGTTAAAGAGCAGTTTCGCATATTCAAATTTTTAACTATTAAACCATTTGTTTCATTTGATCGATTTCAAAATAAAGCAGATTTGAGATCTCTCTCTTCCTCTCCCGATCCCCTCCCTTTGCCTCTCTGTCTTTCCCTCTGCCCTCTCTTCATTTTCACTCTCACTTTTTCTCTGTCTCTGTCTCTCTCTGTTTCTCTTTGTGTCCATATATGTGTACACACACACATCTATATTATTAAATGTCTATAATTTTACAATGCCATGCACAAGAATGGCTTGGAATTTAAAGTTAGAATAGGCTAGATTATACTACAGAAAAATGTACTCCAACATGTCAGTGCTTTTATGTAACAAAAACTATTAATCACATATGAAAGTCCACTAGGCATTGTGATGACTCTCTAGGGCTCTTACCCTCACCTGATGCAGGTTGACAATCCCTTCATAAAATTTTCAACACAAAGTTTTACTCTATTCAAGATGGAAAATGGGAAGATGAAGAATTATGTACATTCTGAAATGTTTTTACTTGTGAATTTTCTTCTCTTTTTATCTCAGTGATGAGACAGATGTCCTAATCTATAAGGGATCATGAAGTGTCAGAAAGAAAAAGAGAATTAGTAGTAATTTGTTTGCTTTAGTGTGCAAAGGCACAATTTTCCTGTCATAATGCAACTGGTAGGTAGGTAGAGTCTATATCAAAGCGTCTCTCCTCAGCATTATTCCCATTTGGGACGAATTCCCTGCTGTGCATGCATGTCCTGTGCATTGTAAATGTTTAGAAGCATCCCACTGAAATCTCCCATTTACAACAGCCAAAATATATCTCCAGATATTTCTAAATGTCCCCTAGAGAAAAATGTGCTCCTCACTGGGAAGAACTAGTTTAGAAAGATTAGAACTATTTTACAGAACAAATTGCAAAATCTTTAAGATTCCCTATTAAGTAGCAAGTGTTTAAAAAGCTTATTCCTAAATTGAATGGATTCATCATGTCCTTCATAAAATCTTTAACAATATGATTAACACTTACCCATTTGGTTTGTTCCAAAATGAGGGCAATCATGGGCTCCCATAGAATGTCCCAGTGGGAAAGGATGTCTGTTTCATCACTCATTAGGTGAAGTTTTGGATTTGTCATGGTTTATGTCAGTGGCTGCCAAGGCTCATGCCTTTGCATTATGCATTTGTGATTGGTTCATTGTCTAGCCCTTGGATGAGAAGTATGAGAAGTCCATTAGGATATGAGTCCACTCTAGATATGAGTGCTACACTGGCCTAGGGGTGGAGCCACGATGTGATGTAATGGCAGGAAGAAGGTGTGTCTCTCTCTTGCTGGTTTCAGCTTGCTGTTTGCAGCTGCTATGAAATGTGGCCCCGCCATGCCACCCTGCCTTGGAGCCAACTGAACATGGACTGAAACCTCTAAAAACTGTAAGAAATAACCTTTCCTTAACTTTGGGCCTCAGGTATTTTGTCTCAGCGACCATAAAAAGTAACTAAGACAGAATTTGGTACCGAGGAGTGGGGTCGTTGCTGTGACTATACCTGACCATGTTTTTCAAGAAGCTTTGGAAATGTCTTGTGGGCAGAGTTTGGAAATGTTCAGACATGTCGCCTGGATGCATAGAGCTGGAACAGCTTAGGCTGTTCTGTAGAGGAGATTCTGGTCAGAGTTCAGGAGGCAAGAAGGCTGATAGAATGCTTGATGGTAAAGACCAGGCTTGGGAGGTTTCTGCTAGGAAGAAGGACTGCATTGGTTGTTGGACCCCTCACGATGTGTGTTATGGCTTGGCAGAAAGTTTGTCTGCATTTTGCTCATGCCCAGAGACTTGGCCTGAGACTGAGATTAAGGACAATAGACTGATTAATCTGGCAAAGGAAATGTCAAGGCAGTGGAATGTTGAGGCTGTGGCTTGGCTATTGTTGGGGGCTTTTAGCCAGCTTTATGTTGCAAATCAAGAGCAAAGAGCCCAGCAGGATAATTTACAATGCTGTGAATTTGGCCAGAAGGAAAACTCCGGTAAAGCTGTGGATTGTAAAGATAGGGCCCAGAGTTTGATTGCTGAGAAGGAACAAAGAGATAAGAAAGATGGCCAGGGGGCATCCCAGGAAGCAGCCAGTCTCCACCCTTTGCAGCCTCAAAACTGCAAAAGTGAGAGAATTTGCTCAGAGGAGAAAGCTGCAGAGCACCTTGCTCCAGAATGGCAAGAGAAGTCACATGAGGTTCCAGAATGGCGGCAGCCACATGAAGTTCTAGAATGGCGGCAACATAGAGAAGCTTTTTCTCACAATCAGGTAAACAGAGCCCAGCAATCCAGGCATTCAATCCCTACAGCCAAGAGAGAGAAAAGCCTGGCTTCAGCTCCAACTCGTAGCAAACCTTGGCGGCATCCACATGGCACTGATTTTAGGTGCAAGGAAAATGCACAAATTCTGAGGGTAAGACAGCTTCCACCCTGATTGCAAAGGGCCTGGGAGGCCAAGCAGTGTGCCCCTGAGAGGGCAATATGTAAAGATATAAGGGTGAAGCCAAAGGTGCAGTGGAGACCCCAGAAGTTTGAAAAAGCCAGGAACGTGGTCATCCAAGGAAAGCTGCAAAAAACCAAGCAGAGAGAGTTTAAGAAGAGAAGCTGCGGGAGCAGAAATCCCTGGAAGTGCCATAGGGGTGGAATCACCCAAGTCTTTTGGAGCTTGCAACTAGATTGCTTCAAATGCTGAGCATGGAACTCTAAGACTTAATGTTCACCTGGCTGGATGTTGGACTTGCTTTGTTTCCAATGCGTTATATTCCCCTGTTTGTAACTTTTGGAATGGTAAAGTTTATCTTGTACCTTTGCATTTCAGAAACAAGTACAAGATAAACATTACCATTCCAAAAGTTTCATTTGTACAGGGGGTTACAGTTAAGAGTTTGCCATAGATATCGGAGGACACTTGGGACTTGGACTTCTCAGCAATGCTGAAAACGTTAGGACTTTGGCAACTCTTGGAAATGGTCTAAATGTCTTTTGTATTAAGGATGTGCTTGAGTCTTTGGGGGCCCGGGGTGGAATGTCATGGTTTATGTCAGTGACCTTTGCATTATGCATTTGTGATTGGTTCATTGTCTAGCCCTTGGATTGGAGATGTGAGTGCTACACTGGCTTAGGGGTGGAGCCACGATGTGATGTAATGGCAGGAAGAAGGTGTGTCTCTCTCTTGCCAGTTTCTGCCTTGCTGTTTGTAGCTGCCATGAACTGCGGCCCCGCCATGCCACGCTGCCTTGGAGCCAACTGAATATGGACTGAAACCTCTAAAAACTGTAAGAAATAAATCTTTCCTTTCCCAACTTTGGGCATCAGGTATTTTGTCTCAGTGACCAGCAAAAAGTAACTAAGACAGGATTGTTTTCTAGAACTTTGGCTTTGTGGTCCAAATTTCAAAATCATGAGAGTAAATCCAAGTCAGTATTCAGAGGAAAGCCAAGAAATAGAGAAAAGTTACAAGAGGTAATACTGGAAGAAAATATTGGAAAAGTAAAATCAAGAAAAAGAACAAGGAGCGGGATACACAAGGTTTTTATAGTAAATAATTTTTGATAGAAACAAAGAAGAAATCGTGATGTTTATGTTCATCCAGTGTTGAGTGTTCTCAGATCATATTTCTACATTGACAGATGTCAGTGCTGGGTGATGAGTTGGATAAATGGATGTAAATGGATCTGAGGGTTCTCAATCACAAAACTGATAAACCACAAGACTGGAGTTGTGAGTTGTGGGGCTGCCTAAGGAGGATGAAAAAATAGAAATAAAGGTAAAAGAATGGAGATAACAGTTGAAAGATTTTAAAAGCCCAGATAGTTTCCTTTAAATTGCTTTAAATGTGAATGATGAGAATATTTGTATCTTTTAATGATGTATTATGGAGCCTAGGGAAATAAAAATCAATGAAATGTACTCATTTGCAATCTATTTAGCCATTATCAATATTTATATGCTAATTCATGCTGTAAGAAATTAAGTGATACTATAAAATAAATCAGCTGGCATCATACTTAATGCTTGATACTGAGCTTATCTGATTTACATCGAATCCTGTAATTACCAAGAAAATAATTTTTTAGTATCTTGTTCAATAACTCTTTTAGTTAGGTAAATAATAAATATGAGGCCCATCTTATGTGCATAGCTATGCTTAATTTTTTAAATGGAATTATAGAATGATACATATTCCTCAGAAATGATTCAAATAATAAACATATAAAGAATGAAAATTCTCTCATCTTCTGCCTTTAATCTATTCCCCAAATCTTCAGCCTCTTTATGCTATAGTTTCTAGATCAATGTGTAAATAATATTTAATTTTAGTTCTTTTTAAAAATGTTGCAGTTTTTTTTACAAAGAATAACATTTTGTCAGATATTTCTTAATACTAATATTTATTCAATTATGCTTTTTTTAAAAAAATATTTACATAAAATTCTGTTAAAAAATATGTTAATCATTACCCTAAGGAATTTGTCCTCTATCCTTATTTCTGGTAATTGTGAATCAAGTTTTCATTTGCTCTTGTATTTTTCAATTCATTTACTTATCATATTTCTTTTTGCATATTTTGAAAGTGGGTAGGTATAAGCTTCAAGTTTAAAGCTTTAACCTTAGCACATTTCATATATTTTTCCTCTAGTATTTTGTGTTTGTTTCATTAGCAGCTTATTAAAGTTTACTTGGTTTTGGTTTCTACATAGGAATCTTATTCCTTCTTACTGATAATTTGTAGGATTATTATCCTTCAAGAACCCACTCAGGAGCAGTATAGGAAAGTGAGATTGTACTGTTACTCTACATGTAGAGTTTTGCAGGAATATCTTTCCTTTGCCATTGGGCAGTGTTCTACTTTTCCACCCACTACTACCATCTGTCTGTCTCTGTCTCTGTCTTTGTCTTTCCTTTTCTTCTTTAGAATTTTAATAGTTATGCTCTTAGTTTCTAAGAACTTTGGTATTTTTTTTTTTTTAAATCACAGGACCCTCTGTGTATGATGTGATAACATCTTGAAACATTTCCAAGATGTAAATTATACATTTGCTTCCCTCATGAGATTTCTTGCCATTCCTGATTTAGCCGTTTCTTGCAGTTACTGTTTACTTTTACAGTTTTTTCCTGTCAATAATTTTCCTCAAACCCTTGATGACTTGAGCAGTTTGCTTGTTTATGCAATTGAGATCTTGAGTGACCAAAGTGATGACTGAGAGTTTCAACTAGAATATCTTGAAGATTTATTTAATTAATAAATAAGGTGGTTGGTGACCAGCCATCCAGTTGATTTCTTTTCATGCTATTGTGGAATGCTTGTACTCTGAGCATGTGGTCCACTTTTTCAAAGTGATTCATGTCCCTGGGTACCCAGCAGCTTCATCCTTCAGACTGAGTCTCCCATGGGACCAACTGCTTTATTGAACAAGTTGCACTTATAACTTTGGCCTGGCTGGACCTTCTCAGCTAATCAGTTATCTACCTATGAATCCCAAGGGCTGTTTTTGTTTCGAACTCTGCTGTCTGAGTTATTAGCTATCACAAAGTTCCACTGAAAATATTTATCATTTTCAGATCTTTTTATTGGAGGCCCTAGCTCAACTATCAAACACATTAAACTGTTTCCATATCAACAATAAATACAAATATTTTATAGCAAAAACACATCAAAGCATTAATTTAAAAAGTATTTGGCCTAACATCTAATTTTATATGGTTGACTCAAGCTTTTCAGTGATCTATACCATGTATAGGAATTTGTGTTAGAAGATGTTTAACTCCATTAGCAACTATAGTATAATTTTATACAATTATAACATGTATAATGTTTGAGGCACTTATTACAATTTTAAGTTAGAGTTTCTTTAAAAAAATTCTGTGTTTCTTAAAAGGTTGTTCACTTTTTGTATTTTGAAGCCAGTATTTTGTTTCCAATTTTCAAATGTTTTTGTAGATCTTAAACACTAACCTTCTCTCTAAGCAGTGCAGTAGCACATTTGGGAAAAAAAGAAATATTCAACATACTGGGTGAATCAGCTGTCTTTGTTTTGCAGCCCATGATCACTTGATTAAGAAAGTCCCAGTTTTATCACTATCCATTTTTAATAAACATAACCTACTGCCTATACTTAAATTTATACAGAAATTTATTACAGTTCGTAAGAATGCTATGGTTAGTAACTTATGGTGAGCATTATTAATTGTACACTACTGTAGCACAGTGGAATGAGAACCACTGAGAGAGTCCAAATAAATCCAAAGACTAGAGACAAAGTTTTCATTTTTCCCTGCTGGGCTGAGGGTACAATGTGAAGCCAGCTCTGAAAATGTATACCACATATCACACATATATTGCTATCATATAATAATTATTTTAAATACTTGTGTCACTGTTAATACGGTCTCTGCAGTGCACTATGATTTGGGAGGGCATGAGTTATTTATCTGAGCAATTCCCAATTATGGTACATTTTTCGAAGTATATATATTCTCTGAAAAAGAGAAACATGAGCAATGTTTTAAAACTGCATCAACAAATAAAAAGACACATTTATAGAATATACTGAGTGTGTTGTGATTTTAAGATTGTCCAGACTTTTGATACTATTAATGGGCTTTATGCTTGAATAAAATCCAGAGAATTCTAGGCATTTAAATCTTAAGTTGTGAATGTAAAGATTTTGTGCTAATAATCTTAAAACATCAAGAAGAAGGTATATCTTACATCATTTAAAGAATCTAAGGTTGCAAACAGGAGCTTCTCAGAGTAATGACATTCACCTATTGCTAATGGTTTCAGAAGGTGGCAGCTTCCCTGGAAGTCATCATTGCACTCCAAATCATAAACTCCTGCTGAGAATGCAGACATAATTTTTGATGGATTATGTCATGCATCTGTACTAATTATTGTATGTATCTTTACAAACAAAACATTTGAAAAAATTAATATCAGTAAAGAAAGGATAAGGGAGGAAATCCTTATGTGGGTCTCATTTGAAATATTTGATTTGCTCTCATTTGAGTGGCAATGTATACCATTATTAGAGGAATATCTTGACAGCTCAGAGGATAGATAACTATGCATCAGAATTTCAGACCTGCTACTTGACCAAAGCATAATACTAGGTAAATTTCAATGTCATATCTCTCATAACTTTATCCCTTAAATGGAATAATTTTTGACCTTTCTAATAAGAATGTTACATGTATTAAATGATAGATTTAATTATCATAATATTAGATATTTCTAACCACACTCATTAACAATATAGCTTTCCTAATTTAGTATTAGTTAGATTCCAAAATTACTCTTTGATTAACTACAATCTTAGTTTATGCATTTAAATAAATCTGTGAGGTTACCTGTTTCTCTTTTCCTATTCATCCATTAAATCTCAAGATAGAGTTGTTTCTTTTCTGCTGTAGCTTAATCTCCAGTCTCATCATTGTGAAGAAACAAATTTAAATGAGTAATAAGCCCATCTTGATGTCACTCTTGGGGGAATATGCTTCTATTGTAATGATGGAAATAGTTGGAAATAGAAGATGAAATGTTGAGAAAATATAGACATGATTTTGTTTTCTAAGAAAGAGTATATTATTCTTCAACATTGTAGACACCTGAAAATTACTGTCTATACATAATATATATTTTCATAAAAAACTATTTTAGTTAAAACTTTGAAAATGCATATAGTTATTTTGTAAATAATAAGCATTGAAATTTACTCATAAATTATTGTAATTATATGCAAAAATAAATCAAGCTCCAAGACATTATTTAGCAGGCTTCTGGGAACAATTTAAAAATGCTTCATTAACAATTTGTTGAAATCAATGTTATCAAGTCTTAAATGAATTACATTAGCAATAAGAACTTTTCAGTTACAGTACGATGAAGTATTCTGTCTAGGAGTCTGTTCGTGTGCCTTTACTTCTGAGTAGATGATTTCATTTTGGTGGGGGTGAACTGTGGGATGACATATAGGGGGCAGAGAAAAAGGTTTGGACATGATTTATTGATGTACCTTTTCTGGTATTATTTCCTTATGCTCTAAATATAAGCAACCCAAAGCAACATCTGTCAGAATAATAATTCACACAGAATCTCAGAAATTGTTAGCTTCTTGTAAGGAGACAGTGCTGACATTCAGAAAGAAGTCACAGGTTTCTTCTGGCTTAAGGTGAATTCAGTTTGTAGTGTAGGACCCGTGGGAAGGGTGTGTTCATCTAGTCAGAGAGTCTTGGACTCAGTTCCTAAGGTTGCAATGTATGTATTTCCACTTCATCTTTTTGTACTGACTCTGGACTACAAAAGATACATATGTGAATTTTAGCACAGCAAACTCAATAGAGGTCTCTTGTCTTTAGTCCATTAACTGAAAGACGTGTAAGGGTGAACTGTTATCGGAAGTAAATAGTCCTAAAGATAATATATGTCTCTTTGGTAAGGTAGGAAGTGCACTGTGGTAAATTATATGTGCAAGCCTCTTCTGAATTTTATCCTCCATGAAGTTAGCAATATTTTGAGTCTTGTGACACAGGGTTATAGTAAGGCTTTATATTAACAACTGGTAAGTGGTTCCTGATCTTACTACCTTTTATTATTCTGCCCCCTACATTCAACCTTGTTTTGTCATACCAGCTACTTTTTAAATAGATACTTTCTTCATGTTTTTATTAATTGAAATATTCTAATCCTGACGCTGTAGGATGATTTTTTCCCTTTCATAGGCTAACTATGTAAATACAATCTGGGAGATGAGCAACTTCACAGTTCGGAAGGTGTCTGCTCATCTGTTTTTCTCTTTATTCTCCTTATGTCCTCCCCACTATTTTCATTCTTACTGTTGTTACTACTTGTATTTGCCTTTTTATTTCTCTCTTACACCATTTGCTTTCATATTTATTGTTTTTTGCCTTCCTCCTACCCTCTGTGCGTGGACATTCCATTCTTCATATCTTAGCTAACATTAGAATTTGTGTGACATAAACAGTAATGTTACTATTTCTTTAATGCTTGTTTTGTTTTGTGTTTCTTTCATTCTAATTTAATTTAGACTACGCTAAGGCTTTACTTTGTCTTCTTGTGCTAGATACACCTCAGGAATTTTCAGACATTCTTTGTTTTTAATATAAGCTTTTAATTTTATAATTTTTATACACATCTATTTAGATAATTAGCACTTATATTGAGTGGCAGTATTATAAAATATTTGGTTTTGAGCACTTCTCAATTTTAGTTTTTACTGTCTATGTATGTTAAAGTTTGCCCACATATGCTATTTTCAATTATGTTTTGTTATTTATCAACTTGCTTGCATTGTTCCTAGCAAAATATGATCTGGTCAAAATGGTCTTTTATGTCTGTTGAATTTTGCCTAGAAGTACTTTCCCCAAGCCCAAACCAATCAAAACAAGTTTCCTTGTCTTATGCTTCTGCATCCAAATGTTTGCAGTCTGCCTTTTTTTAAGGAAGTAGCACTTTAGAGGTTTGATTTTTATGAGGTGCTTCAGTCTTAATACCACCTAAATAAATAAATAAGTGCTAGATTTTTAAAACTAATTATGAGCTAACTAAATAGTCATTAAAAACTTTACCTAGATCCTACTTCTCATCAAACAACTGAATAAAATCCAGAGGTATCAGAGATACAAATTTTAACCAAGAAACAAAAGGCTTCTACAATGAAATTACTATAGTAATCTGAAAAAGGAGATTGAAGAGGACATCAGAAAATGGAAAGATGTTCCCTGTTCTTAGATAAAGAAAACCATTACAGTCAAAATAGCCATACTTCCAAAACTGTTGTAAAGATTTAATGCAATCCCAATCAAAATACCAATAATATTCCTTACAGAACTGGAGAAAGCAACTCTTCAATTTATGTGGAACTGGAAGAGACCTATAATAGAAAAAGCAATACTGGGCAACATGGGCAAGACAGGTGGGGGTATCATAATTCTGGAATTTAAGTTATACTACAAAGCTACAGTGATAAAAAAAATTGCATGGTATTAGAAAAATAAAACAACCTGTAGATCAGTGAAGCAGAATGGAAGATACAGGAATGACTCCAGGTATATTCAGCTATGTTATCTTTAAAAAGGGGGCTGAGTCCTTTTGCTAAAGGAAAGATGACCTCTTTAATGAATGATATGGGAAAATTGCTGTTCTACATGCTGAAGGTGGAACCTAGACCCGTATTTCTCACCATTTACTAAAATCAAAATAGATGAAAAATACAAACATTAGAACAGAATTTCTTAATTTGCTGAAAGACAAAAATAAATAAAACTCTTGACGACATAGGTGTAGGACAAAGATTTTTGAATAAAACTCTTGTTGCACAAGAAATTATACCAAGAATCAGAAAATGGGATCACATGAAGTTAAAAAGCTTCTGCACAACAAGGAAAACCACCAACAAAGGGAAGGCATATCATACTGAATGGAAAAAATGTTTGCCCTCTATTCCCACACAAAGGACTAATGTCTAGAGTTTATGGGGAAATAAAAAAATTAGACCCCCAAAATTTAAAGACCTAGTCAGAATATGGACATCTGAAATGAATAGACACTTCTCCAAAGAAGAAATGTGAGAATAAATACATCAAAAAATCTTCAACATTGCTGGCCATTTGAGAAATGAAAATTAAAACACCCAGATTCCATCTCATGTCAGAAATAATGGCTACCATAAAAAAATCGGCCAATAATGAATGCTGGTGAGGTTACAGGGAAAGACACCCTTCTTCATTGTTGGTGAACTGATACATACACTATGGAAAGCAGTATGGAGAGTCTTGAAAAATCTTAAAATAGAAGTTCCATTTGACTCGAACTTTCCCCTTCTAGGTTTCTTCTCAAAAGAGTTAAATGCATCATACCATAGTGATGTATGTATACTCATGTTTATAGAAGCACAATTTGTGATAGCTAAATCTTGGAAATCGCCTGTATGTCCATCAACAGATGATTAGATAAAAAATGTGGTATTTATACCCAATGGGATACTACTCTGCCTTACAGAAGAATAAACAAGTCATTGGTAGGAAAATGGATGTGCATAAGAGAGAAAAAATTATTGTAAACCAACATTGACAATATATCTAAAAGTATGCATTGACTTAGTACAATTGTCTTCCATATTTTATGTGTCCTTTTGCTTATCAGTCTGGTTTTTAATCTGTATATGTAATAGTTAACTTCATGAGGTCTTATAAGTTAAATAAATGAATTTGATGCTAGAAAAATAAAATGGGAGAAAATAAAGAGATCAAATGGACAGGAGCAGGAATTATGTTATCCCTGTTTACTTATAGACTAGCTATGGAAAAAAAGAACCTACACAAGACTCAAAACAGATCAGAAATGAAGAAAAATATGGATAAATTTAGCTATATAAAATGTACTTTAAAAATAATTTGCCTGACAAAAAACTCCATAAACAATTAAAATGTAAATGGTAAACAAGGGGAGATCAATACAAATGTATATGGTGAGTGCTTAGAGTTTCAAAAATCACTGCAGTGAAAGACACACTGCCATCAATCCCCTCAAAATATTCTCTTTTTGAACACATTTATACAATCAGTCTTGCCACTTTCTGAAGCAGTTCTGGAGCTCCTCTTTCATGATTATCTTTATGCAATTAAAAATATGGTGAGCACAGCAAGCAACTGCCAATCGAGGAAAATGCAGGTTCATAAAAACAATGGAGTGTGTCCTCACACACCATGCAACCTCTGGATCTTCCTGAAAGGCAAAATACCCACAAAAGATCAATTTTGAATCAATTCTGGATATTGAAGCTGCCACAATAGTTCAAGTAAAGACATGATAGGGGACTCTAGAACTGCTTCAGAAAGTGACTAGAATGGTGGCATTAGTATGGTACAAGCAGGCGATGGGAGAGTATTTTGAGGGGAATTAATGGTAATGTGTCTTTTTGATAGTAAATTTTAAGAATTTAGTCATCATATTTTGATCACATCATATATATACAGAGAGAGAGAGAGACAGAGTAGAGAGGCAATTAGATAAATCCTATACAAATAGTTCTTAAACACTGATGTTTAAGTTCCCTTATTATTTTAAATTAAAACTTCATGAAAATACCACTTCTTACCTATCAGATGACAAAATGAAAAGTATCCCAGTGCTCTATAGATAAAATTGTTACATACTGCTGATAGGAATGCACACCCCTCTAGGTAGAAATTTGGCAATATTTTTCAGAATGATGTAAGTTTTCTCCCTGAGCCAGAAATAAATACCATTTATATTCTATACCCTGAGGATACACCTTCACAAATACCACACAATTTATACTAATGGTTTCTTATACAGTTACTTATAATAGTAAAAATATTTAAATTACTCAAGTAAATATTCATAAAAGTCTGATTTGAATTAACTAGGGGAGACTTACCAAAAAAAAAATTGTCCGTATGTTTAAAAGAATGAACAGGATGTTTGTGAACTTTTATGGATTGACTTTCAGAATATATTAATGAGTTAATTAAATGAAAAATAGAGGAGAGCATTGCTTATTTTTGCAAATGGAAATATGGGAAAGACAAAAGAAAAACTAATTTTTATGGTTACCAATAGGATTGTGTTTAAAAATGTAAAAGGGACCTGAATAAATGGAATTTCTCTGACTATACCTTTTGGTATAGTTTGCTCTTTTTCAATCATGTAAACAGTTTACATTTACAAAAAAAATTCATATTGAGGATTATAAAAATCCAAATTGGAACTAAACTCTATGTCAAATTGATGACATTACTACTTCCACATCTTCATAACCCCAAAGCTTTGACATCAATCTTGAATGACTTTTAAAATCCCATCTTGTTTTCTGACATCTGTTAGTTTTATTTCAGTTTCTATGCACCATACTATTTTCCTGTTTAATTTCTTTCTTTATTTTGGTATTTTTTCAAGCTCATTTATATACTTTAGGGAATGGTTATTATATATTATTCAACATTTTCCCCTTATAAAGGAAAGTTTTCAACAAATCTTTTTAATTCTTACTGACACAATGATTTCCATTTTCTATCTGTGACTTTAATGTTTTTTTCTTTCATGTCCTTCCCTAGTCTTCATTTGCTACTATAGTCAAAAAGGTACTTGTATAATTGTCCAAAGTAGTTTGTATAGAATCATAAAAGACCACTTCAAAAATCATCTCTTAAAATATCTGTGTTCTTAGTTATACATTTGAAACAGTGTGTCATGCATTTTTCAAATTTTAGGATCATTTCATTAAGTAAAATACTTAGAGAAACACCAGCCTAGATTATCGTTTGATTCACAAAGCCCCAAATCCATTGTGCCATTGAGTCTTTTGTAGCTGACATCAAGGGCAGACATTTTAAGGTAGCACAGCTGCTCTAGTTAGTTAAGTTTCTTTCTTCCCTTGTCCTTCGAGATATGTTAAGCAGCGCATGAATTGTTTAATAACTTTATTTTTTCCTTGTTCATAAAAAAATAAATTCCAGAGATTGAAGAATTCTCTAAACTCAGACCATTGTGTGGAATTGCAACCAGAAGAAATCCCTCAGGTTGTATTTAAATACATAAACACTGCTGTTCTTTCCCGTGACATTTACAGTCAAAGCTCAAAAAGTCAATTTCAAGGTAGGAAATTTTAAACAACTTTCAAGACTAAGTATCTGTGAATAGTCACGCTTAAGAGATAGAGACCAACCACAAAATAATGGCCTTTAGTGTATTTCTTTTGCTGCTGTTAAATATTCTAAAGCCCATTCAAATTCTACAAATGTTTACTGGAATGAAAGCATAGCAAATTTCAGTAAAATAGTGTCACTTAGTATCTTAGATTTAATGTTCCAAAAACTGTCTGTTGAGCCTGTTCTTCATGTTTGATTTTCAGCGAGGCATTTTGGAGACAATTCCTTAAGTGGACATAAAGGGCAAGTGTTGCATTACGATTGCTGAACTCATATTTTATGACAATAATGTCTTATTTTTAAGGACTAAGCGGTTAAGTTCATAAGGGTGTGTTTGTGGTGCTACATTTGTTTCCCAATATTGTTTTCAGTGTACAAAAGCACAGAATTGTACTCTCACCAGTTTGCTAAGAATTTATTTTATGTAAAATTTTTGTTTACATTTCATTCCAAAGTATTCATATTTGTCTTAATCTAATTTTCCAATGATAGACACTCCCCTACATAGATACTTTAAATGCTACTTTACCCTTACTTTAAAGATGTTTATTCCACTTAAGAGCAGGAAAAATTAGCTGGTCTGTATTTGTGCTTGAGATTGGGAAAATTGCTGCTCTCATTACTTCTGTAAGTAAATAACAAGACCCTCTTCTGACCCTATTGCTTTGCACGGATAATAAAAGGATTTCTTGTCAAACCATAAATATGTTTTGATTTATTGAAAGATTAAGCCAGTTCTCATGCTTTGATAGCATTTTAAAAGCAGTAACATTTTTTTAAGCTGAAGTGGTTAATCCAGCAAACTTTTCTTTAAATGAAGCTATCTTCACAAAAGAAACAGTGTGAAGAAGAGAGGAAATAGGAGGAGGAAGACAGAGGGAAAGGGAACAGGAAGAGGGAATTGAAAAGGTTCACAGAGATGGAGAAGGGGATGACAATTGGCAGACAGGAAAAAACCAGAAAAATAACATGATGCTTTTGGTAACATTTTAACATCAATTTGCTTTATAATTTTTTGTATTTTAATGCTTATATTTTATATTCTTGGAAGTTCATAGGCTTTATAATTTTTTTATATTCTTGGAAGTTCATAGGCTTTATAATTTTTTGTATTTTAATACTTATATTTTATATTCTAGGAAGTTCATAGGCTTAAAATCAAAAAGAAAATCCATTGCACAATCCCACACATGTACCCATGGATAAATTCTTACATTGCTTTTCAAAATTCCACTACAACAGATTTTTTTTGTGCAATGTAAGCCCCTTAAAAAGAACTATGTAGAGTTCTGATCCCAGATTATGAACATCGAATTGTGATATTTACTTGGTTCTCTGGATTTAGCATTTTTAAAAGCCCTTACAGCGCCTTCTAAGTCCTGTCTACTGCTACCAAATGTACTCACTTCCAGTTAGCAGTGTAGACACCCAGGCGAGCACATCAGTCAGGCTCACTGAGCTGCAGCATTTCCCTGGAGGTTATGTTGTTGTTTTTATCAAGGGCATCACACTGCATTTAAATTTCACTTAGCAAAGATATTGTCTAAGGTTTTCACTGACAACTATGTTTTTGTGAGTTACCTTGGTGGCTTATCTATTGTTGCTTCTATTTGAAAGGATATTTAAAACAAAATGGGGTTTCCTCTGTCTTATTTGAAGATAATGTGGGCATGATTTAATCCAATGTAAAATGACAGAATATATGATATTGCTAGTTTGATTTAAATGACTTTTAAATTCAGCTCCTTAAAGTTAAGAGAAAAAAATCAGATCATCAACAGTATCAGACCTCCTGTTTTCATTCAATATCCTCATTAAAATTTTCAAGTTCTTTGTATTGGAAGGCAGAACTGAACCTATGCCATAGCCCCATTTCACATGGGGTTCTACATTTTACTCTTGACATGGAACGTATTAACTAAGATTTCTGAAACCTAGTTTCCTTATTTATTAAATGACAATGTAATATTTAATAACATGAATACTTTAATGATTAAATTATATACACTATATATAATATGTATTAAAATATATGTATTCTTCTATAAGTGTCTCGCCAAGAACCTGGAATGTAGTGAGTTTATGTGTAAGGAGAGCTAAGAGCAGAGAATACTAATAGGATTTCAAAATTCTTGATTTCAATCTAGTTTTTTTTTAAATCAACAATTAGAATATTGCATTTCTAATGACTTGTAAAAAAAGAAAGTTTTAGAGGCATACAAACAAAATAATCATACAAATACTTGCTTCTGCTTCTCCATTTCTTACATGAGTTAATAAGTACATGGCACTGGTTTCAGGCTTAAAATTTTGGAGTTATCTTGATCTATCTTGTTTCCTTTGTTATGGATCTAATCTGTTGGTGAATACTGTTCAAGTAAAAATATTTTGTAAGTGTTTGTATAGTTCATGATCCAACCAATCCAACCAGATGACATAGAGCTCACTTGTCAAAGTTGGGACTACGTAGCTTGCTGCAGCAAGGGAGACCAATCTCCAAGAAGAGACCTTGGGTGGGTCTCAGTGAGAGGGTGCTGGAGGGATGTTTCATAGGTGTGACATGTTGCTGAACAATTCCTAGCAGAATGTGGGAAAGTATCAACCAATTCTGGATTGCATACTTGGGAGACACAGAGCATCTGGACCTCAGACACATTACTGTTGGGGAGCTTCATTGAAGAGATGAGCTGAGTGCCTGGTTTGATGTTGGTAAAATCTAGAAATTCTCTCAAAAGAAGCATCGTTACTTATTTTTCAACTGTAGTATAACCTTGGGAAAACACTGAACCAGCATGTATGACGGGTCATCAGTATCCCTTTTGGAAGCACTGATTTTGTTTTGAGAGATGCAAGACATCCCAATTATCAACAAAACTAGATTTTTAAACTTTCTGGTGGAATTCCACTGCATTAAGTACATCACTGATGAATGATAAACTAATGTAACAGTTAATGACACAATGAAAAATTAATTAAAATACAAAATTAATGTTTTGGGGGAAATACCACTTAAATGTGTTGAGGCTTTTATTACGCATTGAATCTTGAGAATGCAAAAAATCCACAGCAAGATACTAGAAAATAGAATGGAGCATATTATCAAAAAGATGATAATACGTCATGATCAAGTAGATTTCATCCCAGAGATGTAAGGATGGTTCAATATATAAAAGTCAACAAATGTAATACATCGCATAAACACGAACAAGGTCAAAAATCACATGATCATATCAATAGATACAGAAAAGACTGTAGACAAAACTCAATATCTCCTCATGATAAAAACCCTGAAGAAAAGAGGCACAGAAGGACCATACCCAAATATGACAAAAGCTGTTTATTACAAACCAAGAGCTAGCATTATGTTAAGTGGGGAAAAATTAAAAGCATTCCTTCCCAAATCAGGAACAAGACAAGGATGCTAACCAGCAGTTCTTTTATTCAGCATAGTGTTTGAAACATTAGCCATAGCAAATATGCAAGACAAAGAAAAAAAGGGATACACATAGGGAAGGAAGAACTCAAATTATCATTATTTGCAGATGATACGATAATCTACATAGAAGATCACAAGCTCTTAGAATTAATAACTGGCTTCACCGAAGTAGCAGAATATAAGATAAACACATAAAAATCATAGGAATTTGTGAACATCAACAATGAATGAGATGAAAAGAAAATGATGAAAACAGTTCCAATCACAGTAGCTGAAATATCTAGGAATCAATCTAACAAAGGCAATGAAAGACCTCTACAAAAAACAAAAACAAAAAAACCTGCAAAAAAATGGAAAAGTACCCTGGCTCCTGGATAAGTAGAATCAATCTGATCAAAATGGTCATTCCAAGACTGTTACACACATTTAATGCAATATCAATCAAAATACAAACAGCATACCTTAGATCTAGAGAAAATAATCCAAAAATGCATATGGAAACAAAGGAGACTCAGAATTTTAAAAAAAGTAATTTTGGCAACAAGAAGAAAGCAGCATCGCAATGCCAGACCTCAAACTATACTGCAAAGCAATAGTGATAAAAATGGCATGGTACTGGAACGAAAACACACATGTGATCAGTGAAACAGAACTGAGGATACAGAAACCTCCCCAGTCTTATTCAACTACCTTTGACAAAGGGGCCAAAAGCTTAAATGGGAAGAAAGATAGCCTATTCAACAAATGGTGGGAGCAATACTGTTTATCTACTGTAGAAGAATGAAAGTGAATCTTTATTTCTCACAATATATGAAAATCAAAGATTTAAACTGTAAAACAATGGATTTATATACCTATAATCCCAGAATTCTCAGAAGCTGAGACAGAACCACATGGTTGAGTCCAGCCAGGGAAACCTAACAACTTCGAGAGATTCTGCCTGAAAATTTTATTTATAAAAAAAAAAAAAAAGATAATAAGAAAGGCCTGAGATGTAGTTCAGTTCAAAGGTCCTCAGTTTAGTATCCAGCACTGGAAAAAATTATATATGATGTTATGAACTAGGAAATATTTGTAGCACTACTGCATTACAATAGAGCTAAATTAATGGCAAATAACCTATATAAATATGGAGTGTTGGAAATTATGTATTATAATATATTGTATTATATATTGAACACATAAATTCATTTACCTCTTACAGAAACTACATGAAGTATGTTCACTGGAGAGAATAGTTAGCTTGTTAAAAATAGATGAATAGTAGATAGGCCAGTGTTTACACATTGGTATCTTGGCTCCAGAGTTCATGATTCACCATTTAATGAAATTGGACTGTAAAATCCATGCAGGCAGGCACTGTAATTGATTTACATAGCACTGGAAGTCCACTTCCTACCACTGTGAATAGTAAACCTGACACTCAATAAATCTTGCCCAAAGAATGATTGGACTGACCAGTGAGCATAGACATTTTACATTCTAAATGCAATTATTTTGCATGCAGTTTTCCTAGTAAACATTCTTTAGGTGCCTCTTACTTCTTGGGCTCTCAAGATAAGTGCCAAGTAGTGAGACTACATGATTATACAGTTCATTTTATTAGCTGCTAGCACATTTCTGTTTGTGATGAAAATATTATTTCCCCAGCCATTTGGCCAAATACAAATCATGGAAAACAATCAACACAAAACAATAAGATTACAACACAATCAACATAAAACAGTAAGACTGATAATAAGAAATTATTTTTGTTATTTAGATGTGTAATTACTACAGTTTTATCTCTCTCTCTCTCACACACACACAGGTCTCAAATGTTTGCTAACAAAACAAATGTGTTTTGGGTCTCATTTTGTACTTAGAAAATTCACAGCTTTGCAGTGGCATGTGGTTCCAGATCTCAAAGCTGAGAGCATGATTTTGGCTCTTGTTTTTGGGTTTGCTTGGCTGAATAGTTTATTATAACTACATTGAAAATTCCTTAGCAACATGAAACAGTCTTTGCCAGGAGTACAACTGTTTTCCATCTAAAATGCTAACATTTCACAGTGTCTTGCAACATTTTAATTAGTTTGCTTATGGAACCCAAAGCATGCATAAAACACTGAAGGGAAGGAAGTCTCCCTCATTATAATTGCTTTTTGAAAGAATTACTTACATTTTCATAATTATTCAACTGTTTTTGAATAGAGAATTTTACATTTTAAATGGAAAATTATACTTCCATAAAAGCCACTGCAAATTAGTAGCTTTAATGTAGCTTTTTAATTCTTGGTACAGGGTACTGTTGATATTGCTGTCAAATTACACACTAGTGGTTTAGAAAGACATATTCATTGCGTTAACCTTTAAATTTGAATTATTACTAGAATATCTATTGTCCTTCAATACACAACTCTGGTTGTTTTCAAATGAAGTCTAAGTTGTACCATTTTTTTAGTAGTTTAAGAAGCTCAGAATCTTCCCACCATGGTTAACATAGGTGTTTCAAATACTTCTTTGTAAAGGATACAGAGAAAGACTGAAGTTTCTGGGGAAAAAAAAAAAAAAACTAGAGTGAAAGAACCTTAAGATTTCTATTTCTACTTTTGATTCAGTTAACAACTTTATGTACTTAAGTATTAGAGTGGCCAATATAGTCACTGTTTAGAAAGTGATATATTGTATGTATTGCATATTAAGCACAAATGTTATTACTAATAACTATACGTTGATATAATAGAATATAATAGAAATACTATTAACTCTTAATTTTAGGAAACCAAAGTGAGAGACATGAAAATAGAGACCAACTCTAGTGTCATCACCCAAGAAAGGCATAGCTAACATTTTAAGCTCTTGCTAGGAAGTTAATTAAGTGTATGTCCTAGTAACGTACAAAATAGAACATGATTTCCATCTCTGATTTTCCAAAGAGTTCTTTTTGTTCTCAATTAATTACTGATGTTAACTAAGACTTTGATATATATAATCATAAGAAAAAGGAAACACCATGCTTGTAGCACCATCAGTTGGCCCCTAAGATAACAAGATAATCACATTAACAAGTCTGAAATGTTAGCTTAGGCATGTCATTTTTTAAGGAAATAAACACCTTGTAACAATTATTCAGATGCAATACATTTTTGAAGTTCATATTTGATTTCACTTTACTTTTAAAATTTTTATTTTAATTAGTACATGTTTATAGTACAAAATGATTATATTCATTATAGGTAGTTGCTACATTTACAAAACACATCTTAATTCTTGTATCATAATTTTTAAAATGATTTCTCAGGTAAGATTTGTCTCACAGATGAAAATGAAAGCATTAATAAATGGTTGTGGTCATGTGCAAAAAAGGTTACATGTAAACTTTTGCATTAAGTCAAGCACTCATATAAGAGCTCCATGGAGAATAGAACACTCCCCAAACTTCTCACTCAACATCTTACAGATATCAGCAACAGAAATGCAGAAATGGCAAAAGCTGTGTCAAAAGAGAAAGTAATTTATCAAGAAGCTAATTGTGTGTTACATAGTTCAGTTGAAAGATTGTAATGGGATTAAGTGAAAAGAACAGTCCGAAGGAATGACATACATTCTGGATGATGTGTCTGCATGTGTGTGTGTATGAGAGTGTATCAGTGTCTGCCCATGTGTGTGTTTTAAAACAAATAAGCATGATGTCCTAAACCTTCCACCTAGTGCTTCTAAAGCTCAGAGGAAAATAGCCTTTTCCAATTAGAATTGTGTAAGACCTTTGCAGTCTTTTTCTCATTTATTCAAATATTTGTTTCAATTCCAAAACCCAACTATCTTTAGAAAGAGAGAATGATCATTTAGTAATGATTTTCTCTTACATCTTTAAACCAAGAGATAATGCACAAATAATTAGTTTCTTTTATATCACAGAAGTGTGTCAGGAAATCATAACTGCATTGTCATGTATTTTGGATAACAGCAGATTTCTAAAATAGCAAATGCATTAAAAAATACATCTGTGTGGTGGTCAAAGTCCAGTCCAAATCCAGAATGAAACAAGATGGTTGTGCTTGTTATAGTTGGCTGAATTCATGGAGTAGTTGAATACATTGTCCACGGACAACAACTTCATATTTTATACCCCAATAATAAATGTTTTTTAATAATTGCTATGGCACCGCATTTTACTTCAAATATAAAATATATAGTACATACTTTTGTGTAGTAAGTTACCCCAAGGCTTAATGGCTTCAAAAACAAAAATTCATGTAACAGTTCTATGTGTCAGAAATTCAAAAGTGACTTACCTGAATAGTTTTAGTTTACAGCTACTTATAAGGTTACAGTAAAGTTATTGGTCAGGGCTGAAGTTACATGACTCAACCACAGCTGGAGGGTCAACTTTGAAGAAAGCTCACTTAATTGCTGATAAGAAGCCATAAGTTCTTATTCCAAGAGTCTTTCTATAAGGCTTCTTTGATTCCACAAGATGTGAGATCATTTAACCAAGAAAAGGTCCAAGGGAAGGGAGAAGGAAGTCCATCATCTTAGCTAAAATTCACAGAGTTATTTGAGACCTAACACTGGCAGTCAACTGTTGAAAATGAGTCACAGAGTCCAACCTGCAGTCAAGCAAAGGAGAATGAAATTTCACTTTTAGAGACAGGATGAAAAAGAATTTTCAGACACATTTAACAGCTACCATAAAAGTTCCTTTGTTCTAAGGCCTGATATATATTTTCCTTGTGTTCCTCTTCCCTTTCAGATTTTTCTGGCAAGACCTAAGTCTTCTCTTTCGCATTTCTAAGGATTTGTCCTGAAATAGGTTATATGAAAATTATTTGTTTTTGCTTTTTGCAGTTTCAGGGACCTAAGAGAAAGCCATAATTAACCTTCCAGCTTAGACAATAAGTGGTTTACTGGAGCCAATCAAGAGTTTTCCCCTGCCTTATTTATACTAAACCTCACAATGATACATTTTTCAACAGTGCAGTACTAACCATTTCTTAGGGGAAACCACTTCACCGTGGGGTGGAATGTGAATCATGGTTTCAGCTTAGTTACTAACTAGACGTTAGATGCTGGTTGAGATGCTAGATGACATGCATCGATATTCATTATCTCTACAGTGCGGTTGCCTGTGTGATTTTGTTTATAAGTATATGATACTATATGGCTATGACTAACAGTGATGTATGGAATTAAATGCATATAGTGTAAGAGCACAGAATTTTATTTTCTTTTTCTCTTGGCACAGTTGTATAGGGGAATGATAAAATACCCTCATTGCCCCCTTTTTCTTAGTATTAGGATCTAGCCCAGAACATTCTCTGGGAAAATAAATCATCAATCAAGAGTCATTTGGTCATGGTGACCATTGAAAAAGAAAAGTGTGCTATAGACATCGCACCATTTCCCATTGTTCTCTGAATGATCCTGTGCACTGTGTTGGCTATTGAAGTCGGTGAACTTGGAGTCCTGTAAGCTGCATACAGAGCAAAAGAAACCTTCTAAAATCAATATCTGAATGACAAATGTTGAGATGACATGAATGTTTTGTTTTTTCATGATTTTATTTTTCTAGGGCCTGTTTATAAACTTATTTTTAAAGAATTGAGATCAATTGCTCTAATATCATTTATGGTCATACTGAACAGTTTAAGATGGCTTTTGCATGCCATCAGGCCTCAAGGAATTTTTCAGAGGTTAGGCCTTAAGGGGTTTTTCAGAGGTTAATTTTCTAATTTGTGATTATCAGGATGAATAAATCTACAGTGATCTATGTAGAGACCTAAGGAAAATATCCTGTATATATAAAAGTGTAACAATATATGTGGAAGTTTTCTTTACCATTCAGCCTGTAACAGAGACTAAAGCAAAGGCTATTTGTAAAAACTTATGCCAGATCTCAGAAAAAAATTTCTTCTAAACTCTGAGAAAATTTAGCAGGAGATTGAATCATGCCAGGAAAACACGCATACTTGTCTACAGCTGTCAGTGATAGCAAAGTTCCTGTTACTGTTATTTTCCTCTATCCAGGTAGAGAAAAATAAATACAAAACATTTATCATATCTAACACACTGCAATATTGACTCTAGTGTAGTTCTCAAACTTAAGAATAAACAATAAACATTTGTTTGCTACTTGCTTTTGGACAGATGCCTATTTTGGGGAATACAGATGTACAATTTAAAAACACCCTGGTTTTAAAGATCTTAAGGTCTATAATTAGGAGACTCAGCAAAAGAGCACAAAAGCCATGAAAGAGACTCTAAAGAAGTTTGGGAACCTTCTTCTGTCTAGAGACAATAAAGCAAACAATAATGAAGGAGGGAAAAAATAATTTAAGCCTTTATCTGAAAATGAACATTGGAGACATTTTGATTAGTTATTTATGAATTCTGAAGTCATGCCATTATTAATATCTGATGTGTGAAATGTTTGCCTATGGTTACCCAAATTATTCCTAGGGCCCCCAAACTCTTAGAAGAGAAGGGAATTTATGTAATAGTTTGCTTGTCCTTAAGTTGCTTCCATTCTGTGCACTTCTTCCAAGATACATGGAGATAATGAACACTCTTAGTTACATGTACAAACATACAGTCCCTCAGTAAACCTGGTGTTACATTTTTTCAAAATCTTGTCCCTCTGGATTCTTTGCATTTCTTGAAAGCCACAAGCAAACAACTTACAAAGAGACCTTTTAAATTGTGGAAGCTGAAAGAGATAAGCTACTCCAAAACTACCATTACAAAAATCAGGCTTTAAATATTTTAAAAATATTTCTTAAAAATTTTGTGTAACATACAAAAGCAGGAGCACACAAAGAATAAATCCATAGTTCAATAACTTTCTCAAAACAGCTATACTTGTGTAGTAAAGGATGGTACCAGTATTCCTTGCAATCCTCATAATGCTATTCCCTAATAATTAACTCCTTTAACTTAATCATAAATTGATATTACCCATTTTTGAGTTTTAAATAAATATTTTCTTTAAAAAAAACTAGGTAATTTTGTACAATATTGTGCTTAAATAATTTGTTGTTTGTACTACTGTTTCACTATTTCTTAAAACTAAGTTTCCATTTTATGAACATACAAAAATGGATTAATTTTATCATCAGGAGATAGTTTGGGCCTATTGTGAACATTTTACCTGTGGAAAAGGTGATACATGATTTTGATGCTTATCTATTGCATATATCTTCTCTGCACTTTCCACACACACACACACACACACACACACACACACTAACTCACGTGATCACATGCATATGTATGCACACTTATTAAGAAAAAATTCTTAATTCTCTTGGTTGACACCAATTGGTTTACATGTGGCTCTACTAATTGGAGAAATCCAGAAATAAATACAACATACTGTTTTGCTCCCAGAGTCTGTGCTATGTGCCAGTGGTGGATCTCATACAGTCCAGGAAATGTTAGAGAAATTAAACTGAGAACTACAAATGCATGTTTACTTACCTAAAGTTCCTCATCTCTGTTAGATGTTAAAGGAAATAAAGGTGAGGGCAGTTCCTTAGCTTTTAAATGTCAACATGCTTTTTTTAAACTTGTTATAAGTTTAGTTTGTTTTCCAAACAAAATGCCAGCTTTTTAGGAGCTCAGCTGGGTGTTTAGAGATGTTTTTCAACTCATTTAAGCCAGTGTCATAATTCTACCTAAAGTTCTCTGCTGCAAATTATTGATTTCTTCAAATCCATTGAGGCAGAACTGCACTATTCAATATAGAGCATATCTGTTTTTACTGCCGAAATTCTGAATAAGGTTTGCAAAATTTACTCCAAAGAGGCAGGGGAAAAGACATAAGAAAAACAGAGGAATAGATATCTGTTGAAAGCATTTCTACTACCTTCAAATATGTTTTGATTTTTATATAATTTCAAATTCACAAAAAATTAAGATAATAGTACAACGACTTCTCTCTAAATGTTAGTTAGTTATGCTCACTGTTTGTATTTTTTCCATTGTGTTATTATTTCTGCTCCTTACTTTTTGCCCTTCTTTCTTCCTTCCATATTTTTGAACCATTTGAAGGTTGTTAGAAACATTTTTCTTTTTCCCTAAATACTTTAGTATATCTTCTTACCACTAAAAAATTATCAAAATTAAAAATTGTTAATACAATATTACTCAAGCCATGGTTCACATTCAGATTCATCAGTTGTTCTGGTTAGGTCATTGGTAGCTATTTCTCTTTTAAGAACATTTAATATTCCTATTATTTTAACATTTTACCAGGAAACTGTTGTTCTTCAAGCTTATTGAAATCTTTTTCTGTCTTGACATTTGTGAAGGTTACATGCCACTTATTCTGAAGAATGTTTTAAATTTTCATTTCTGACAATATATTTTAATACTTTTACTGGCTTGACTACCTTTTGATAGCCTTTATTTCTGATAAAATACATCTTATCAGGTCCTGACCTAGGTCCCCAATCTGCCAAATGAGTGTATGGCAGATGTTAAAATAAAATGAGACAATTGTTATGATTTTTTTAGGGCTCCAGGAGGGTCAAAACCCTTATTTAAGCTCTTGATTCCATGGTATAAGACAAAGAGTTCTCTGGACAACTAACTTTTAAGGGGTGGAGAAACTGAGGAAAGAGCAGGCAATGAGCAGGACCTTGGGAGTCACTTCAAGGTCATCTCCAAGTAATGAATCATGTCAATTAATTAGAACTGTCTTATGAAGACATGGTAGGAGTGAGACTGTAGGAGTAATTCCTGCAGCTGCAGTTTCTGCCTACTTGGTTGGGGCCAAGTGTCCACAGCTGTGGCCTTATCTTGCCCTTTGAGGTATCTCTGGCCTCACAGGCCACTACAGGCCTCAGCCAGGACCAGTGATTCATAGAGGTTCACTTAGTATGAATCAGCAGTCACCAGGCAAGGGGCCAAGACCTAGGACAGACTCACAGATGAACATAGAAAGCCAATTAGTAAAATTTAAATCCTGCTCAGAGCCACTTCGTAGTGGTCTCCAACAATATCTGGCAAATCTATCTGTTGTATTAATTTGTACTCCCTATTACATGTGGCCAGGATAGTACCTACTTGGTAGATAATACTTGATTTTTAAATAATATATACATACATGTGACACTTTATGTGAATTATTTCATTTTCACCCTTGCTATAACTTTATAAATTTTATCTGCTAAATATATGAATATATGCATCTTCCTAAGTTCAAAACTTTTAAGGATATTTGAGAGTCTCCTGATGGCAGTCTTAAACTATGATTTTTTAACAAAATGATAAATCACCTTTGAAAAAACAAGATAGTGTTTAACTTCAAAATCTTTGAAATTTTTACTTATTTATGTTTTCTAATGACTGCTGTGAAGCAGTTACCTAAAGATTCTAAAGCAAGTTGTGCTGGTTAACTTTCCCATTCCAGGACAAAATGGCTGACACGTGCAACATATGGAAAGAAATGATGTATTTGGCTCATTTGTTTCAGAGATTTCAAGGTATGGTCAGCTGGTTTCACTGCTGCAAGTCTGAGGTGAGGATAAGGGTATGGCAAAGCAAACCTGCTTGTTTCATGGTAGGCAGAAATAGAATGGGGAGGGTGCCAGAGGGGAAGCCATCTCCAAGGTTACACATCTAAGACCCAGTTCCTCCAACTCAGTCCTATCTCCTCATAATCCATTCAGGTATGAACTCACAACCCCATCATCTCTCCAGGAGTCTGTGAATCCAATCAAGATTAATAGACACACCAGTACCTAGGAAAAACCCTAATAATTTTTTTAATTTTGTGTGCTTCTTTTCTTTTTTTGCTGTGGTAAAAATATTTTTACTTTTAGTGAATGCAAGATAGAAAGAAATAGAAAACTATATATCACCTTTGAAGGAGTTTAAGATTACTAACTTTGATTTTTTTTTAAAGTCCTAGATAAGGAAATTTTGTTCCTTCTTTACTAAGAATAATAAATTCATTTGTCAGCCAAGTGGAGTATTACACAAAATTCAGTTACAAGAATTTAAATGATGATAATTAGCATTTGGAGACTACTTATTATGTCTGTAATTAAATCAGTATGGTTTGTTTATTTAAAATATTTTAGGTAATAGTTTCTTTTATATTAATGTCTTTGTGGTGTTTTGTACCAATAATAATATATAACATACTGTCAGTAGCCATACTATATTGCTCTGAATTTGGCCTTGTGTTTCTGCTCTGAATTTGTTCTTATTTTGATTGGTATCACTGTGAAAACCATCATTATAATTTGTATTTTGTTGATTTTGATGTGCAGCTCTGGAATCCTAAACATGTACCTATATTTTAATTATCAAAAAGAAGAAGCATACAAAGTTATCATAAAGAGATCTCTTAAATATCTATATATTGTACTTTTAAGGCAAATAAATAGAGAACTTATCAGACCAGCAAGAGCAACAAACTATAGAACAGTTTTTACAAATGGAGCTCAGTGTTTTGATTAGTATAATTTTGTTCAGAATGAAGCTTTGTGTTAGAATCCTGTAAAAATGGACAGCTATGCACAGCGATTTAGATACTCAAGATGTTAATTTAGATAAGATAGGAAACAGTGAATAGATGATAGAATAAGATCTTCTCCCTCTCCACATCCTTAACTTTTCTGCAAACTATCAAATTATAGTTGATTATAATTTGAAAAGCTGGAATAAATATCACTCCTTCTTCTGCTAATGCCTCCTACCTGTTTCTACACATATTCTCCCATATATCCAATGACATCACTTGGATGAAAAGTAACAATGACCTTTTATATAGATGATAAATTTCTCCCAAATGATCACTGCAACAGAGTCATAAGTTCCACATACCAGGCCAATTTTATTACCACTGTTTTTTACATTTTTATTTTCATTAGTACATATTTGCAGTGCATAGTGATTACATTTATCATGGGAATTGGGTAGATGTACATAACACATAATAATTCTTTATCTCTGCTCTTCTCCTACCCTTTCTTAACTCTCCCTCCATCTCTTGGTCTCCTCATTTGCAAAAGATCTTTAATGTTCAGAAAATAAATGAACATTTTTCAATATTTACAAAAAAAATCCTCTCAGACCTTTTAGGAAAGGACAACTGTGGTCATTTTGTTTGTTTTGAAACAGAATGGATCTATAAAAGGAAAGATACTGCTTAAAGCAAAAGAATTAGATTTAATGAAGAATTTCCAGAATACAATTCATATAACCTTACTGAAAGATGATTTTGGAAAAAAATATATACCATATCTAAATAGTTGAGGAAATATCTCATTAGTGTATCTCCCTCCTACATTAAGAGGTCTTGCAACATCAAAATCTGTTTAATGAAAATTTTTCTAGATTAATATTTATATTATTCATCAGAAAATATAATGTTAAAACCATAGAAACTATGGGGCACTATTACTAATCAAATAAATTTCAGGACAGAGTAGTAAAAATTATAATCTACTACCAAAAATCCCTTTATCTAGAGATTTGGATAAATTACTAGTTAATAATACTAGCCAGGAGTCATTGTGACTGTTGACCACACTTCCATCTGAGAACTGAATTGCTATATTCTTTCTAAAAGAATTCAGTACTTCCATACATTGTATTCTTTAAAAAAATTAGTAAAAAACCCAATTTCCACTACTAAGTGTTTGAAATCTAAACTAAGGACCTTTGTAGCATCATCTTACTATTTCTAAGCATTCTACTTGCTACATTTTCTGTCCCTTGCAGGTACCTAGAGGTATATGTTTCCAAAATTAAACACACACAAATCTTTTCCCATAAAATTTCTCCCTGCAGTGCTGCCATTTTAGAGAGCAGCATGCCGTCCACACTGTAGTATAAATTGGTAGCCAAGATTTCACACCACAACGCTCTTGTTGCACACCAACATTCATTACCTCACCTGTCGTTCCTACCCGTGATTCCCTACTTGTCTACTCTGCATCCTCTGTCAGGACTCTGGTTAATTGCATAACCTCTGTTCCCAGCAATAGCTTCTTAGACATTTTCTCCCCATTTTTTTAAGAACTGCTGCCTGTCCCATAACAAATGTCAGTAAGAAGGGTCATTGAAAAACACTCAGATAATCACGTCTTACTTCTGCTTTATACTCTTTGGTATCTTCATATGACTTTCTGTGTATTAATCTTAGCCTGTCCTTGTAGGATCTCCTGACCTACCTCAGCTCTCTTTGGGTTGACTTTGCTCCTTCTTCCTCTCTGCTCTTTAGTCACACCAGTCTTTTAAAAAATTCTCGTAGTCTCTATGGTCACCCTTATCGCAGAGTTCTGCAAATACCCTTCCTTCTTATAGAACTGTTCCCCATTCCACCTGTAGGCCTCTCCACCACCTAATGGATTTATTTGTATCTTTTGAAACTAAAATTTCCAAACAAGCATTTCCTGATTCTGCCTATGTCACATGCATATGGATGTCAACCATTCACTTTTAGAATTCTAGGAAATCAGCCGTCAATTAAAATGAAACGATATCATGAAATAATGCTTGTAGCACTCTAACTTCTACATAAGTGAAAGACATTATATTTAAAATGCAAAAGTAACTCATTTATCATTGTATTTGAATGTAATGAAAATTTTCCTGAGATGAAAAAATTTTCATTTGAAACAATTCTATAGTTATTTACTATGTGTAATTAAACTGGCTTTGAAAAAAAAAAAAGACATCTGGCAAAAACACACACTATAAAACCAAAAAAGAGAATTTAAAAACTTGACTTAAAAATTTGTGAAGCCCAATATTCTTCAGATGTGATATCACATTAACCAGATTGATCTCAGGAATAAACTTTTTAAGCTCACATTCTTTTATAATTAGTTATGAAGACCTTTTTTGCACGCCAGGCCCTCTTCCAGCAGCTGGTAAACCAGAATGCAGTGAGACAAGAAATGCCTACCTTTTTTCAATGCTCCCAACAATCCTGCGTGGTCATTTTCTCTTTCTAGTTCAGGTTCTTCACTTTGCCTTTGGATGAGGCAGCAGTTAAGTAAAACCCTGTTTGTCCCCAGCATCCTCAGCTGCCTCACAGGTGACTTCTTTTTCTCTGTCTCCACATGTGGACCACTTGTAGCTCATGGACAGAGGCCAATCGGTGAAAGACCTCCTTGGCTCATGAATGGAAGGGTCTTGGATGCATCAAGAATCTAACATGATTGTTTCCAGCACTCCGAAGATCTCACATTGAAATGAGTATGTTGGTTCCCTGCATTATTGGCTGCAGAAGAAATAGAGATTACATTTTTGATTATTTAGTCAGAAACACTGTAATACTTTACAACTTTATAAATTATTTTCTCTTACCATTTTGGTCTAACGGATGGTGAAACAAAATTCTTAAAGGAGCAATTGCATTCCTTTATTGCATTTATTATATTCATTTGTGTTCATTTGATAATACATTTTATTATTATTTAAAATGTAGATTTTTCTATTTTTTATAAACACAATACTTCATTTGGGTTTGCTCATTTGAATAGATTTTTGAATGAATAAAACACAATATCAAATTGCTATATACTAGGTTTCTGTCCTGGTTATTATGTGTTATTTGTAATACTGTAAAAGCAAAAGCTTTTATGCAACTGAAATATTGGTTGCAAAATCTCTTTAAAAGTAATTTTCTTAGCTCCATGAAATAAAAATAAATATCAGAAGCCTGTACATTCTGTTGCAATCACAGTAGGCATTATTTTGTAATGTTGCATTATGAAATCATATGACATTAAAGGAAGAATATTATGGCTGTTTTTTTCCCTTGAAGAAAATGTAATACAGTTTCATTTATCTTTAACGGTTTCTCTTTGTGGATTATATGCAATGAAAAAAATATACTTGCATATTATTTTGCTAAAAGAAGAAAAATAATATTTATGAACACCCAAGGTTTAGATTTAGGAAATTCATTGATTTCTAACCCCAGTCATTGCCTTCCAGCATAATATTTATTTGGATTTTTACTTAAATTGTAAAATTTTCTGCAGTAATTTGGAAAAATAGCTTATTCTGTTATAAATTTGACAATAGAATCTATTTCTACCCTGGGATTGTATTACACATACAAATATTCATTTTCACTGACTAAAGACAATTGATTTATTCTCATTAAGCATTTAGCTTTTTGTCAGTAATAAATAAGAATTAAAATATCAAGAAATAGGAGCTACATCTTCATAATTTTACATGTGCTCAGCAAGATGGCGTGATATACCTTGTTGCATCTAGAAAACCATTGGGTTTGAGCTCTGATCAGCAGCACCCATGGTCCAAATGTCTAATGTAATTAGCCAAAGTCCTTAACTGAAAAATATAGTTTTTTCTTAGTTTGATGAGCCCACAAAATGATTTTGCCTGTTACTTGTACAAGGTGATATTTCTAAGTAGAAAACTTTAATATCAGCAAGGATATTTGAAAACAACTGAAGAGACAATATTTTCACACAGGACAGAGATTAAGCATTCACATATCTGTTCCAGTGAATTATAAGTTTTATTGAAAGAAGATACCTGTCTGTATCCCTGTGGCTAGCACTTATCATCAGGGAGGGATCTGAGCAATGAGATAATTTAACTGGAATTGTTTCATGAAGTATTGTCTGCTATCCAACCTCCCTTATTGATGGTATATTAGTGCATTGAACAAAACTAGTATATTTACCCTAGGACATTCTATTTACCAGCCAAAATAGTGGTGAGTATTGAAGGAAAAATCTATGTTAGATAATGAATAATTAAAGAGGAAAGCACACAGCAAAATGTTGGGTAGGCAGCTAAAATCCATTACCATCTTCTAGGACATGAGGAAAATCCTGGTAAGAAGCAATGAAATGTAAATAAGAGAGGGACAGATGGTGACATTCAGAGGCAAAAAACTGGAGACAAAGATTGCAGTAATCCCCCAAGCCATTCCAGCAAGCTCTGATACATGTCATCTGAGACTTGTGCCATGTAAGATTCTGGAGGTAGAGAAGGAATGATTTTACATTACTCTATAGAACTGGAACATAGAGATTTGTCCCTGGACAAACATGGTATCTTGGAACCAGGACACAAACCTGTCATGAAAGCATCACCAAAACAAACTTCTGAAATAGACCTGGGAATTTAAGGGGTATGTATAGTTGAGGACTACAGTGACTGAACAGGTCACTTGCAGAGTGAGGACAACCTTAAAACACAAAGCAATTAGAACACTAAAACTAAAGATTCCTCCAGTTTAATCAAGATTAAACTGGATCACCTTTTGGGAATCATGGTGCGCAGTGTAAAAAAGAAGGAACTGCTTTCTGCCGAGGGAAACTTTCACTGAATGTCTGGGATTTGCCCCCATAGCATTACATCTGTCTTTCTGAAACTAGAATTATTATTCCCAGGTTATTTAGATGATCATTTTGAGAGACCACAGTTAGCATAAACTTGCTTAAAATTACCAGAATCATGTTTCACTTTTTACCATGGAATGTGTGTACCTGAAAGCAGAAGATGCCTCCACCATTGTGAACAAGTTGTGATTATTATGTTGCCCTGTTGACCAGGAGCTCACTCCTGATTATTGAAAAGCTAAGTATAGTAAAATGTGTTTAGTTTTCCCAAGGTCAGTTCTTAGTTGTCTTTTAAAAATATTTATAATTAAATTATTATAATATGCCAATTTTTTCTCTTTTATCCACCCAAGATTTATCATTTCAAAACTTGCCTCATTACCCCTTGTAATATAATTTAAAATGAGTAAGAATATCACATTTAGAAAGAAAGCCACAGAAGATAAGATTGGCTAGAATCTCTTCTACATCTTTGCTTGAAAATTAAATAAAGGCATTTGAATAAGATAATGTAATTTAATAATAGCTAAAGTGGGACTGTCTGAAGGTAACATATAGTCTGAAATACTGGAGGGAAAATTTTAAAAGCACCCAGAGGAAAATATTATGCATGGGACCTAAATGTTGTAGGAATGGTTGAAATAAAGCCAAAGTGTTTCTGATGCACTATTCACAACTGCTATAATAATTTCCTTGAGCCCTAGCAATCTAATGTGTAACTATGCCTGTAAACATTTCTGCCACTTTATGCTAAATAGACTTTACTACATATGTGTACATACTTATACATATATATGTATTTTAAATAAACATACAAATAAATGGGGTACTTCATCACCCCCTTTAAAAAGTTTTTGTCACCTGAAGTATTTAACTAGCGTAACTGACAAGAAGCAATATTAAATGGTAGAGTACATTTGTAGTCTTCCTATCATCTGGGAAGTTATTTCAGACTGAAGGTTGTGTTGTGGTCTGTTTCTTGTTTGCCTTTAATTACAACACAGAGAGAGAAAAATAATCAACTTTAAATTAATTGTTTAATTCTTCTTACTATTTTTATTACTGCTAATTAATATTTTAACGGTCCAGTAAAATAAAAGTTTCAATTGTGTAAGTTTGACTTTTGTGTTGTAGCTAGTCAGGGTTATGCCATGAATTCAAATATTGACTGTTAAAAAAATAAAAAAGTAATAAATACATATAGAGACATTTAGGAATGCCAGTTATCTTGAATTGCTATTTTTGCCATTGGAAAAAGTAAATGTTGTATTTATTTGTCAATAAATGAAAGGGAAATATGAAATATGAATATATTCAAATGTATATTTAAGCTTGATATGTTGCCAGAAAAATTCTCAATATTACAATGCTAGAAAAATTTTCATTATGGTCAAAGTTGTAAATTTCTCTATTAGACATATCCCTTGATATCATTCTGAGTCTTCTAGTTAATTTAATAAGAAAAGAGAAAAAAATGGAAAAAAATTAGAAAGTAGCTATACAAATTTATTAATAATACTAAAAACACAAAAGAGCATAATTCAACACACTATTGGTTATAAAATAATTATTATAAAACCAGTGTTTTTCTTTTTACTCATTCCAAACAGATTCGCGTGTTTTAAAAAAAGTTTTCAAGTGTTTTAAAAAAAGTTTTCTGTTACTGGGGATTGACTCAGTGCCTTCTTACTGAACTACAGCCACAGAAATTTTTGGTTTCTGTTTTGAGACAGAGTCTCACCAAATATTCTAACTTTGTAGAGACCATTTCTTATTTTGGGTGGGTCCTGATTTCTGGCATTAGTGGAAGATTCTCCCAGGCCCTCAGGGTTCTTTCAAGTCTGTTCCTATCAGGAGAAATCTGGAGGTCTCATCTCTGCTGCTGTGCTAGAGCAGGGATGAAGATCAGGCTCATGGCTTGGACACTGGACAAATAATTGTGTGTTTTTATCGTTAGGCAGAAACCTCAGAAAATTCTCTTCTCTATAATTAATTATGAAGGATTAATTACCAGTGTCACTACCCTTAGTTCTTAGCATATGCTAGTTCATTAATGACATGCAGTGGATCTCTTAAAAAATGATAAAATTAACTTTCCTACCAACATAACTTGATGAGTGAATACAAAATACTCAGTCCTGTCCAAGGTGGTTTAATTAAATGGTCAGCATGAGCTGATGCAGCTGTGCTGAGTGGAATTTGGGGATAGAGTGATCTTTCATAGTTTGACAGCAGTTAATAAGCCCAGGTTTAGCTATAATAAAGGTAATTCTAGGCTAAGTGGCTAACCAAAGACTTCCTGGACAACGACAGAGGCCTGATAAATCACCTATTTAGGTCATACTTGAGGATGGCAAAACCCTGGAGATAAGAGAATGAACAATCTTCAGCCCTGTTCTTGGTGTAAAGTTACTCACATTTCTCTACCAGCTTTGCTCTCCGTTTCATGGCCTGCCCTGTACTCGACAAGAAAATAAGAACCTTAGCTAACATCTCCTATATCACTGTGCTCCACATGTCACCTGAAATCAGATTGGATGTGGCAAATGTCTGAGCTGGAGGTCAGTCACACATTTGGGGCAGGAGGAAGGCCAGCCCCAAGAACACAGAGCCCAGAGGTGAGCCAGGTGAGCAAGTTGTTGGGACTAGAGCAAGGCCAGTCCAGCAGGGGTCTGGCCTTGGCGCTCCTCTCTGTTAACTGCAGCACAGATAGCTCTGCGAATGTTTTGTTTTCAGTGTGCTCAGGAAAACGCTAGGCCTTGCACTCTTGGCATATTGCATGCTTCCTCCTTTTTCCTGTGTATAAATAAAGATGCAGACCGTGCTGAGATGTTGGTGCCTCTCCCTTCACCAGAGAGGTCAGGTCTTTTCTGGCCCCAGCTTTTCTTTTATTATATGTCTAGTTTTTTCTTAATCTCGTGTTGGCCCCTCTGAGGACCCCACTGCCTGGGCAGGTTACAGCAGTTGAGGCAAGACGCTCAACCCCCAGTACTGTGCATGCAAATATGTGTTATTGTGCTGTGTATCAATAGGGCAAGATGAGTTTGCTTCTAGTTATTTTCCTTGGTTTGAGGAAAGACTTTGCCATATCTTTCAACAATGATGTCCCACTGTGGCAGGTCCCCAATTTCTGTTGGTGACAGAATTTTCTGTTATGATTTGGGGTCCTGATTTCCAAATGACCCGTGAGGTAGTGCAGAGCATTTGAGTGAATTCATGGGAGCACCCTGAACATTTCAAATGTTTTGCCTGCACAGATCACCTGCTAGCAGCAGTTCACGTTTCCAGCATAGGTCATTTTCTCAACCTTTTCATAATGTCATTTTTCAAAATCTTAGATTCTAAAAGTTGCCATGATGAAGTACATTACAAAATTCAGGCCAGGTGTGGTGGCGCATGCCTATAATCTCCACATTCATGTGGTGAGTTTGAGGCCAGCGTGGACAACATAGTGAATTCAGAGGAAGCTTGGGCTATATAAAGAGACCTTGTCTCAAAAACCAAAACCAAAACAAAGCAAAACAAAAAGTGAGGAACAGAAATAAGCATGGAGGTATCCAATTTTATTCCAATTTTAAGAAAGTCGGTCAGGTCCAAAGGGTACATGCATCTCATTAGTAAGAAATTGTGATAATGTAAAAATGAAATGAAAATAGTGTTCTAACTTCAACCAATATGCTGCAAGTATTTAATCATGTAGCAACTAAATTGTTAGAACATAGTTATTTATTAAGTGTTTAGAACCTAACTTCTCAAGAAACAGGGCTCATGTATTTCTTTTGACTCATATACTGTGTAAAAAACTGGTAAGAAAGTAAGACTTTCACAAAACGTAAAAATTTAAGACATTTGGGTGGAAGAGTTATTTTCCTGTGTATCTAAGACCTAATTCTCAAAGTGTGAATGTATTAAACACTGAAATTTTGAAGAAATCAATCACTACTGCTTATTTGAAGCAATACATAAATACAGATACAGATATAACTCACTTAGAGACAAACTAATTTGCTATGGAATTAACCTCACCCAATAAAAGGGATTTAAAACTGAATACTCAGCATTTAAAGTTATTATTATTATTATTATTATTATTAGACTCTTGTCACAGCAAAGAATCAGTCACAGAGATATTAATTTATAGAGTAAAGCTCGGTGAAGTCTGTGACCCAGATTGTACTTTTGGATGACATTGTCATATCTTTATTATCTTATTATTAGTGATGGAGGACAAATTTTATCTTGAAATTAAAAAAATGACTTTTTACTTTATGGTATCCAGTCATGAATAATTTAAGTGTGTACTCTCTTCTTTATTTTTATGACTAGATTCTGTAACTATAATTATAACTCAGCAAAACAGTTTGGAAATGATCTCATTTTAAACTATTCTCTGCTGAAGAATACATGTACTTATTGTGTTGTATGGGTATGTGTGTTTGTGTGACTCTAACCGGAGATTGAGAACTCTAATTGTCTCTTATCCAAACACTTTAGTGGAAACCTTGTACAAGTTTAGATAGATTGCTCTCTCAGTCCCTATGTTCATTTTAGTTACATGAACATTACATGAACATTAGTTACATGAACATTACAAAAATGAGTGACTGTGTACAGTGTTTGCTGAGGTTAAAAGAAAGGGCATAAAAGCTATGTATTCCATGAGGATTAAGTAAAAAATGTGACTTGGTCTCATTTTCTGAGAATAAGGTAATTTGAAAATATTCACTACTAACTTGAATTGTTGAATATGTTGAGTTTTCATCATTTGGTAACAATTTTTAAAATTACTTGGAAGTAATTATTTAATCTATGTTAAGTGTATTAATTCAAAAAGTTGTGATACAGTGATGTAATGAAAATAAGAATTCAGATTGCTCAAAGGACCTGTCCATTCCACGATTTTGTAGTTGTTTTACTGCAGAAACTAAACAGCTATGCATTGTGGTCAATATGACTTGTGAGACGAGCAAATGAGTATATTCTGAGGTTCCATTTGTAGGTTCTGCTTGGTCGGTGCATTTCCCATATGGCCTTAACAAAAGTTTTATTACATTTAATTAGAGACAAAAGATAAGGAGGCACTTGAAAATAATCTGGACAGAAGAGACCATAATATTGTAGAATACTCAGTTTGGTAATTGTAAACCAATACAGAACATAAAGTTGGAAAATGAAGACGCCATTTACATGCAATCTTGATGCTTGTGTTCACTGAGGAGTGAGGAAGATTACTTAAGGCATCATGAAAAACTTGCTGGAAGCCTTAGAAATGAACTTACACATCATCAAAATTTTTACCTTAACTAGCAATTCTCTTAGGATCTATAATTTTTTCACTTGATTTGAACATGTACAAAATAGTGGATATATTCAGTTTTAATGTTTCTTTGAAAACAACATAAAGTTAATAATAGATTCCTTTTAATACAATTATATAATGAAACTTTGATCCCATGCTCTAGATTTCAATTTTAATTATATTATAAATCTTATTAATATTGTGTTTGGTGCTAAACTCTGAGTTGAGTTTAATTTAAATTATTTAATCATTGTAATCATCTTTATTTGAAAATGAGAAAAATGAGTTCTAGGAATTTCAAAACTATCCATCAATAAGTCATGGAATTAGTGGAACCCACTGACTTAATCTGAAAGCCACAGTTGCCCATTTCTCTTCACATTTCAGTTATTTTGAAATGAGCTATAGCTAAATTTTTTTTTGATTACTCATTGTTGTCTTCCAAACAAAGCCTTTTTCTTAAGTGTATGCTGTATCATAGAGTCAAGGAAGTGGTCTGCTAAAGAATAAAACAAGGACTATCAGATCTTGGGGGTAGGGAAGGCGGTAGGGAATCTACTAGACAAGGGAACATAAATCAGTGAAAAACAATCACTGAAATTTGCTGAGGGGTTATATCAGGATTGTAAGCTCAGAAGATGAGGGGGCTCCCCAGTGTTAAAATATTCAAGGATTCACAGCAGCATTGTGGGAGAGAAAGATATGAGACCACCGGTGATACACGGTTGGCTGAAGTAAGTTCCATTTCTCTTTTTCTCATGAAAGTCTTCTGTTTGATTCATTAAGAGTCTGACATAATAGCATCACTCAAAGACAACTTCATCTGGCTAAAGCTACTTGTGGAGAAACATATCACTTGGATATTTCCTAGACAAGTGCCACAAAATGAAATGTTTTACTTTCTTTTTTTTTTTTTTAATGGGGACTAAAGAAAGAAGTAAATGTCAAGTGTGGAAAATAATGTATGCCAGGAATTTCTAAAAGGTATTATATACATAAAATTCATTAAACTATGGAGAGGTTAATAAAAATAGGACCAGAATATAGACCGGAGGATATCGACAGTCTCACTTTTTAAAAAGCAGAGCACTGTAACAGTGGGAAATAAATAGTGGAATAATGGGAGGAGCTTAATGCAGAAAATAGGAGATTAGAAGCGAAGACTGTACTCGGAAGAAAAGGCAGCTATTTATCTTAAAATCCTTTAAAAATTGGGATCTGTGGTGTCTGATATAGCTGCCTTACATTGCTAGATCTACCAGTAAGCATGGCTGCTCCAGAAGATGGGACAGAGGAGTGCCCTGTCCAAGGTGGAGGCCAGGCTCCCACAGGGCAGCATCTGAAGCACGTGCACACACAGGTGTGCCAAAATATCTATGTGATAGCTGTATCAGAGGTTTAAAACACTAGGTAAAAAATCCAAGAAGTATATTTGCAATTTCTGCCAAAAATTATAGTTCTCTCAGCAGTCTTATAATTTCATTAACAAATAATTAGGATCCAAAAGGAATCTTGAACCAGTAATAAAAAGAGATGAGTTAAACAAATGGCCCATATACATATTAAATATCATGAGTAATTAAATAAATGTAAGTGAAAAGATAGAAAGATCATTTTTTGGCCACTGAGAGCAGAAAATGCTGCTGTTTTGAGAGAAGAATAGAAAACTAGAACTTTGTAAGCACTCTAGAGGGGACATACACAGGCAAAGCCTTCCTACAGGGCAATCTCTCAGCATTAGCTAGCTATCATAATTGTTAGTTTGTAAAAATTCTTCCTTATTCCTTTAGCCCTGAAAGCTCACTTTTCCATTTCAGAGACATTTCGTTTTACCTCAAATAAAATAAATTCTCTTTATTTTTCATTTTGAATATTATGGTTAATCTTACATTATCTTTCTCCTATTTTACAAATTTTCCATAGTGAGCAACAAAGTCGAGGAAAGAGTGATGAGGAATAAAATAAACATTTGGCTCATAGAACTGGAAAGCAAATCACAGAAAAAATTAAAAAAATCATAGTAGAACTTAATGAATTATAAAAGTGATGGATGGATATATATATGAATTATATACACATATTCTAATTAAGTAGATATATATACATACAGATTTTAATTTAACCTATGAACATACATTTAGTTTTCAGCAAAAATGGGATAAATATACAATGTTAGAAGTGACAAATGGAGTAGTTAGATGAATATATGACTTTAAAAATACCAAAGTATTGAATATTTCATTTTTAAATGTGTTTTTTCCAAAAGATATGAGAAATCTATGAAGTAGAAAATAAATATTTATAAAAGAACTTAGAATTATCAACAAAGAACAAAAGAAATAAAAAAAAGAAAAATTACCTCCTAAAAGCTTTTTTTTTGGTACAAAGATTTTTATGAGGAAGTTTTTGTTAGTTTTTCATGTTGTGGGCTTTAGATCCAGTACTGAAAGCTTTTTTTTCCTCTAATTTATTTATTTAATGGGATTTAAAAAATCAAAAATATTTGTATAACTCATTGATATAATTAAGAAATGAGAAGAGTCAAGCTAGTTTTAGAAACAAGAGTGTACAATAGCACACTGAATTATTAGGTATCCTAAGGCTTAGTCATTCAATTAGACACAGGAATAGATTGATATTAATTAGTACTGCTATTGACACAGGAATAGATTGATATTAATTAGTACAATACAGAAAAATTCCAGGTTTACTCACAAATTTTATATGAAAATTAATTATACTATCACCAACACTTCAAATCAGTAAAAAAGTCATTTTCAAATGGTATCACCACAAAAAACTGCTTACATTAACAATTAAAAATAATGCTGAGCTATCTACTTCAAACAATATGTTAAATCAAAATCCAAGCAAAATATGCATTCATAAGTAGCAAATTTCAAAGTCAATATTAAAAAAATGCATTATCCAGGCTTGACAGGGCTTTCTAAACATAACACTGAAATTATCAATAAAAGGTTGATAGAGTTTATTACATTTATTGAAATGTAGATGATGGCTAGATAGAGAAATGCAGAGATATCATTGCACTTAAAAAATTTGTAGGAGTGAGCAATTTGAAAATAATTTATAAAATATACTTCAAAGAGCTTTGATAACAAAACATATATTGATTAGAGTTTACCTCTACGATAATATAGATTCACAAACATTCATAAGCAAGCAATTCAAGATATGCTTAAATTACTGACTTACTATTTTTAATGTGTCAGTTTGATATATCTGAGCTTTTAAATAAAAATCTCATTCCTATAAATAAATGGCATATAGATTATAACAACATTGCATAAGCATCATTTGAAATATTCACATCATCTTTGGCCCAACCATTTCATTTGTGATACTTATGTTACTAAATGAATCATAAAAACTTGCAAAATGTTTCTCATGTATATTTAAACTGATATTTTTCAAGAAAAGATAAATTGTGATAAACCTGTATGTCCAAAGTGGGTAACTGAATTTAAAATGGTACGGTAGATCTATACATGGCAGTGCTATCTAGCTTCTTAAAAAATGCTTTATAGAAGAGTCTTCACAAATTAAGAATTTCAAAGGTAATTTTTAGAACACTGTTAAGTAAAAGAAAATAAGGCTATAAGACAATTCTATTTTGAAAAAGTACATAAAATGGAATAAAGAAAAATTTGTAAGTGTTCTTCAATTTCTTCTCATCTTTGGGATACAATAAATGCATTTTGAACATTGAAATACCTATAAAGTAATAGGAGACTTTGTGTAGACTACTTTATTTATTGACCTTCCTTATAAACAGCAGAAAATGCCAAATTATTGTATAAGTGTTTTGTATATTTACTACAAGATATTATTCACTACATTTAATTTTTTCATTTTAAAGAAAGGATGGAAATAGTTAAAAGAAAAATGTTGGAAAATCAAGAAACTGATACTTCTCTGAAATAAGTAATCCTAATTTTGTGGTTCACTGAGGTACAATTTTTCAGAAATATATAAATATATTTAGTGCATTGATCCATGACCAGACAAGGTCAATTAATTCTGTTAATTTTCCATGTGAATATATACACTACATTAAGTAAAATTAAGAGATGATTCCTGGGTTCAGTTTAAGTTTATATTACTGTGCACTGATTTTTTAATTTTTAGAGATCTTTGAAATTGAGCAGAATAATTCAAAATGTGAAATTCATCCATATTACTATGAATTCCTTAAAGAAGAAATGAAGCGTAGTCACTAATATTTCTAGAATATACACATAGGAGGTCATCAACTTAAGATTTCAAGGCACAGATTTAAATTCCTTTTCTTCAAGGATAATTTCACTTATCATAGTAATGTGAGGACATAACTTAAAAGAATTTTAGTTAAGTATATTACTAAGTTTCATCAATTAGGCATGGGATTATTTACAAACATATAGTATATGGGATCATTGAGCAATACATATTCCAGTAAAAACACAAAATGTGTTTTGAAGATAAATGTTTCCATAGCATAAAATTCTCAATCTAGTACAAATATCATCTGTTCAAGCTAATTTCTTTCATATACATTGACATGAGGAAAATGATTTATTTAGTCTTGATGGTTTTCTTATGAATATTATTGTTTTAGTTTATGGAATTTGAAATTAAATTTTTAAATGATTTGATGAGTTCACATATCTAGTAAGTAAGAAAACATTCAAAATGTTCTTTCATGCAGAAAATGTAAAATTAGCATGACTCTCGTATGTCTCATATGTATGCATTTTAGACGTGTAAACATCCATAATGGTCAAAAAAAGCATTCTGAGGTCCAGACAATAGTAGAAAAAAGAAATATATTCATAAACTTGATTAAGTCAGGTACCAAGGTATTGTCCTAGTCAGTGCTTGCCTGACAGACAAATCTCTCCTTTCTCTCTGTGTATGCATAATATATGCACATTCATGCAGTGAGCACACATATGCATTCAGTATTTGACAAATGCTAATATTATGTCATATATTCTCTCAGAGTTTTCCTATGCACAAATTGAAGTTAAAAATAATTTCAAATTATTCATATTTATTGTGTATTTGTAATGGGTTCTATATAAGGCATATTTCCAAAGCTCACTGTGCCATATTCATCTATGTTTGTATGTAAGATGAAATGAAGATATTGATTTCATACCTTCTTTTTTTATGTCTTCATTTTTATAATCAGGCTATCAATGAGTTTACTTATTTATTTCATAAAACAATAAAATGTGTTTAGAAGATACAAAATAATCTAAATTTAAGTATCAAATAATTGCCTGGAGGTTGGTTGAAATGCATTCCTTCTACCTGACTTGGAAGAACTTACTGAGCATTCCTTTTTAAAGATAAAAGTTAAGAAATAGGAGATACATTATGTACACATTCCAACTCCTCACAATGTATGTAAACATTACGTATGGCAAACGTGCTAATATAACATTTTTAAAAAGAAATATCAGATTTCTAAATGATTCTGTAAACTCAATTGTTCTCAGACATTGTAGCTGAACTGCTTGGGAAATGCAATGTGCAAAGCTGCAGATTAACAGTAGTTAAATGCACAGGGTTGATGTAATTTGGGACTGCTTGAATTAACTCTCTTTGACAAGCCTTCCCTTGCAAACTACCAGCAGCAAAGTGCCTCTTTGTCTACAATTATAAACCAGGCTCCAGTCTCTGAAAGTTTTACATTGTTTCTAATATACTGGTGCTTGGACAAAGTCGAATCATCCACTATGAAAGCTTGACTGCCCATAGGTTAGAAACCCAATTGCTAGTGGTTTATTCAGCATTGACAGGTCTCAGTGTGATCCTAACAGTCTTTGGTAAAACAAGAAGGCAAGAGAAAAGCGTCAGAGACTTCTTTCTATTCATTTCTGTAATAGTTTTCTTGCCACAGGAGATTTAAGAAGATTTGTACAACTGCTTTCTTTTCATTAGCAGCACGTACAATGCAGTTGGGTAAGTTAATGTGTTAGACTGTAAAAAAAGAGAAAGAGTGCTGTATACAAGAATTTTTATTCCTTTTTAAAAAACTGTCTTTTTACTTAAATGCAATACAGCTGAAGACTTTAATAGTAAATATATTTTGTATTTTCTAAAGCACGGGCTTAGCATTTGGCTTTATTTTGTTTGTTGAATGCCTTATCATGGTTCACTGGGCTTTGAAATCAACCTGTTAAAATTATCATTATAGAATGACAAGGAAACTGGATTGAACTTTTAACACGATTATAATTCTTATCATGTACTGTAACAATATTTAATGATTTCTTTGTTTTTCCATGTGCAACAATGTACATCAGTATTTTAAGCTTAATTTGGCCATTTCATTAAACTGCCAAAATCAAATTACTGTTCATGCAGCATTTTCCTTCATCCTTTGTGTGATAAAGCATATTTGGTTCGTAAAATATCTAAAAATATCTAAATATCTAGAAAAAATATGTACCTATATTTTTGGTATAGCATAGTACACCTGCTTTAATAAATTATATACATATATGAGCCAGATAATTCCTCTAGGAAGCGATATATAATTTGTTGGTTGCATGTCATTCGGATTTCACTTTAAAAATTCCTATTTTATCATGTGAACTCATTCTGGAATTAAGAGATGGATGAAATATACTGATTCTGTTAAAGTCTGTACATATAGCATTTGTTTTCCATAGAATTATCACTACACAAATCATTAGTACCTTAAACATAAACGTTTGGTAAAATGGAGCTCAGAGATTAGAGAAACAGGAGAGTCCTATGACCAACACTTCGTTTTTCTTTTGTGATACATTTTTCCCAACAAAAGTGTAATGGATGGTCCCTTCCCTCATTTTAAGGTCTTCAATTATAAAATACTTGACTTCAATTTAAATCTAACATTTTCAAGGCTTCTTGATACTGTTTTCATTAATAGAAATGCACGTTCTTATGTGAAGTAATACTACCTTTATTCATTCTCATGTATTAACAGGAAAATTACAGTGTGGATCTAGAGTGGCTAAGTTGTAATACCTTATGAGACAAAATAGATGATGTCACTAAATTAAGGCTGAGTAGCTTGGCGTTCAGCATTTGGTGAAACTCATTTTTTGTAAAACTCATTTTTTGCAGAAATGCTTGTATTACATACCCGCATTTAGGGACATCTTAAACAATGACCTGAATAAAGAACTAGAAAGGAACACATACTTTCCTTTTCCATGTCTTTAAATCTTTTCTCCTGACAGTTTGTGATGATGCATTGACATTTGCAAATATCAAAGCAGAGAATAACCACTGATCCAGCTGTCTGACTTAGTGTGGTTCCTTATTATAGCAATCATGTTAACATGGGCCATCCTTCCGTCAGCAGCACTTCATCACAGATGTCCCAATTGCCCATATATGCATGGAAGCTTGGAGCATTGTCTGCCAAAGACACAATAAATCAAGGAGCAATTTATGTGGCTGCTTCTGCAGAGCTTGGGTTTTCTTGTATCCTCATGACTATGTGTTCTTAGCCAAAGTTAGTAAGTCTTTAGACAGGAGGAGGAGGATTCCCTGCATTCTGCTTATATTTTACAGGCAAGAAAGACTATTCAATAGAAATTTGTATGTGGATCATAATCTTAAAAAGCTCTTCATTTGTACAGTTTCAGGAAAGAAATTTGAAGCAGTTATTATTTGCTTATTCTCTGACTGCTCAAAATGTTATCATTTTGCTTCCAATACAAGCTACTTGAGTACTAAATAGGTATGTTGCCTCTGAAAATGAAAATGTATTAGTATTTTAGAAACTGATATATGGTGGAATTAAATTATGGACAACTCAGCAATTACTCTCAAGTTAAATATTACTGCTTTATCACCCAGTTATCTGTAAGCTGTGCATATGTTGCATGCATTTTATTTACTAAGAAAAGACAAAGTTCAGAAAAGTAGACTTCCCCAAATTTGTGTGCTACTCAGTGGCTTTTAATTATGTCACTTTTTAAGAGAAACTAAGGCTACAAACAAGAAAGAAAGCAACATTTTTCAAGTTTTTTGTTTGCAGCCATAAACCTTAAAATTTTTAGTTTTATCCAATTTACTGTAGAGGGAAGTGGCCATAATACACAAAAGAAATTAAAGAGTCTATGAATTGCAAATGGAAAAGTATAGAAAGTGTCCAACCTGATTACTATGTTTGATAGATTGTACTTCTCTTATTTATAAAGAGGATTTTTATTATAGCTGCTATCTGAGTTAGATTCATACGTATGTGTATGAAATGACTTTATTTCCAAAAAGATAACATTTTTCTCCTAAGAGTATATTGTTCATCCCAAGAAGTAAAATTTTCAGAAGAATTAGCATCATCAATCATGTAATATAAATTATATAATCTGGGTCCCACAGCTAATGAAAATCAAAGTTTGGGAATCCAGATACTTGGTTTCCTGAGGCTTCTCTTTTAAACATTACACGATAAAGCAAGTAGTCAAATAATTTAATTTTATAGTTTCTTATTTAAAAAACTGTAAGTTAAATGTTTAAAAAGAAATTGTATCATTTTTCAATTAGCTGAAGTCACACTTCCAAAGATTATTTGTGTATATTTTTCACAGATCTCTGTAAATCATTGCTTTAAATACTTTAATATCATCCAGCCTTTGATAAAATACTATCAAAAACATTTGAGTAGATTCTCCATGATGTACCTCTGTCTGAAGTAACATCTTTTAAAGTTGATAATATTTTTCGTGATTCAAAACTATTTCTGAATTATTTATACAGTGTATTTTACATATATTCTCTTCATTAAAAACAAAAAATACTGAAACTTCTCTGAGTATTGTAGTTGAACTCTCTACCCCCTGAACTCTGTTCTTGTTCTAATAGCTGGCCTTGTCTCTCTTATAATGTTTAATTATAACTGAAACTATATTTCATATTTATTTTTTGGTTGTTATCTATTTCTCCAGCCTGAGAGAACTCATTTTAACTTAGATGAATTATTCATAGGTTTGAAATAAAGGTTGCTAAATATACTATATTAAATTGTAAAGTAATAACTAAGTAAAAACTACTGAGACACCCTGAAACTGGACAAAGAACACACACAAGAAATTAATTTGGTTTATACTTTGGGGGATGATGAGACTTGAACAAATTTAGAAAGATACACATTTCACATAGGAGTGTTTGGAAACGTGTTCATTTTAGGGAAAAGTGCACACAGAACAGTGTAGAAGGAGAGTTTGGTATATGAAGTGTGGATGAGCAATAAAGTGACTGACGTTTCAGGTGTCTGACATAGATGGAGAGGAAGAACAAAAGTATACTTTGTTTGATATTTGCAATGTAAAAAATACAATTCATTGAGAGATAGTAGGAAATAAAGAAAAATTGCTTGCATACTATCTAGGGCAGTATGTGACAAGGAGTTGCCCGACTGTAGTCTGATTCATGTATGGGCAGTGGGCAGCCATAAAAATTGATGAGTGAGGTCCAGGCAACTTTCATTTTTTTTCAGTTACTGCCCCCTCCAGATTTGTGGTCCACACCACCACAAGGGCTGGCTTCAGATTTGACCCTGACATGTGATTGTGACTCTTGATCTGGTGATCCGAATACTGAAACCTGCCAGAATCACCAGTGTCACTCACAAAAACGTTTTCCTTGATTGACTTGACTGGCAATAGTCCTTTGTTAAGCATAAGATCAAAGCCTACATGGGTATTAGAGCAAATTATGCAATTTAAGTAGATGCACGTAAAATGATGCTTAGCTATAAAGATATAAGAAAATGGATGCACATTTTGACCATAATGCTAACAACAGTATTTCAGACACAGAGGTTAAGTATCACATGGCTTCTCTTATATGTGAAACCTAAATTAAAAGTAATTTAAAGAACAAAATAAAAGATGGATAATAGAAGACAGGAAGGTAATTTTGTGGAGATGGGAAAGGGATATGGAAATGGGGGAGATGGAGGGTGAAGAGGGGGAAAACAAAAGTGGTTAAAATCTGATACATGTATATACCAATTCCACATAGTGAACATACTCATTATGTACAACAAACATGTACTAATAAGGAAAAACATATATGAATAAATAAATATAATTCACAAAGAAAAATAAACAGGCTGCTCCAGGGCGAGAACTATCTGCATTTCCTGAGCTCTGCATCATGTTGGAACTTGGGGTGCTGGGAGAACAAACAACCAGCTCACTGCCCTGGTAAGTGGCTGGGGGCCTCACAACCCCCTGCTGTTCCAGGGCTAGAATTATCAGCATTTTCTGAGTTCTACACCATGTTGGAACTTGGGGCACTGGGAGAACAGGCAGCCAGCTCACTGCCCTGATAAGCAGCTGTGGGCCTGCTGGTGCACAGGCTAAGAATCAAACATCAATCCATCCCCCCACCCCCATTAGCAAGTGGGAGCCGGAGGTCTGAGTATCTCTTGGGAAGATGAGCGTATGCAGTGTGGCAAGTAAGAGGGATTTCCTTCTATCATCTCTTTGAAGGCAAATATTTTTATCACTGTTTTGCTGAGTTCTGGTTAATGGTACTGCTCTATTCAATATTATGCTTTTAAAAGTTCAGTATTTCCTTCCATTTTGCTCCACCTGATTGAAAGAACAGCTATTGTGAAGAGAACAGGATGTATTATTGTGCCTACTGCTGTTGTCCTGGTGACCTGCTGTCAGATTCTGTGCCAGTTTCACTGCACTGTCTGGGATGGCTCTGAACTGTCTTGTTCTGCTGTATTTTGCTACCTTCAAAATAACATAGATAACAAAGTAACAAAATACCTCCAAAAAACTCCCAACTCCACCAAAGCTGATCCATGGGGAACTGGATGAGGAGAAACTCAAAAACAAAACAACAGAATAATATAAGGTGATTTAAAAGTAAATAACAACAACAAAACAGATTAGTAAGGCACTGAGCAATCTGAAACAGGATATAACTAAACAGATAATGGACTTAAAAAGCAAAAGAAGGAAAAGAAAGTGCTCTAAAGGATATAACTGCATTTATCTTTAAATGTGTAGGATTGATAACCATGTTGCTAAGTTTTTATTTGATCATTGAACAGAATTGTTTGCAGCCTCACTGTCTGAATATCCACTTTGTAAGCTTTAATTTTGTACCTTGAACAACTATGTCTAAGAAGACAATATGTAATTTATCAACTAAAAAAAAGAAAGAAAAATAAACAAACAGTGCCAAAATATAGTGGGAATTTTGTGTTACTGCTTCAGTTAAGTAAAACTTCTATTCCTTCTTTGTGACACACGTATTTCTAGAAATTACATGGAAGCATTTTGACACTCTCTGTAAAGAGGAGAGAGATATTGAAGAGAGTTATTTTCTACTGTTGATGCTTTTGTTTGGGATACTGATGACAAAAATATGATAGTATTACAGAGAGTGCGCATACATGAGAGTTTGTATGACTATACAGGAACACAGGACAATCTATAAAACAAAATTTCTTTGAGAATCTATAAAACAAAATTTCTAGCACATCTTTACTTATTAAAAGAAAAGCACTAATTATTTTCTTATGTTCAGCTGTGGGAATATATATATATATATATATATATATATATATATAATTTCCCTTTAAATTTTAGATAAATTTAAATAGTAAAATGCATGTTCTTTATATTTTTTCTAAGCATAAGTGTAAAGATAAATTGTAAAATGTAAATAGTAGGCAATTAAATGTAGTTTATAGAATGTTTCATCATCAACACAGAATCTTCAGTTTCTCAGTTAGATTTTACAAAGACTTATTAGCTTGGTTAATATACCTCTATCATAAACAGTTATTAATATAATGTCAAATAGGTCTGTAGGTGAACTCAATTACAGAGGCACAATGGGGCAAATAACTGTAAAAGTCATTGGCATTATTGTTCTTCGAAGGTCAAAGGCACTGGAGTGGAGAATGGTGAAATTAGATGACAGAGCCAAATAAGAGGTTGTGATTGAAGATGTTCTGGATCACAGATCTTTATTGTACTTTGATTTTTTTAAAGCTTACTTTATTTGGGTTTTTCATCTGTGAAAAAAAAATTAGTGCATTCCACACTATACTTTGATTGAAATATTTGAACTTTCATGAGCACACATATTTTTTCCATCTCAAGAAGTATTTTTTTTTTTGTTTCTTGAAATACTCCAGTGGCGAGAAAAACTTCCATTTGTTATAATGCAAATCTCTGATTCAGTGTAGTGCTTCTGTCTCTGTTTATTACAGTGCTGGAGTACAATCTTCATATTGATAACTATTTTGCATCCAAGGTTCTGAACAGTTGCAATGTTAATAGAGTTTAACCCTGTGGAAAAATAATCTTTAAACTTGGCAATTAACTGCTAACCGAGTTGCACATAGTCCAACATTTGCTATCTCATAAAAAAAGCTTAGGATGTTTATCCAGTGATTTTATTTAACATGCTAATGTCAATAATATCATCTGTCTTGAGTCTCTAAGATTCATGGCAAAAATAAGTTTTGAGTAAAGAAGAGAATTATTTAATCATCCTGTGTTTTTAATTATGCAACACTGCATATGCATTGCTATAAACTGAGATAAAGTTCATATCCTTACGAAGATTTCAGTGTATTGGATGAAATACTGTGCAAGTGAATATACAAAATTGGCACGTAAGTTGTGATAAATGCTCTGAAGCAAGTAATATTGGCTTAGCAAGAAAGTAATAGGAGACAGGAATTTAGATTGGTTACCCCACTAAGTAGGGTCAGTTACAGTAAGGAATTAGTGTATTGACTAACACTTTCCTATAGGAACAAGTGCTGATAAAGGCCAAAAAATTAGACATCACAGCTAAATTCTTGTTGAAGAAACTTATGCATTTTTATTATCCTGATTACAAAATGGTGTTTGAAATAATCCTTTATATATACTCAAAAGCAACTAAATGTACGTAAAACTATGTATTAGTTATGCAGGTTGGGAGATCTGGAATTACTTCAGATGCTCAAATATCTGTAATACTGAAAAATACTCTCTGTCTCAAATCTTATTTTTCAGCACTGTTTCTGTCAAAATTGTTTTACATACTGAATATTTTTTAGCAGAATATTTTTTTATTTAAAGAGAAAAAAAACAGGAAAAAGGTAGAAATATTACAGAATTTCAAGAAAAGAAGATAAACAGTAAGAAATCACTAGTTGATAAATTACATACTGTTCTTTTAGAAATAGTTATTCAGGTTACAGAATTAAAGCACACAAAGTAAACACTCAAGCAGTGAGAGTGCAAACAGATCTGTTCAACAATCCAACAAGAACCTAGAAATATGGTCATCAATCCCACACACCTAAATATACATGCAGGTATATCTTTATCATACTGAATATTTTTAAAACTATTCTCTGCTTTCCTGACCTGCTCCAAATTAGCTGTATAATGGGTCTTTCTGTCTGTACTCCTGTCCTATTTTTAAGTGTCCGTGGGCATAGCTTGTTTCTGTATTTTTTTCCAAGAGTCTTCAATGGTCCCTTATTCTTTTGAGTTCAGAGTATCTAAATCTCACCATCCAAGATAAAACTTGAATCTACTGTAACAAACCAGTTATGAAAAAATTCCAAAACCATGTAGAGTGTTTCTGGGGACACTTATAAGCTATGGGTCACCAAAAGAAAGTGTGGACCAAGCTGAAAACAGATGCATGATAAATCTTGGATTCAGGTTCAATGTCTCTGTTCAGTCCACCTAATCTTTGTTCTCTGTCAGATCTTTTAGGAAAATTAAATTGGCCTATATTGTCTTTATTCGATGTGCTAAAATAAAAGTGATTTCTAAAATGATATGCAAATTTAATCTGTCCAGGAAAATAGACTTGCAAGAAGTTGAATTTGCTCCACAAAATTTTGAAGAATACAGGCTGAAACTGGCCATGGGAAGATAGATTGTAAGGAAACAGTGGAAGCTGCTGCTTTGTCCTGTGACCTGGCTATCAAAGATCAAACTCATTCATTTGCTCTGAGTGTCCATGCATAACGTAACTCCATGTGCAGTTCTCTTGTTACCTCATTGTCAAAGTGGGATAGTACTTAACTCAGGTGATTACTTCAAGGACTAAATAATAAAAGGCTAAAAAATAATGATTTTGTTGCCTACTGAGTACTACATATTTGTTATATATAATAATTAATGAATCAAATTTTTGTTGAAACAATGTTCTCATTAAAACTATGTTAAGGTAGGCATTTCAATAAAATTTATTTGTTAATTCCTGATACTAATAAAAGATAATTTTTATGGCCAGAGAACAAATACTCCTCCACTGTCCTTTATATAATTTAGTACTAAATGACTGTGCACTTAATGAGACAAATAAATCATGTTTAAAGGAGGCATCAGTCAAATCAGGTAACTTAATTATGGGTAGTACAGTTAATAACAACTCTGAACCAAGAGCTAACATTGTGCCAAGCATAATGGCACATGAAGTAGAAACAGTTTTGCTCAACTTTTTATTTCCATCAGCTTAAACACAACCAATATTTATGCACTCAATCTTCTATGTTTAAGTGAGATGAGAATTATTTGCTAAAGAAGAAAGAGGAAGAACAGTGTGCAAAAACCAAATTAATTATGTTTAACAGATTTATTTACTCATTTGCTTGCAAAACAAATTCATCTGTTAGTGTAGTCAAGCTGCCAGCCAAAGCAGTTTTCCTTACGGCTGGAATTGTTTAATTAGGCTTTCACTGGCAGAATTCGCTCTCAAATTTAAACTCTTTCATTAGATCAATAGGATTCCCTCATGGTATGCTACCAATCTATAGTCGTTTTTATCATGATATATGTCTAATATCTTCATAATGTGCTTAATAAATAGTGTAAGCCCTAGAAGCCAAGGCTACATCTGTGTTTTGAAATATGATTTTAAGAAACAATAGTCTATAAAAAGTCAAGATCTCTATGTACTGAATACTTAAGAAAATCATTATTACAAATCTCTGAATAAATAATTATGGTGTATACTAATAATTATAAAAGAAGCAATACAGATTTCCTTGAAACTGAGTGATTCTTGGCAGTTATTTCTAGCATTTTGTGTATTTGGAAGTGAAACACAAGTACACAACACATTTCAATCAAATATTGCCTTGGTAGTCTAGATTTTGTAGCCGCCTCTTCATTTTGTTTCTTCATCCTAAAAGAGAAAGATACTACAAAGGCAATGGTTTTCAGTTGATTTCCAACATAAATTTCACCAAAACCAGAAATGCTTGCTGCTTAAAACTAAACAGACCATGGGACATATTGAATATTGCTTTTTCCTCCTGTCTAAAGAAGATGCCCAAATATCTTTAATGCTGAAAAATGCATTCTGTCTCACATTTCATTTTCCTGCTTTTTCTGTTAAAATTAGTTTTATTATTACCTGTGAATTGGTACATAAATAATAGCTAGTTATTTGAGAACCAGCTTTGCCAAGTTCCTTATATGTATTATGTCATTTAATGTTCCTGGAAATTCTATAATGTATGTAGAATTAACAATTTTTTTGGAACTGAGAAAAAAGAAGCTAACAGAATTAAGTACTATAGTGAAGAGGCTAGGAGATAAGTTATGTTAAAGTTGTTCCAGGTTTTGCAGTTTGTAGTCCTTTTTCAATTGACTTGAAAATGTTTTGGCTTTTCCAATAAAATTTAATTCCAATAAAATTTAATTGAAGTGGTGATTCACAGATAAGGTCATATTTAGATAGGATCTATTTTTGTTATTTTTCACGGTGCACAAAAATTAATAAAGGTTCTTCTTCTTCCCCAAAATAAAAAGTAAATGTTATTTTTTTGTTTTCTGTGCCAATGCTAAATGTTGAATTGCCAGTGTAGTTGTAAAAGTGATCAAGTGGTTTAGGTCCTAACTCTGAATTTTAGCTATGAATCATTGCACTATTTTGCAAATGTGCAAAATTCTATGTGTTAATAGTATCTTCTTTAATCACTATCACTAACCTTACTGTATATTTTTAAACCAGGTCACAATTATGTGCTTTCAAACTTACTATGAATTAAGACATATATTTTAAATACCAAAATCCAAAATAAGTAAGAGAAATTACTTTTGGGGTCAGAGAAATTGCAATGGTCCATTTTAATGCTTTAGTTCACAGATTGCGAAGAGATTAAAGTGTGAAAGGAGAGGAGAAAGGCAACATAAAATAATATTTAAAACAAAGGAATTGAACTAAGTCTGTTTTATTCATCTTCAAACATGTAAATCCTAAATTAAGGCATGTTTCAGTATTTCAATGCCCAGAGAACATCGACAACTTTTAGAAAATGATACACAAGAAGCTATCCCAGGCTGCAAATTTTAGGAATTTCCTTCAGTTTCCCTTGGGTTCAGACTTTCAGTGTCTCCTTGAAGCAATCTTGCACAGTCTCATTTGGGGAAAATAATACATCTTTTCTAATTTAATAACCTTTTGTCCTTCTGGCCAGTTTCATTAAAACTGTCATGAATATCCCAAGTAAGTATCTCCAAGTAGTTATTCTTCTCACAGTTCTTATAAGTGAATATGAACAATCATAGTTCATGAAGATAAATGAAGATGTTATAAAACTTTCCCGTGCTCTGATTATTCTGTTGCACTTTCTGTGGTGATCAGAGTTACCTATGGATGACTTTTTTCTTTGTTTCTTTTTAAAATCTAGTCACCTATTCTGTTTGAGAAACCAGAAGAGTCCAGAAAAAAAGGAGGGGTGGCCCTCTATTCCCTGTGTGTGTTGTCAAGTTCCTTAACTATCTCAAGAAGAGAGTAATCCTGACTTTAGTTCAATTGACTGTGAAGCTTATGGCTCCCCACCTAATCAGCCACAGAAAGTAACTGCTCTCTAGACACTTGCCAAGGATTAGAATGTCAAACTTACTGCTGCTCAGTGCTTAATCAAAAGCTGGGCAGAGAGATATAATACCTATGGCAGATAGCCTTAAGGCAATGTTGCTTAAGTGTCAAAATCTAGCCCTCTATTGATCCACAATCGGACTGCTGCATCATGTACTGGAAATTTGCTTCCACTAATTGCATTCTGAACTTTCTTTAGTCCTAAACTCAGCAATAGTTGAAAGGCATAAGGATATTGTTTACAGCATTGTTCCTGTGTCACAGAGGATGCTTTTATTTGCCTTAATCAAATTGTATTTTTCTAAATGGCTGTATTGAGGTATATCTTATGTACCATGAATTCACACATTTGATGTACAATCCAATTACTAGTAGTATATTTCCAGAGTTGTGTAAACATGAATACTTCAGAGTTTTGAACATTTGCATCAACCTGAAAGTATTGTTCTTGTCTAATGTAGTCAATACCTACTCTCATCCCAGCCCAAGACATCTACTTATTTATATAAAATCATGCATCACAAAGGCCTTTTCATCTGACACTTTTAATAGTATAGTGTTTTGAAGTTCATCTACTTTGAAACATATTCTTATTAATATATCTATATCATCTATCTTCTATTGATATCTATATCAACATTTCCTTATCTACTTAGTTAACTACTTGGTAGAAATTTTGGATTGTTGCAACTTTGGATTTGTATAAACAATACTGTAATGTACATTTACATACCTATTTTGTGTATAATAATATTTTTTGTTTAGGCAGATACATGGGAAAGTAATTATTGGGTTGTCTGGTATTTATCATTAATTTTTTTAAAAGCTCACAAATTGTTTTCAAAAGTAATTATACAACATTTTACACTCTCACCAGCTGTGTCTGCATGTTCTAATGTCTACTTATCCTCTCAAACACTGGTTTTTGTCTGATTACAGGAGTGTTAATGGATAAAAATATTTCAAAATGGTTTTAATTTGTATTGTTCTAGTAATTACTAATGGTGCCAAGCTTCTCCATGCACTTTTTAACTAGCCATAGTACTTTTCCTTGAATGTTCAGATTCTTTGTCCATTTTTAGTTGCTAAATTATCTCTTTGAGTTGTAAATTTTTTATATGTTGTGAATACAAGATTTTTCATCAAATATATATATATATATATATATATATATATATATATATATCTTCCTTTATGTGGTTTGGCTTTTCATTTTCTTAATGAGCTCATTTAAACCACAAACATTTTGTATTTTGATGAAGTTAGAATTACACTTTTTTGCTGGATTCTACTTTTGATGTCCTAGTTAAGAAATGTTTGCCTACTCTGAAACTTAGATTTCTCACTTTAGTTTCTCCTATACATTTTATAGTTTATTTCTCATAGAGGTCGGTGATGAATTTTAGTTATTTTCTTTTCAGTATGGAGTGATGTAAGAGTTTAGAGTTATATTTGAGCATATGGATATCCTATTTTCTTAGCACTATTTGTTGGAAATCCTGTCTTTTCCTTCATAGAATTGCTTTGGCATTTTTGTCCAAAATCAATTGACCATAAGTATAAACATTGATTTCTGGGCTCATTTCTGTCCGTTGTTGTCCTTATGCCAGCATTACACTGTCTTTTTTTTTTTTTTTTTTTTTTTGGTACTGGGAATCAGATTTAGGACTTTGCACTTACCAGGAAGGCACTGTGTACACTGTCTTCATTAATGAAACTTTATAATATAAATCCTCCAATATGTATTTTTCATGTTTATTTTGGACCTTCTAGGTCCTTTGCATTTATATGTGATTCTCATTTGTTCAGTAGGTCTCTTTGAATCACAAATTTTAATTATTTTATGAAATTCAGGTTATATTTTGAAATTTTGTTTATTGTGCTTTTGATGTCTTAGCTAAGACTCATTTATCTCATCCAAGATAATGAATATCACTGTACTGTTTTCAAAAGGCCATATAGTTTATGAGTGTTAGATTTAATTCTATGACCAATTTTGATCAAAATTTTGTTCAGTTCAGAATAAGAAAGAAGTTTGACTTTGTTACTTTGTGTGTAGATGCTCAGTAGTTCCACTATTATTTGTTGGAAAGACTATTTTATTCCTTCATCTCTGTTGAAACTCATTGTCCATTAATGTCAAAAGTCTATTTTGAGTTCTTCAAATACCATCATTTTATCCTATATATCTACTTTTGTACTAGTAGTACATTGTCTTGACTGCTATGGTTTAAAATTAGCAAGTTTTGAAACTGGGAACCATGAATTCTTGAATTGTATTCTTTTTGAGTATTGTTTTGTTTATTCTAGGTCCTTTTCATTTTAGTGTAAATTTTAGGATGAACTTGTCAAATTCCATAAAAATCCTGCTGACATTTTAATAGTGGTTGGGTTAAATCTGTAGGTTACTTTGTGATCTAAATGAAATCTTCCAATCAGTAAACATGGAATATCTTGTTACCAGGATCTTTTATTTATCTCAGCACATTTTGTAGTTTTTACCTTGTATACATTTTACATGTTTACTTAAATATATTTCTTAACATTTTATTTCTTTTATGCTGGTGTAACTGAGGTTTTATTTTTAGTTTATACCTTCCTAGTATATAGAAATAAAATTAATTTTACTATATTAATGATGTATCTTTCTGCCTTGCTGAACTTACTAGTTCTAGCAACATTTTGCAGATTACTTGGATATTGTTCATAAAAATTTACTTTATCATCAAAAATAAATTTTTACCCTTCCTTCATAATCTTAGTACTTTTTCTCTATTATATTTTCTAGAATGTCCAGTAACATGTCAAGTAGAAATGTCAATATCAGATATTTGTGCTTTGTTCTTAGTGTTTGGGTGGAAGTTTTTGCTCTTTGCCATTATATATAAATACTAGCACATTTCTTTTAAATACCCTCTTTTTGGTTTGATAAAGTTTTATCCATAGCTTTTGAATTTTTATGATGAATGGGACTCTTTGTCAAATGCTGTTATGATTTAAATATGGTGCACCCCCTAATGATTCAAGGACTTAGGGCTTGATACCTAGTGGAGTAATATTCAGAGGTGGGTCCTAAAGAAGTGGTCAATACTTGAGGACTTTAACCTAATTGCTTCACTGATCTACTGACAGTATCATAATTTGATGACATTACTAAGAGATGATTGAAACAGGAGCTGGGGTCCAGTAGAAGGGGAGGTATGAATTTGAGAACTATATCTTGTCTTCAGCCTTTTACTCTCAGGCTCTTTTCCTCTCTTTCTGCTTCTTTGTTTCCACATAGTGAGCAATTTCCTTCTACCACAGTCTCTGAAATTGTGAGTCAAAATAAACATTTTATCCTTTAAATTGTTTTTCTCACTTTGGTCATGTCAACAAAAAGCTAACACAAATACTATTTCATGTTTATTGAAAAAAAGTTTTATTTTCTTTAAAAAATCAGGTATATCATTTTGATTGATTTCTGGATGTAATCTAATTTTCATTGCTAAGATAAATCCCATTTAGTTATGGTATATTACCTTTTTACATGTTGCTAATTGGTTTGATAATATTCTGTTGAAGATCTTTGCATTTATGGTTATGAGAGATACCAGAGTGTAGTTTTTTGTTAGTGAAACCACTTGTCTCATAATTACAGTAATAGTAGCCTCTTAAAATGTATTGGTAAATACTCTCTCCTTCCTGTTCTTGAACAGTTTGTGCAAGATCGGTATTATCTCTTTTTAAAATGTTTAACAGAGCTCATCAGCAAATATACTGTTATACTTCTTTCCAAATGAAGAGTTTTAACTAAAAAGTCTATTATTCAATTATTATAGGTAAATACATGTTATATTTCTTCTTTGGTTACTTTCAGTAACTTGTATCTATTGATACATCTATTTTAATTTGTCTAAATGATGCATAAATTTTTTCATATTTATTTTAAATTTTCTGTAAGATTGGCTGAATTGGGTTGTCATCATTATCACAAAAGAATTGGTCACCAATATAAAGATTAATTTCCAGTCTCTATGCTGTCATTTGCCATTCTTTTGTGTGTGTGTGTGTGTGTGTGTGTGTGTGTTGGTGTGTGTGTGTGTGTTTGGGATAGAACTCATGACCTCATGCTTACCAGGGTGGGCCCTTAAACAGCTAAGTTAAACCCCAGACCACTCATTTGCCATTATTTATGCTAGTATCACTGTCTTAATTTGTAGCTTACTAGTAAATTCAAATACACATCTTCAAACTCTATGTCTTTCCAAAGTATTTTATAAGTCTCTGAATGTGGTAAGATCTGTGTGTTTTCTTCTTTGATCCAGCTGTTGTCAATTTTGTTAATTCTTTCAAAAAACAAAAGTGTCTTGAAAAATTTTCTATACATACTTGCTTGAAACATGTGTATGCTCTGATTTTACTCAGAGTATTCTATAGACACAGTTTAGGTCTACCTGGTGATAGTGTAATTTTATTTTTTTCTCATTTTGTGTTTAGTTGTGATATACATTATTCAGAACAGGGTATTGAGGTCTCTATTATTGTTAAATAGTACATTTGTATTTTCAGTTTCATTAATGTCTATTTTCAGAAGCTATTTGTTTGCAAATGTAGGGCTTTCTAATAAGATAACACTAAGTTCAATATAAACACCAGTGATTCTTTTTAGTTACATTTTTGTCTTGCATCCTTTTTTGTCTGATACCAGTGTGATCATTTCAGTTCTATTTCCCTAACATTTTGCATGGAATATGATTTTTCATACTTTTCAACATATTTCTGTCTTTTCATATAGTTGGACCTTTTTCCTCCAATTTAACAGTTCAGAATTTTTATTATTTTATTTAATTGATGTAATATTGATATCATTGGGTTATGTCAACCATTTTATGTCTTTTTTTTTACTGAGTACTTTCCTAAATTTACTTGCAGTTTTTAAGAGAAATGGATGTTTGTAAAAAGCTGAAGCACCTCCCTATCTCACTTCCCACACTGATTCTCTTCCTTTTTCTACTCTTTACAGATCACCATCAAGAGTTTGGTCCGTAACCTTCTAATTGATTTCTAACGCACTTACATATTTATGTGTATCCCATAAAGTACTGAACTTCATCAAGGAAGGTTTTATAATTCAAATTTGCAAAAAGTCATTGAACTTCATGTATAATTCAACTTTTTCTATCTCTCACTTTTTAGATATTTCCATTAATATGTGACTCTCATGTATTGCATTTAAATAGATTTATGTATAGTATTCCATCATAAGAACTTTCCATTTTGTTCCAGATGGCCATTTAAATTGTTGTCAGTATCTGGTTACTTCAAACCAAGCTATACAGATATTCTTGGTGTTTTCTGAGCACACACACAGTAAAACTAATATATATTTTTCAGTTTGTTACAAGGACTTGTTTTCTTACTTCCAAACTCATAACCACTTTTAATATACAAGGTTTTCATTATTCTGTCTTCAATTCCTATGGGTTTTACTTTTCTGTATAATCCTTAGTCCATTGTTTCCCTTGGAAAGCAAATAACTTCCAAATAATTTTTTCAAGTCTTATTCTTTCCTCATCTCCTAATGCCCTCTTTTTTTAAATTTTCAAATCTGAATAATGTGCAGTTCTCTTTTTGGAATCTCTTTTGCTCTGCTAAGTTACTTTCACAAAAGCCTTATTATTTGTAGATGATGGTATGTATTTGCTTCTCTCACAAAGTCTTATTATTTGTGGATGATTGTATGTGGTTGTTTCTTTCTTTCTAATACTTATGCCGTATTTTTCTTATGCTGGTGAAGATCTCCAGATTTATGCTGAGTGCAATTACAAGCCTCTATTTTCTGTTCCAATTTTAGGGAAGTGCGTCTGAAGTTATAGTGATTCCTCTGCTGTCGTTTATTGGCCAGGCAGTCTTTTCACCATACGAATATACTTTTTCCGTATGAACTCTCGATTCTCTCTACATTTTAGCATTTGTTAAAATTTGCCACATTTTTGGTGCCTTACTTCACCATATTTCTGATGTTCTGTGAAATACAAATTCCTGGAGCATGTTTTCCCATTTTAGAACTATTTACGGGTTTATAACAAGCATGAATTTTCTGGTGTCTAATGTGGCATGACTTCTAGTTGAAACCTTTCCCACATTCAGTACATTAATAAGTCTTTTTATCTTTGTGCATTCTTAAATGAAGGTCTGGGGTTGAGAACATGGAGAAAAATTTCCCATACTCATTACAACCATAGGGATTCTTAGCTATTTGGCTTCTCACATTCATAGTGAGAGACAAATGCTGGGAGAAGAGATTTTCTCTTACATTGCACTCATAAGGTTTATCACCTAAATGAAGTCTCACATGTACAATGAATGATATTTGTTGAGAAAAATGATGTTCCCCTTCACTACATTCATAAGGTTTCTGTCCAGTGTGAATATTTTGTTGCTTTTTGAGGTACATCTTCTAGACAAATGCTATTCCATATTCCTTACTTTTAAAAGTTTTCTTTTGCATATGAATTTTCTCATGCTCAGTAAGATTTGATGTATCACTAAAAGTTTTCCCACACTGCTTACATAAGAAAGGCTTCTCCTTTGAGCTTTCTAATGTCTGATGAGGTTTTACTTCGGAATAAAAGTTTTCCCACAATCTCTGGACTAAAAAGTTTTCTCTCCAATGTGAATTTTCGATGAATCAGTTGGCATTCCTTCTGTCTAAAAGATTTTCCACAACAATTACATTCAAAAAGCTTCTCTCTAGTATGGGCATGCTGAAATTTAATGACATACCACTTTTGCTAAAGGCTTTCCCACATTCATTACATTCAGAACGTTTCCCTCTAATATGAAAATGCTCGTGTTCATTGAGATTGGGTTTGTGGCTGAAGATTTTCCCACATATCTCACAGGCAAAGGGATTTTCTGGATTATAGTTTCTCTGCTGACTGAGGTGTAATTTTGGAATGGAAGGTTTCCTACATTCCCAAGATATATCTCCAATATGAATTTCTGATGAGTGAGCATTTACTTTTAGCTGAAGATATTTACTCATTTCTTACATTTATAAGGGTTCTCTACAATGTAGAATAAAGGATAAAGTTGGTGGGGCTGGGGATTTATCTCAGTGGCATAAGTGCCTGTCTGGCGAGGGTAGGGTTGTGAGTTTGATCCCTGGTACAAAAAAAAAAAAAAAAAGATAAAGTTTGAGAGACAATTTTATCATACACAGCACATTCAACATTTTCTCTCCAGTGTAAAATTCTAATATTCAATAAGGTTATGCTATAATTGCTGATTTTTTTCTTTAGCCTTAATGTTCTGCTGTTCAATAAAATTTACCATCTAGCTAATGGTTTTTCAATATTCCTTGGAAGCACATGGTTTCTATTCAGGATCACTTCTTGGTTCAAGTGAGATATGACATGTGAATAACTATTTGTTCAAATTCATTAAATCCACAGGCTTTTTCTCCAGTGGGGAATTCTCTGCTCTCAGAGTACAAAAGCATTTTCACACTGATTTACAGAGTGATATTACCACAAGGAGAAAGCCCGAGTAGGTTTCCAAACTATAAAGCTTATTATGCTTTTCTATACAGCTTCCCTCATAATTATGTTTGTCTTTTGAATTTAAAATTTCAAAAAGGTATTGCCTTAAAAGAAATAAGGTCTGTGAGCAAAGGAAGTTTTCCAAAATTTTCTTATATTCACTATTTCCCCCCCAGCCTACATTTATTGGAAATGTATGCAACTTGCCTCCAAAGTCTTGCGTTCTGCTGATTGTCTTCTCAGGTTTCTTCTAGATACAGTCTTTCCACTTCTTTTTCCATCATCCAGTTTTCTTCTTCAGTGGAAAACCATATCCAGTTTTGTCTCTTTGAAACGCGAAATTTGGGGAAAAGAGCACAGGACTGTTAACCTTGTGATCAAAATACCACTGTAGAATTTCGAATAACCCTTGACGCCCTTGGGTCTTTTGAAGGATGAGGAAGGAGTTCTTTCTAGGGATATGCAAGAAAGCAGCCTCACTGGGAAACTCCCCTAGGAGAAATGTACCCTACGGAAATTTGGGAAGACAAAGGCCAAATGCGCTTCACGGACTGCGCCTGGGCACTGTGAGGGCCCGCGAGTACTCCCAGAAGTCTCTGCGAGGTGGCCCTGTGTGTTCACCATGCCCATCACCGCTAGGTCCGAGGTGATTTCCTCTACTACCCACAACTCCGATTTGCAGGCTTTGGCCTGCAATTCCCTTAAAACACAGCAGGCAGTTCTGGCTTTTCCAGGCAAACTTAGCGACTGCCTCCAGTGAATTTGGAAATCTTACAGTGAGTGGTCCTCTGTTGGGCTCAAATGAGCACAAGTCTGTTAGAATGTGTGGAGTTAGGATTTCTTCTTCGGTGCATTGGTGCAAAATCAAAACAGGCTAACTCCAGACTGAATTTTGTTTCTTTTTTATTATTTTTTTTTGTAAATCCTTACCTTGTTAAATTTCTTTGATCTTCTTTTACTGCCTTTTGTGTTAAGTAGATATTTCTAGTACAACTTTTTAACTAGCTTAAAGATGCATCACACTCTATTATATTGATAATAGTTGTTCAGGGCTAAAATATGTAGCTTAATTTATTACAAGTTATTTCAGAGTAATACTAAAATTTAATAAGATATAGAGACTTCATATCTTTTACCCATTTCTAATTGGATTATTTGCTTTTTACTGTAGAGTTTGGACAGCTCTGTAATTAATCCTTTGTTGACTATCTGGTTTATAGATAGTTGATTTGAACTGTAGTTTAAGTTTTCATTGGTTTCAGATCCTTCAGAATGTGTTTCTGTAGCTTTAATGGAGTTCAACATATTTCTTTTTCCTGTAAAAGTGAATAACTTATGAAATAGTTTTATGTTGTAAGCTTTGTGCCTATTTTCTACTTTCATAAAGGTTGTATTAATTGTACTCTACATTTAAGTCCATGATGTTCTCATTCATGTTTGGATGAGGTGTTTGATAAAGATTGCAGTAGTTTGTTTGCATTTTTTAGTTTATTTTTGCTTATATACAGCATATTATTGTATTACATCTTTCTTTATCTGTTGTCTTGCTTTTGCAATTTAGTAAAATAAATCATTTAGGAGTATTTAGTTGTATAAGGTTTATGGTTGGATTTTTTCATTCAGTTTCATTAATCCATATATCTATCCTGCCAATACCACAGAGTCTTAGTTATATAGTTATATATTTTGAAACTGGATTGATTCTCTTTGTATTGATTCTTAAATTGTTATTGATTTCTTCCACTTTTTGCTCCTTAAAATTGTTTTAGCTATTCTGGTTCCTTCACCTTTCCATACATTTCAGAATGATTTTTGTCTGTGTCTACACAACATCTTACTGGGATTTTAATGGGGCTTGTAGTAAATCTCTACATCAGTTTCAGCAGGATTAAGACCGTTCTTACGCTGAGTCTTCCTATCCATGGTATGTCACTCATCTATATAGATTGTGTTTGCCTACTTCAGCACCATTTTGTCTTCTTCAGCACATAGTTTCTTTGTGCTTCTAAAGATTAGCTGGCTCCCTTTGATATTGCTGTAACAGGTAAGGCGACATCATCTGTTACGGCTTGTATCTAGATGTCCTTCCAAAACTTCATGTGTTTATAGATGGGCCATTTTGAAGGTGGTTGTATCTGAGGTGTGGGCTGCTAGGATCAAGGAAGTGATGCTGGGATGCACAGCTAGGACTAAGGCTGCTCCACCCTGGGTATGAGCACTGCCCACCCTAAAGATGGGTAAACTGGATAAGATATAAGGGATGGAAAGAAGGTCACTGCTTTTCCCTGGCTGCTTCCTGGTTTGCTTCTTCACTATTTTATTGCTTCTGATTACCATCAATTGTTTCTCTTTTGTGATTCCCCTCTGCCAGGCCACTCTGTCTACCTTGGAGCCAACCAAGTATGAATTGAAACCTGTATGAGCTGTGATCTAAATAAACGTTTCCTTCCCTAACTTTGGGTGTTGGTTACTTAGTCTCAGCAATGAGAAAAAGTAACTAAGACACCATCTCCACTGCCAGGTGGGAGATAGATGTTCAGTTTCTGATTGGACCAGAGTGGATCACTTCTGTAAAGAGAAATTCTTAATTTTGCAGACAAATGGCTGCCTAATAAGCCTTTGGTGAGAACACCCCAAGTGAAAAAGGTAAAATATTTCTCATTATTGCTCCCCACTTTTCTCCATTCACCCCAATTGGACAGGTTAGGGTAGGTATAAATTTCCATTTCCACATGTGGCTTTCTCTGACACTGTCCAGGAGGGGACAAAGCATAAGGGATAAGGAATCTTATTAAGAATAGAAAGTTGAAAGTCTAGAATTTACATGCAAACTTGGATGGAATTTTTCTGTGGTGGTCTGCTAAAGTGAAGCAGATCTTGCTGTGGCTGTAGGAGGAAGTAGATTATAAAGCTCTGTTGATACACTTGATGTCCTCTAAGAACTGAACTAATTGCTGTGGTTAGTGTTTACACATCAGTGAGAATGCAAATATTTTCTGTTGGTGTTACCTGATTTGGGGTGTTGAGAGGAATAGTTAGTGTTGCATGCTGTTTGTAGGATGCTTTGACTTTCAGTATCTGATTTCCTTTAATGTGTTTAAAATACAGGCTCAAAGTTTTTAATTTTTTAAAATTATATATATATATATATATATATATATATATATATATATATAAAACAATAAGCAGTATTGTACATCAGTTTGTTATAGCAAGAAAACAATTCCAACTCTCCCAAATTTGTCACTTTCTTGGTTTTGAATGTAAAAATGTTTAAGTGTGGTGACAGTCACTAAAGTCATCCAATTATGTCCCCCTCTTTGCTGATGCCCCTCAAAATCAATACACCCTGGAACCTGAAGGAAAAAGAGTTCCATTTCATCCTTTATTTGGAGCATGTCACCTTTCACCCTTTTATTTTTCTTTCAGGATGATCTCATTCATTTTCAGGGTTTAAATTTATAATGATTATTCACATCTTTCTATGTTGAAGTTCTGGCATCTCTTGAAACCCAAACCAAACAAATTACTAATATCAGTGTACTTATATGTGAAATACTACCGTACGCAAAATGTGCTATATTCAGATTATCACAGTTATAGCAATGGCCTCAAAGCCCTGTAGTGACAGAAGACTCATTTTTTCTTCTCTTTTTCCCTTAAAAATATTTTTTGTGCATAACAGTGTTTGTGACATTAAGCTTGTCTTGGTCATAGTGTCGAGGAAAAATATCTTCCTCAAGAGCTATATTCTATAGAAACAAGTCACATAAATCAAGAATCTGATTCTTAGTTAGATGCCTTTCTGGCAAACAGTTTAGGCTTTGGGGTGCAACTTTGGTCTCCTCTGCGTATTCTTCTTTGTGTTCCTCCACCCATTTACAGATGTAAAAATCACTGTACCAAAATAGGACTTGGCCACATTTAGCTTGATCACCGTCTCATGATATTACATACTGGTGGTTCTAGTAGGAAATTGTTAGTTTTTGTTATTGTTTAGGAGATGTCTATAGAAGAGACTTAGGTAAAGGACTAAAGTCTTTGACTAAAAGTGTAGCAAACATATTTTGAAAAAGTTTATAGAGAGTGGAATTCCACATTTCAAACACTTATTGAATATTAGAATGAGAGATGCTAGGAACGTTACTGAGACATGCCTTGAATTATGCTTTCTTAGAAGTTTGTTATGAAGAATTCTAGTCCTGTTTATGACATTATGAGTTATTTTTAAAGGAGAAGGAAAGTTGGCTTTCTATGATTGAATGTAGGACATGTTTCATTTTTCTCACGTCTTCCTGCAGCATTATCAGAGCTTTTATTCTCAAAGGGGAAAGGGATCTATGTGGCAAAAGCAATTTCCAAACTCCTTAACCACTGTCTCCTTTCTACGATTTACCTTTTTAATTTAGATATATTGTATTTTATATATAGTGAAATGAGTAAGTCTTAAGTGCACAGTTTTACAACTACTGACAAATGTCTATGCTTTTATAGTTCATGACAACAAGATACAGAAAATTCTATGCTACAGAAATACTAATGATCTGAGATGCATTTAATTAGTTACATGGCAAACATAGTGGTGCTAACTTCAAACATCTTTATTCTGAATTTCCAAGATAATAATGGATCCTCTCAATATAGTTGGAAAATTAACCACTTGTAAATGGAGTGGTTAAGGTAAGGTAGGCTTTCTTTTTTTTTTTTTCTTCTTCAGGAAACTGTTTTGCTAGAAGAAGGAGGAATCTCCAAAACTGAGAATTCTGTGTTAATTCCATGAAGTTTATATTTTAAAAGGGCAGCAGATTCTTATAGTGTCTGCAATGAATTCCATTTATGTGCCCTTGTGTGGTATTTCAAGTGGTCCTTCCTAAAGAATGCCAGGCCTTTCAAAGTCTTAAGGCACCTGGGATCACTGGGATTGAATAATGCAAGCAGACTAAATTCTGACGATATTTCATCCTTTCTCATAGTTTAAAATTCTAACTAAAGACAGTACACCAGGAAATTCTAACAGACAGATTTTGTATTCTGTTTATTGTAAGGATCTAAAAATGTTTTCCTAGATAAATTATTGAATAATTGTTTTAAGCACTTATCTTCAATATCATCCTTGTTATACATCAAATGTAAGTACGTGCCTAGCTCTCTATACTATCTTATTATTATTAGTCTATTTTATTTAGTGGGAAATATTCTGAGTTAATCAGTTAATTAATCAGTGTATAGTATATAGTCTGTAGTCCAGACTGGCCTCAGACTTGCTGTGTAACCCAGGCTAGTCTCAAATTTATGATCCTTCTACCTCAGCCTCCCAGGTGCTAGGATTACAGGATTATACCACTCTCCTTAGTCTACTATTCTAAATTGTTATAACTTTGAATTCTCCCTTGATATCTAATAGAGATATTCCTTATATTTTGTTCATCTTCGAAATTCACTTGGATATTCTTTGGCTTTTTCCTTCCATGAAAATTTTACTATTATCTTATAGCTTATTAAATATTTTGGGGTTTTTTTGCAGAAATTGAATTAAATTTATATTTTACTCCAAATAAATAAATACATATTAAAAGCACACATGTATTTTGAATAGACTGCTCTTGACTTACTCAGATCTTCTTTAGTGTCTTTCAATACAATATTCTTAGAAAGGTTCGGTATAGGTTTTGCTATGGATTTTTAAGTATCTTGTATTTGAATTGCTATTTTAATTCTCTTTTCTAATTTTATTTTAATTTTTTTTCTGTTGTACATTACCAGAATTTATTTTTGTATTTTTTTGAACTTAGAAACATTGTTGAATAAGTCTATTAATTAATTTATAAATTATTATGGATTTATAGAGTAACTGTCAACTGTTTGTATTTTTTATTTAATTGATTTTTGTGATTTTGAAGTTGTTTGTCATTGTTTTTTTAAACCAGTAAGATTTTTATATTGATTAGAAGCAGTGGTAGTGGTTATACTTATCTTGTTCCTCATCTAAAGTTAATGCTTTTATATTTAAATGTGACATCATTGATGATTATCTTTGATGTTTATATCAATATCTTGCTCACATTTGATGTTCAAAAATATTTTTATATCACATTTCATTCTTACTCTATTTCTAAAAAGATGCTTTGTGATTCTTTTGGGGATTTATTGTGAAATACCACGTTTTATTCTGATTCACTCTGTTTGTAAAAAGATTCTTTGTGACTCTTTCGTGTATAAGTGAAATTATCTTCTCCCAAATTTTATCCTTAGCTCAAGGCCTGACACTTCTCCCTCATAGGTTTTGGAGAGCTCCTACTTATTGGTATCTACTTGTCTCTCTAATGCAGATATCAGCAGTATAAGCACATTACTGCTGTCAGATACTCCTTTTTCAGAGTAACTGTACATATACTGAAAAAGGGAGCCTTGAAAGTAAACCCTGAAGTTTGCTACTTGATAAAGTGTGTTAAGTCTTCAAAATCATCTTTGATCAGTCTGTTTTTACTGTATATAGATTAAAATGGAAAAGGTGATTGTGAAAGAAATAAAAATTATTGGAATAGAGGTTTTATTTTGAATTTTGAATTTTAATTTTTGAAGGGAATGTACTATAGATTCTTGGAGCACTTTTCAATTAATAACTTTGAGTCCTTCAGTATTTACAAGCTAATTTTCAAATTAGAAAATATTCATAGAACAGAAAGTGAGACCACAGTAATATAATGCATGACCCTGAGAAAAAAATGCTTTTGGCTATTTGGTGTGTCTTTTCTTAGCTTTTTCTTCATCCTTAGAATTATCAGGAAAAAAAAATTTTTCCTATGATACAACTTACTTTTATCCAACTAATCCAATATTTTTATTGCTGCACAGTATTAGGGTTTGTGCAAACTGCAGACTACAGAAAGAATCTGGCTGATAATTTTTTTGGGGGGAGGGCATTATAGCTCATGAATTAAGAATGACTTTCATATTTTTAATCAATGAATATATAAAGATAATTATACTTGCTAATATTTCATTATATATGAAAACTAAATGAAATTCAGATTTTAGTTTTCTTAAATAAATTTTTATTAGAGCACACATGCTAGCAGAATTGTGGTGACTATTTACAGAAAAATTTGTACACCCCTGCTATAGGCTGATATTAATTATACTGACATTTTGTTCATTGGCCAGCCTCGTTCCTATTTTTGATTATTTGCCAATGATTCTGTTGTGTACTTTCCTGTTTTTTTGTGTTTACACTCTCAGACAAAAACTCTGCCCTTCTGTGTAAAATGAATTCCTAATTATACCTAAATTTATGCCTCAGCTGTTTTCGCTTAGCAAAGCCTGCACCATGCCAGAAGACAGACCTCTCAAAGTTCATTGTTTCAGAAATGACGGTAATGTTAGAAATGATAATAATTCACAATTATCAGAGTTTAAGATATTCTAAGTCTATGCTGAACCCCCTGCATGAGTATGCCATTTCACCCTTATTTACAGTTATAATTTCCATTATACACATTTGATTACTGACTCAGGTGAATTAATTTTTCCAATTCATATTCTTAATAAATAAAGGAGCCAAGAGACCAGCCCCTGGCATGCACTTTTAAAGTGTTTTATAATTGTAACTGTGTCCACAACTGGAATGTCCAACTCCTTGATACAACGAAATATTTGAACTCCTGGTGCTAAGCTTAATTCTTGATGTATAATTGATCAATACTTGCCTGTTAATGGATGAAGGAATGAATGAATGAATGAAGACTGAACAATGACACTGTTTTTCAGCTCCTCTATATTGCTTGGTAGTATTTACAGTGAAATTATTAAAGAAAAGATAAGAGTGTCAACTATTCAAACACATTGTTAGAGAAGACGGTGCCCCTGCTACTCTTCATACTATGTATTTTATTGTAAAACCATCTGATAAGAGATTTTAAATTAAAGCTGTTTTTATTTAACAGGAATAAGAAGGATTTGAATGTTTCCATTTAGATGTTGGGATCTAGGGAAATCACTTAAAGTAAATTTTGATTTAGTGAATAATGAAATCTGAGCCTGAAGATGAAGACATTAATATCTCATGATCTTCCTATCAAGGAGTCATTTCAATCTGATAAGTTAACTTAATGATAAAATGACTGATACACTGCACACTTCAGCTAATAAAAAGATAAGTAAAAGATAGGATTTCTAAATGATAGCAGAATAGGAGGAATGGAAATATGTTAGCTAATAAAAAGATTATTAGCTGAAAAACTTCAGCTAATAAAAAGCTAAGTATAATATAGGATTTCAGAGTGATATCTGAATAGGTCAAAAAAAATGAATATTTGTTTTATAACCTCAGACCATGTCAGGTGCTATTATTATATCACTTTTCATTTAAGTATGTTGTACCAGCCACTAAATATATTGGCATCAATATCAACATAAAAAGTATGAATATTTCATTTATACTCTTCAATTTGAAAAATAAAAATGCTTATTTATCAATCGTGTAAACTACCTAAAATTTTGGGGACTAGCAATGGCTGTAGTTTAAGAATTGTAAAAACTTCATCAAAAAAATCACTGATCCTACTTCATGTGTTCTTGAATAATATAACCAAACAATAACAGTAATAATTTCTCCCAGTTCCAAAACCCATTGGTTTAATCCTAAATTGTCACTTATTTCTTTACTATTATTTTGTTGGTCTCACATCCCTGTATACGTGCATATATATATATTTCATTATTGTTCATTTTTGCTACTCAAGAATATTTCCCATTGTAAAATTCTTAAAATAATTTTAAACAATGATTTAGTGCCTGCCCTATTGAAATGGTTCCATTTTTCTGCAGAACTGATATGCCCTTAGTTAATCTTACTTTTGTTTTTCCAAAGTAAGGTTATACTTTCTCTGTTCTAAGGGTAAAAATTATCTAACAAATTCTTTTTCTTCCTTTAAAACTTATCAGTAAAAAAGACCACATTTTAAGGTATGTGCTCCTATTATCTTTCCATCAATGTGACAAAATACATGAAAAAAATTAATTTAAAAGGAGGAAAGGTTGATTTCAGCTCACAGTTCTGGAGTTTTGGTGTAGTCTCTTGTACCTATTGCTTTGGACCTCTGGCCAGATACAACACGGCAGAGGGAGCATGTGGTAGAGGAAAGCTACTTACCCAGTGGTGGTCATGAAGACTATACAGGAGCCTGGGATCTCAATATACCCTTCAAGGGCACATGCTTACAGTGAACTTATCTTCTTTGCACTAGCCCCCACTTCCTAAAGAAGAGCTTGAGGTTTAGTTGTGATATAACATCCTTAAAGGCTTTGTAGAATTCAACAGTGAGTTCATCAGGTGCTCAGAATTTTTGGGGAGCTCAAGAGTAAATTCTTTATTGCTGAGTCCATTTCAATGCTTGGTGCTGAATCGTTAAACTTATTTATGTTGTGGGTTAGTATGGGTACTTTGTATGTGTCTAGGAATCTGCATGTTTCTTCAAATGTTGCTAATTTTTGAGAATGTGACTTTTCAAATACTATCCTCTGCATTTAGGTGGTGTTTCTTGTGATTTCATATTTCTCATGTATAATTGTATTGATGAGTGTTCTCTTTCTTTCTTTGGTGGGTCTTCCTAAGGTATTGTCTATTTTACTTGTTCTTTTGAAGAACCAATTCTTCATTTTGTTGATTTGATTCTTTTTTGTTTTTTAGTCTTAATTTCATTTATTTCCCTTCTCATCTTTATAAATTCTCTTGTTAATTTTGGTTTGGGGCTGATTTGTTGTTGCTTCTTAACTATCTTGATATTTATCATGAGGTTGTTTATTTGAGCCTGCTCAATTTTTGTAGTGTATTGATTGCAATGAATTTTCTTCTTAGGACTGCTTTCATAGTGTCCCAGAGGTAACATTTATTTGTACAATCATTGTCATTAACTTCCAGAAATGTTTTAATTTATTCTTTGATTTCTTCTGTGACTCATTGTTTGTTTAGGAGAACGTTGTGAATTTTCCAGGAGATTTGGCCTTTTCTGAAATCTCTTCTCTCATTGATCTGTATTTTCACTGCACAGTGATTCCATAGTATGCAGGTGGTGATTTCAGCCCTTTATCATTTACTTGTGGCCTTCTGGATTAGCATATGATCTTTTTTGAATAAAGTACAATGTGCTGCTGAAAAGAATGTGTACTTTCCTATAGAGGAGGATAATTCTCTGTGTACATCTGTGAAGTCCACATGTTCCAGTGTGTAGTTCAGCTTTAAAATTTCTTTATTGTTTTGTCTAGTTGATTTGTCTCTTTGTGAACATGAAGTGTTAAAATCTTCTACTATGATTGTGTCAGTGTTTATTTGATCTCCTAATTGCAGCACTTTTTGTTTTATGAAGATAGGTGCATATATGTTTACCAATGTTATCTCTTCTGGCTGGATTGTTCCTTTAACTAGCATGTAGTAACCTTCCTTGTGTGTCCTAATCTGTTTTAACTTGAATTTTACCACGTCTGATATTAGAATTGTTACTACTGCTTGTTTCCAGAGTCCTGGTGCAAGAAATGTTATTTTATATCCTTTAGTTTTTAATCAGTGAATATAGTTTTGGATTAGGTGAAGTTCTTGAATGCAATAAGTTGTTAAGATTCTGTTTTGTGATCCAATCTGCCAGTCTGTGTCTTTTGATTGCAGAGTTGAAACCATTAACATTGAGAGATATAACTGAGACGTTATTTTTTACTGTTTTTTTGCTAGTACCATGCTGATTCCATTACTGTAGTTTTGTAGTATAATTTCAAGTCAGGAACTGTGATGCCTCCTGCCTTGCCTTTGTTGCCCAGGATTGCCTTTGCTGTTTTAGGTAATTTCTGGTTCCAGATGAATTTCAGGAATGTTTTATTTAGATTTGTGAGGTGTGCTAATCATACTTTGATCAGAAATGCATTAAATATGTATAACAATTTTTGGAGTATGGCCATTTTCACAATATTGATTTTTCCTATCCATGAGCAAAGAATATCTTTCCATTTTCTGAAGTCCTCTTTGATTTCTTTTTTCACAATACCGTAATTTTCAATATATAAATGTTCTACTTCCTTTGTTAGATTGTTTCCTAAGTATTTTATTTTTTGGATGTTATTGTGAAGGTTATTATTTCCCTAATTTCTCAGAGAGTTTGTTGCTTGTGTACAGGAATGCTATTGACTTTTGAGTGCTGACTTTGTATCCTGCTATGCTAATGAATTTGGTCATTAAATCTAGAAGTATTTTGGTGGAATTTTTGTGTCTTCTATGTAGAGTATCATGTCATCTGTGAATAATGATAATTTCACTTCTTTCTTTTCTATCCTTATTCCTTTTATTTGTCTCTGTTTTCTAATTCCTCTGGCTAATGTTTTCAGAACTATATTGAATAGTAGTGGTGATAGTGGACATCCTTGTCTTGCTCCTGATTTTAGATTGAAAGCTTTGAGATTTTGTCCATTTAGTATGATGTTAGTTGTTGATTCATTGTAGATAGCCTTTATCAGATTGCAGTAAAGATCATCAATTTCAATTTTCTGTAGCATTTTTATCATGAATGAGTGTTGGACTTTATCAGAAGCATCTGTTGAGATGATCATGTGATTTGTTTTTGTTTTTGTTTTTGGCTGTGGGATATGGAGTGTTATGTTTATTGAGATGCCTATGTTAATCCATCTCTGCATTCCTGGGATGAGTAACACTTGACCATGCTGTATAATCTTTTTGATGATTTGTTGCATTCTGTTTGCTAGTATTTTACTGAGGATTTTTGCATCTATGTTCTTTAGAGTTTGGCCTGTAGTTTTCTTTTTTGTTTGAGTCTTTCTGTGGTTTTGGTATACTTGCCTCCAGGAATGTGTTAGGATTGCTTCCCTTTCAATTTCATTAAAGCATTTGAGGAGTTTTGGCATTAAATCTCTAAATTTCTTGAACCATTCAGCCATAAATCCTTCAGGACCTGAACTTTTCTTTGTTCTTAATTTTGTAATTACATTTTAAATTTCATTAATCCATATTAGGTTATTCAGAATTTTTATGTCTTCTTGATCCAGCTTTGGTAATTCATATGTTTCTAGAAATCTGTCTATGTCTTCTGTGCTTTACATCCTATGAGAATAAAGATTTTCAAAGTAGGTATTGGTGATCTGAATTTTGGCAGAATATGTAGTGATTTTATCCTTTTCACTCTGTATTGCATTAATTTGAGTTTTTTTCTTTCTTTTTCTTGATAAGGTTGGCTAGGGTTTTCTCTATTTTATTTATTCTTTCAAAGAACCAATTCTTTGCTTTATTCTTTGTATTGTTTTCTTAGTCTCAATTGTTAATTTTTGCTCTGATCTTTATAATTTCCTCTCTTGCACAGGCTTTAACCTTCACTTGCTCTTCATTTCCTAGAAACTAGAGATGCAACATTAGATTGTTTATTTTCGCTCTTTCTTTTTTCCTGACATGAGAATTCACCACTATAAACTTGTTATAGGGCTGCTTTCAGTGTGTTCCACAGGTCCCAGTATCATGTATCTGCATTTTTGTTTGATTGTAGATCTTTAATTTCATCTGTGACCCTTTGGATGTTTAGGAGGATGTTATTTAATTTATATGTGTTTATGGAGTTTTCGTGATTTCTTTTGTCTTTAATTTGCAATTTCATTGCACTATGGTCAGATAATATGCATGGGATAATTTCACTTCCTCCTTATTGATTAAGTATGTTTTGAAAGTTAGTATATGGTCTATTTTAGAGAATGTCCTGTGGTCAACTGAGAAGAATGTGTATTCTGAAGTTTTGGGGTAAAGTATTCTGTAAATATCTACTGAGTCCATTTGTTCACAAGTTTGGGTTAGATCTGTTATTTCTGTGCTGATTTTTTGTCTATTTGATCTACCTGTCTGTGACAATGGGCTGATAAGGCCCTCCCATTATAATCATGTTATTGCTTATTTGATTTTTCATGTCTATTAATATTTGTTTCACATAATGAATGTTCCTGTATTTGGTACATACATATTTATGATTGTTATCTCTTCCTCTTAAAGTTTTCCCCTGACAAATATGTAATGACCTTTATGTCTTTTGATCATTCTTGGTTTTCAAGTTCACTTTGTCTGAAAACAGAATGGCTATCCCTGCTTTTTTGAATTCCTGTCACATAGAGTATTGTTTTCCATTCTTTGACTTTTAGTCCCTTTGAATTAAATGAGTTTTTGTATACAGTATATTGCTGGATTTGGTTTCTTGATCTACTGTCAGTCTGTTTCTTTTGATTAGTAAATTGAGACCGGTTTCTTTAATGATTATAACTGGTATTTATTGTTTTATCTTTGTCATGGTATCTTCGTGATGTTGCTTCCCTACTTTCCCCCTCTGTTTAATTGCTGGCCCTGCTTGATGTTTTCTTTCTGTTGTAGTTCTTGTTATTGTGGTCCTTTTTTTCTCTTTCTAGAATACCTTTCAGTACTATTTTTAAGGTTGATTTCATGGTCATGAGTTCCTTAAGTTGTTCTTTGTCATGGAAATATCTTATTTCTCCATTAATTTTGAAAGATAGTTTTTCAGGGTACATCAATCTGGGTTGGAAGTTGTTTTCTTTCAGGAGTTGATATACTTCATGCCAAACTTTTGTTGACTTGATGGTTTGTGTTGAGAATACTGCCATGGTTTTCATGGGCTTTCCTTTATAAGAAATCTGTTTGTTTTCTCTAACAGCTTTTAATATTCTCTTTTTTATGCTGAATTTCTGCAATCTTGAGTATTATATTTCTGGGTGTAGATCTATTTTAGCTACAGCTAGTTGGAATTCTATATATCTCACTTGTCTGCATTTCAGATTCTATTTCCATGTTTGAGAAATTTTCTGTTACTTTTGCACATAATCTTTTTATGTCATTTTTGTTGACTTCTGCTTTTTTATTGACATCTAAAAATATTTTTTTCATCATCTTGCAGCTGTTGAATTATTATTTCCTGGTTCCTTGTTATTTTTAAGAGCTCTTTCCTTTCATGATCTCTATCTGAAATCCTGTCTTCAAGGTCTGAAAGCATATCTTCTATTTCATTCAAGCATGAATGCCAGCTTTCTTTGGAATTTTTAATATACTGGATATCTCTTTGAATCTGTTTCATGCATTCTAATTCTTTCCTGTATTGTTTATTCAAGGATTCCATCATTTTCCTGTGCTTCTCTATTTTTTAACTATGTGTTCTTTAAATATGCTCAGCAATTTTTTCATTATGGTTGTCATTTCTTTTTTTTAACCTGAAAGATTATTATTATTTATTATTATTTTGGTACCAAGAATCAAACTCACAGCCTCACACTTGCCAGGCAGGTTCTGTGCCACTGTGTTATTTTGCTGGCCCCTGAGAGATTATTCCTTTTCTGATTTCCTTTACAGCCTCAAGGAGTTGTTTCTTTTCCTCAGTTATTATCATTTCAGAAATTTCAGGTGTTTAACTTCCAATTTATTCTATGTCTATGTCTCCTGGATTTGTATTGGGTATGCAGGATTTATGAGATTGCATTTTGCTTTTTTGTCTTGACATTTTCTATTTCAAAAATATTTTTCTTTTGTTTTCTGTGATGATTCTTGAAAGTTTTTGTGGTAGGAAGCAATATCACTAGTATCAAGGAATATCATTGGTATACTATTATCTAGAGATACGACAAGTCTGTTCTCCAGGGATATCTTCTGTGTGTGGAAGATCCTGGCATGTATCTATCCCAATATCTTACCTTCCCAATTAATTGAGAGTGGAATGTTGAATTGTGTTTGGTTCAGTCCCGTCTTTTGGTGTAGGGCTGTGGTGGGGTTTTTACCCCAGAACTTCCCAATATTGTTACACAAGGGAGAACAACTGATTACAACAGATATGATATCCTAGCTACACTAATACAATTAGCAATACTGATAGCATCAGGCACCATTTAGAAATTGATAAACTGTGGTAACTATTGATTTTGTACTTTATATCATAGGAGGAAAGTCCATAGTTATATAATAGAACCAATCATAAATTAGGGGTTTCTAAAGTGTTTCCCCTTGTTAGAGTGAATTTACCTGGGGTTCCTCTGGGTGAGCTGGTTGCTGAATCTCAGGTGCTTCCTGAGCTGGCTGTCCATCCTGCCATGTAGGGGAATGGGCCAGGCACCGGATTCTTCCAGACTGAGGTTCTTGGAGTGGTGGAGAGGAGACAGTGGAGTTTTTCTCCTCCCATGTGGTTCATCAAGGTTCTGGGGAGTTGTGGAGTGGCAGTGGGTGGCGTTTCTGCCCTCCCGTGTGACTCACTAGGCATAATCCTTTCTCTTTAGCAGTGGGAACACAGCCAGTGTCATTCTTTCATCCTGTAACTCAGGCTGAAGCTGGTACCTGATAGCAGGTGCTGGTATTGTGATTACTGTCGCTGCCTTTTAGCAAAATTTACCCTAATCTGCTGCCCAGCTGCCCACAATCTCTAATGACTATTTTTCCCCCATCAGCTCTAGTTCTTTGGCAGTGTTAAGATACTGAAGAGCTGCTTTGGGATTGAGGTTCAAACCTTTTCTGCATTGACTTCCCAGCCTGTGAGTACAGCTACTACGTCCTTCGTCACTTGTAAAGCTGACTCTCACTTCTCACTGCTTGTTACCACCAGAGGTTGCTTAGAAATTACAGACTGTATTGTATGTGTGTGTGTGTGTGTGTGTGTGTGTGTGTGTGGTGCTGGGGATCGACCCCAATGCCCTGTACATGCAAAACAAGAGCTCTGCCCCTGAGCCACACTCCCTAGCCCTCTCAGAAATTAGACTTGTGTTCTTCCCAGCTGCCTAAAATTGTAGTTCAGAGCTCTGTGAGCAGGGAAGTTACTTTGTTGTGTCTCCCAGCTGACAACCCTGAGCTATGGTCTCTTTGTAGCCTTTTCCATATCAGTTAATACTTTTTTTTCTGCTCTGTCAGTTCCCTCTTGGTTCCCATGTACCCACCCCTTGCTTCGGTTCCTTTCCATGCTACTGTCCTCTAGACTCCTGACACATGGTCCTGAAGAAACTGAGCTATTGGAATTCACTGCTCCATCGTCGTCGTGTTCTTTCTCCTCTGTATTTCCTGTTGATGTTCTCTGAGTCTGTCCAATGTGGCTCTTCTACTTAGCCATGTTGAATTTTGTAGACCATTGCTTCTCAGTGGGTCTGTCCTTAGCTTCTATGATGTGTCTTTTCCTCTAGTCAGCCAAATTGAATCTTCTGTTGCAGAATTTTGCCTTGTCCAAGAATGGTGCATTGTTTAACTGGCATTTTGGCTCTCCTACGCAGAGGGGAAACAATGCAGAGTTAACTCCAAACTGGTGGTAGAACCTACAGTTATGGAATTGGTTGAGGGACTAGCTTCCTGGCTGAGTGTTCCTTAATTTTTAAAGTAATTTTCATACTGTTCTATTTTATTGAATGTGGTTTTGGTGATTGACATTAATTAGACATTAATTAGACTTTCCCTTGTCCTTGTGGCATTTAACACACGTACTAATTTTGGCTAAGTTCTACTGGAAAATATTTTTGCCACTAATCTTTTAAGATCTGTGCTAAACTTCAGAGTAATTTCACAATATTGTTAATTTTTTACCTGAATTTTTGGTAAAAGGAAAGTTGATGCTTCTTTTTTAAATGTAAGTTAACAAAAATGTAGTTAAAACATTTTAAGTGCATTTCTAAAGTATGCTATAGATTTATAATTTTATGTTTTTGTCCCTTTTTATTTGCAAATAAAGGGTTTTTTTATTATAACTTCCAACACAACTGAATGATGGAATGTAAATACAGTAAGTGCTTTTCATCAAAATTTCCTGTTTCTGGAAATGTTCATAATTTAAATAATTATGTATCGACTTCATTCCAATTAATTTTGCTCATCTAGGGACTGAATTTTAATGAGGTATTTGAATGAATTTTCACTGATAGAATCTTTTGGCAAGGACACAATCAAATGAGAAAAATAATCTCCCATATTTTCCTTTCTTCAATATTTGAAAGAGAGAGATAACAACCTCCCCCAACCAAAATAAATAAATAAATAAATAAATAAATAAATAAAGCAAATGGACACACTGAATAGAAGATGAGTTGGAGCCTGAATGGTTTACATATATTTGCAGATAACTTACTTAATAACACTTGGAGTTAGTATGATTTATGTAAAAATATAATAAGCATCAGTCCACTCCCTTCAATAAAATTAAAATAAGCACTGTTGCCCACTCTGTCATACTTGGATCAGTGAACTAGTGTTAGATTCCCTGTCTACCATAATTCTAGAGCTCACTTTATTTTAAAAACAGTAATAAAAAATTGAGGAATGATTTAAGATGCTTCCAGTGTTAAACCGTAGGCTGCATGTGTCTCCCTGGGAATGGACAATGCACAGTTCCCTGGAAGAAAAGGATTTTACTAACTAAATGCCTAACAGCTGCCTCACAAACATGAGCCTAGATAAACCAAGCAGACTGTAAATCTATGCACCCTGCACGAAAGACCACATAATACAAACTGATTACTTTAGGGCTTGCATTAATGTGGCTGTGAACAAAAATAGCTAACCACAACAAATCTTTGCCTAATTCTAACAATGACTGATGAGAAAATCTAGACAGATGGATCATTATGATTCATGGGCTTATGATGCCTTAGCTTGGTGGTTCAAAGTAGGGGAGGATGGCTGCTGAGTGGTGTAGGGAGCAGAGCTGCTAATCTCCACCAAGCAAGAGTACTAATCTGTCTTGGGAAAGACAACCATGTGATTGTTTAACTGGATTTGATAGAAGCACAATAACTTTTGCATAAGCACAAGGAAGAGCACACAACATTTGATTTACATTTTAATAAAGAGAGGCTTTCAGTGGAGCAGTTTTCCAAAGATTTGAAAAGAAAAACTTACATAGTTCCTTGTTTGCTGAAATCTACCATTTACATTGGAATGTTAAATGCAGTCATTTCAACAATGATTATACCTGAAATATAACAAGCATTCAGTAAATATTTTGAATAAATTACAACTATTAGCATATAAAACTAAGGATTCACAGAAGTAATCTCCTTTTAACACCAAGATTGGGAAAAGGAACTCGCCAAGTTTTTCTGATGATGGGTGACTATCTACAATAGCAGATTTGTAACCTGAGAAAGCACTTTTATATGAGAAGTGTATATTTATAAGTGTTTTATTGTTTAGGTGAAGGAATAAAGCTTATAACTAAGATATACTTCAGCACTGCTTGGTTACACTGTTTGTTCTCTGGTCTTCCCTTCCCTCTTTGTCCAAACTCAGTGTCAGGACTCATTCTCCTAGTGAGAACCTTGCCAACTACTTACCTTGGATGGAACATCCTCCAGCCAAAGTTTCCATTAGGTCTCAGAGCACTCTTCTGGGATCCTTTCCTAGAGTGATGTTCCACTAGGACCAAAAAAGACAATTTCACCCCAAAAAAGTGAACAGTTCACTTTTTCTTTCATGAATGCAATTTTATTTTCAGTCTTGTCAAAGCACAATAAGATTGTCAGTACTGTTTCAATTTCTTAGATGTAAAAACCAAGATTGTTTGAGAGATTTTTCTATATATTCTTGGTAGAAAGCCAAATGCTTTTTCAGAAAAGAATTGTTCAAGAGTAGAGGGGCAACAATAGAATAGGAACGACAGCCTGCCTTACGAACAGCTTTTCTGCAGAAGTAATTCTTAGTCAGTATGTTGTAAAACATAATTAATTAGATTTTCTTTTTAAGTTCCAGAAGGACAAGAACAATTCTAATGATCACCATTGAATATATACAATTTCCTAATATGGTATTATATTTTCTTCTGATATATAATTAGATAGCTGCCCCTTAACTTGCATGCACCAGAGAATAATCCACTGGATTACTGTAAGTGGTACACAAACCCTGGGTCAATGCCTATCGGTTTGTTTAGCTTCCTCTGTTCTTGTTGAGATATCATGTGTGTATCAAGAGGAAGAAAACTCATAAATCATACAATATTCATCCACATCTTATCTCTCTAATTACCATGAGAGACATCCCTCTTTAAAAACTGTTAACTGTAATTTTTTCAGAAGTCCACTAGAAAGAACAGTTTACGAAGTAAACTGCGTTTGACCTACTGCAATAAGAGAGTACACCAATTACAATCAATAATGTCTCAAGGGGCAGGTTGAGACAGGGTGTTTAATCCGTGTCAGTGTCTGAGCTTTGAAATAAGTCTTTCAAGACAGAGAAATTGTTGAGACTGAGCAGATTTCATAATACAACAGTTTTGACTGCTGCAGACAGTAAAGTAAATTTTTTTAGTGAGTCTTAAGCAAGCTATTAATAAATACGCTCTTTATTTGGTTCACAATCTTAGTCTCCAGTACAAATATTTCTTGGAGCAAGAAACTAGGTTAATTTCCATTAGTCTAAGTATTGTTTAGCACAGATTTAGATTGAAATCTATGTTGTTTTCAATTATTTTCAAGTTACTTTCAAATTTATTTTTAGTTTGATACATGTATAATAAATACTATCAGGAAATTTAGCAAAAGTGATTGGCAGGTGCCTATCTGGTGAGCATGAGGTCCTGAGTTTGACTACCAGTACCAAAAAAAAAAAAAAAAAAAATCAATCTTATAAAATACAACCACTCCAAACCTTAAGCTGGCTTCCAAGTATGATAAATATTTGTTTATTAACACATGAGAAATCTTTTATCTCTTTGATTTTAATAAAATAATGTGTTAGAAAATAGTTTGGGTAGGGAAATGAATGGCTTTTAGAAGTAATAGAATTTATACAAATTATACAACTTGTGCAGTTATTCTTTATACCAAGCATACCTGCTTGGTATAAAGCCTTATTTTTTTTAACTTATTCAAGATAACACTTACTTATATTACTTCAAAATGTTTCCAATTCCAGGTGTCATTAATGCTTACAAATTCATTTCAGTTTGGAAGCTGCAGTAGTAAATCCGATTCTTAGCTACCTCCTTTCTCCTTACACGCTGTTTCCCACCACGTCAGCACATATAATACATGCAGACATTTATTCTTGAAATTTTGGAAAATACTATGTGATTTTTAAATATTTATTAAAGAGACTTCTTCAAAAGGTATCTTCAAACAAATATCTTTCCATATATTATGTAGTTATCCAAAACTGTGTAGTTAAATTCCAAAACTAAATATCCGCTTAAAGGGTAGGGACTGTAGCCCAGTGGCACAGTGTCTCCCAGACAAGGGTAAGGTCCCCAGTCTAAGTCCCATACCAAACAAACAAACAAACAAACAAACAAAAATCTGTTAATATTCTTTATTTACTGTTCATTTTGAAATTATGAGTCGTATTTATTTTCCAAACGCCATCATTTTATTTTCAGGGGACTTATGCCGTGCTCTCTTGGCATTTTCTTTTACCTTCTTCAGCAAAGCCTTCTCGGCTACACTGGCTGTTTTCCTTGTTCCTTCCCACTTTGCTCATTCATATTTTGGCCTGGTAGGTGTATCTGTTTATTATTCATGTGCATCACTATAACAAGGTGAAATGTTTGCTAGTGTCTGAATGGGCTTCCATTTTTCTGGTTAATCTTTGAAAGATTGTTGAGCTAAGAAATTTTAATATTATTGCTCTAGTAACTTGTAATAAGCAGATGTCTTCCACTTATTTCAGAGAACTAGTTTGACTCTAGGACACATGTGGACTCTATTAATGAATGCAGTGAACAAAGTTGGCTGGCCATGTTATCATTTCCAACATCAGTTTACTGAAATGGTTACTGAAGCACTGGAGTCATATGTATTTTGGGCAGCAGAACCATCCTGTTCGGGAAGTGAAATAGGTCAGTGAGGCTCAGACGGAAGAAAGACAGCTGGCAATATGGGTATGTGTGTGTTTGGGGACCATGCATTTTTAAACCATAGCTAACTAGACTTACACATACTTTGAAACCCAACACTTAGCTAAATAATGCAAGTGTCTGAGAAGCAATTTACACTCTCCTTCAATCCCCATGAGTTGTAATGTTGGTTGTAGCACAAAAGTAATTTTTTGTAAAAATGTTTATGCCATATGTTATTGAAGTTCATTCTATATATTAAGATGGCTTATAATATTTTATGGTTTACAAGAGTTATGGCGTATATATTTTCAAGTTTCCATTTTGGATTACAGAGGATTATTTTCCATTCAGGAAAATAGAAGGTCATTATATTTAAAGTTTTTTTTAAGTGTTCTCAAAATTAAATGTCCAAGATTTGTCTTTTTCCATATACAGTGTTCTTCATCCCCTCTGATAGCTATAAAACCTATGCTATTCTTGCCACGCTTCTGTGGGAAAGGGACAGTGAATATGGAGCAGTTCACTCAGAGATTCTAAGGTTGAATTTGTACGCACAATCCTTATCTTTCTCTATTTCCAAATTTGCACTTGGAGCTCAATTTTTTTTGCTGAGTTATTTAGCAAAATGATTGTTACAAAGATTTGGTTACCATTAATGATTTCTACCTGCACATTAGCTGTGAGAACAAACTTCTCTAGTATTATTATTAGGAATGTACAGTCTCTTCACAACCACCTGGACATAATAGAAAAATGAAATGCTGCCAAATTCTCAGGGCTCAGAGTTACTTCATGTTGTTAGAAGAACTCTTGCTGCATGAAAAAGAAAAGAGAGAGAGGAAGCTTGTATTTTTGTGCTGTGACAGAGTTCTGTCAAGTGGTTCCAAAAATGGAATGTGATTACTTCCATATGCAACCCATATTATATTTGGATGAACTTATATCTCACAGGACACAACCATTCTGTAGGAAGAGAAGTTATTTAAAGAAATGGAACATCTGTGTCTTCACTAGCACTATTAGTGAACAGTTAACTCTTTGTTTAGACGATGAGACCTTCAGAAAAAACAATTTAAATATTGGGAATTATACTCTGATTGTTTTTTTTACCATATTAAAAATTAAGTATTTTTATGACTTATTCATAAGCTACAATTTGTGATTCTTAACCATGAGAAATAAAAGCTTATGGGCAAAGTTACTCACATTCTGTATTCTTACAATTTGCTTTTTAACAAATGAAATAGTCATTATTTTGACACCTGGGTGTATATGCTCATAATTTGAGTGCTTTTCGAGCAAAACTTTTTTAAAACTAAAATTATCTTTCAAAAAAATTAAGAAGCAATACACTAAGGGTACTTGAAAAATAAATAAAAGAGATTAAATTGTAAAGTTTGCCTGCGCCATTTCCTTTCCTAAATCTCTCTATCTTCCCAATACTTTCCTGTCCCAATACTCCAGAGTCTGCCAGATCTTTCCCATTCTCCTGGCCCTGATTTCTAAGTCACACATTTTTTGTGAAGACCTCACCCTTGGGTACTTTCCTTTATTTCTGCTCCTGTAGCAATATGCTCCAGCTTCAGTGTAAGTGTTGGGGTAGAGTTAAAATGTAGAAACACATTCATGAGACGGTAAACTTTTATGATCAATTAGAGGTCTCTGACCAAGTTGCTGTCCTGCTGTTTCTGCTAAATTCAGTTGACCCTGATAGTGTCCATAGCCCAGCTACAGGTGACCACTGTGTCAATAATTGTCTATACCCTAAGGCACCCTGGGCTGATTCGTGCTCATTCAGTAAAGGACCTCTTTCTAGAACATTTCTATATTATTGTTGTGCCTTCAACTGTGGTCGTTCTGTAAGAACCCCCTCCCCTGGCTCTGGGACTGTCTCTATTGATTCAAGACCAGCCTGTCTGTCAGTATATGATTTAATGTACATAACCAATCATGTAACATTTGGTCACTTGCTTTGTACCTCCTACTTTTAATTCTGTATGGACTAAACTTCCTGATTCAAGATGTTTGCTTTGGAGAAATTATCCCTATTAACAGTCCATTGGTGTGAAATCCAACGGTCTGCTGGTGTAAAGATTAAATGCTACCTTCTTATCTCCTTGGTGCTAAGAGTCTTCCTTTTGGTTTCCTCTAGTTTGGCTTGGCTTGGGAAATTTCCTGCAACAGAAGTGCTATATTCAGCCTTGTAGAAGGTTACTAGTCTGCCTCCCCATCTACAGAATGAGCTTTTTACAAACTGGATTCTTCTTTACTTGTGAGTGTTGGTAAGCTCGCTGGGTGCTAGAATTATTTGTTAGAATGAATGAGTAATACAAAACCCCACTTTTAACTGAAAAGGTGTTTGCCTCTCAGGTAATACCATTCAAGCTCTTTTATATTTCTAATGTAGTTTAACATTCTGCAATAAAAAGTTTCTTTTCCTTGCAATTCTTCTTAATTCACCCATTTAATTTTAAACTCTCCCACTTGAGTCTTGATGTTATCTGTTATTCTTTCTTTACTAGCTTCTGCCTTATCTTCAAATATTTTCAGAGAGTAAATGACTTTTTCCTCAGTTCCTATCAGAAATATTTTAAACATTTTTTCCTCTTATCTCCAGCAAAACGTTCTCTTTTCTCTAAATGGTTTATGCTTTCATGAGTGCCTTGTTTTTGTTTCCATGGTTTGCTTATCTTTCCATGAGAAAAGCTTTTCCTAGTCCTGTTATTTCAAATAAGTACATTTATAGACCTCCCCTTGAGCTCTGTAAGTCTATTTGGGTCTATGCTTTCTTTTGCTATAAAGTGTCAAATATTGTGAAAAGTTTTGCTATTGAACATTAATGACAGTATTGAGGATGTGCTGGTACAAATATGAACTTAAAGAATAACCTTCATGAAGGGCAGTGTTGATCAAAGAGCCTCTGAGTGCATCCTGTTTTAGTACGTGTTTAGGACTAAACGTGACTTACGCACATTTATTGCTCACACAAAATGTCCATTGCAATGCTATTTAACATAGTGATTAAACAGAAGCTACTTAAATTCCAGCCACAAGTAAATTTTCATTCATGTATAGTCATCTATCCAGTGAAATGTGGCTAATTAAAAGGGTGTGCAAATATTATATATGTTAACATAGAAATAGATTTTTATACAAAGAAAAGGGGATTTCAGAGATGAACAGATGCTGTTTTTTATAATAACATGTATTTGTATGCATTGTAGAGATAAAAATTTGAAGTAAAATATCACAATTTTAGCAGCATTTATCTCTGGGTGGTGGATTTATAGCTATGTTATTTTTCTTGTGTGTGTGTTACAGATACATATTTTTAAAATTATAATAAAATGTACTTTATTACAGATGTAATGAAAAATAGAAGGAAAATAGATTAAAGGGCATTGTATTGCCTATGGAGAAGGTGTTATTTCTGGCAAACATTGGTGGTGAACAGATGGGAGATGTATCTTCAAGTGTCTGGTATAAGGGCAAACTCATCACCACTAGAAATCAGTATCAGCATCCGTCCTGGGTTGATATAGCACTAAGAGACAGCACTACAGAGTTGGCTGCGTTGTCAGCACTTGAACAATGAAGAACAGGTCAAGTCAGAGCTCTAGAATTAATGCAAAGCTCAATTGTGTCTACCGTTGGACTTTGAGGACACTGGAAAGTGAAAACTAAACTCAGGAATTTGAAGTGTATCTGCACACCAGTGGCAGCTAGCGGGGAGGATAACGTGATATACATACGGTTAAGAGCCCCAGGATCTGAGAACATTAATAGCATTCTGGGGCCAACACCTGAGAGGACCATCTATCTGTTCAACATCCCGAGTCTGTGAACCAATCTGTGATTCAGAAGCCGAGGCTTGGCATGGGAAAAGAGTGGTGCTGACCCTTGACTGGGGACAGGAGCCCAAAGAAACTGAGGACAGGAGGTTAGGTGATGGCAAGGTCACAAAAGGAATCATTAACCGAAAGAGAGAAGCACAGGCAGGAACTGGATCCATCCTCAAAATAGTGTGTTCTTCAGATAATAGGTGGGAGGACGAAGCTCAGAACGGTTCCTGAGAATACGGTCTTTTGGGAGCTTTGATCTCTCATGTAGACAGAGTTTAAAGTAATCAAGATTCAGATCTGTTTATGTGCCACAAACTAAGACACTTACAAGTCACTGAGCAATTATTGTGTACCGTTCAGTGCTTATTTTATATTCTTGCTGGGCTTACCTGCTTTAAACTCACAATGGAGATCAAATTGGGAGGGAGAGCAAAGTATTTCAGTAGATTACTAACAATACAAAGTGGTAGATCCTTTAGAGAGCAGATAAATTATTTGAAGGAAGTAGCTATTCATGGGGTAATACTAATAGTCTTATAGAATAAATGGTAAAGTGGCTGGATTATGGAAGATGAGTAAGGCTGAGTCTGTGAAAGTCAAATTCTTCCTTTAGGGAAGGAACTTCATAGATCAGATTGCCTCTTCTGTATAGGATTTGAATTTATTTTAAAAATATTTTGTGAGTTTTTCTCCTAAACAGTATGATTCTTAAAATCTCCAGTTGCATGGCTCAGCTCTTTCATTTTAACCTCCTGTATTAAAACAACATTTAATAGTTTCTACTTGGTATCTTGATCTTATTATTATTAAAATATAATTTTTGAAAAATAAAATACTGATAAATAAAATAATGATTATTCAGTAAATATAAAGCAACTATAGTATGTGAAGTAGCTTGCATATTTAATTCACTAGTTAATGGGAGAAAAAAATAAAAATGTTTGACCAGCTCAGAGATCAGTTGAGAAATATATACTCATAGGCTATTTAACAAAGAAATGTTAAGATAGGGGAGTTGTAATGTTTTTTTAAAAAAAATGAGTAAATGTCCAAAAATCCTCAATTTTAGGTTATCTCTTTTCCAAACATATTTATTTGGACCTTTATCAGAAATGCCAACCAATTAGCAAGTAAAATTAATAAATTTGGGAACTTTCATCAGTTTAAATAGATGAATAATCTTTAGGTGACCTTTAACCACACCTTTAGGTGAGCTTTGAAGAAAGTGTCACTGACCTTTACACCTTGTGTCCAAGTTTTTAGGTAATTTTTCTTATTATCTAGACTTCTATTATTTTTTCTAGCTTGTTTTCTTAATCCTCCAAATTTCCCTAGCAAATCCATTATTTTCTAAGCACTTCATAGGTTTGGAAGTGTACCTTGGTTTAAAATTGAGAATGATTGTGTGGTGCTGACAAGTTAGAGTAAACACATGAAAGCAACCTTGAATGAAATTGTCTTTATGTGATAAAAGAAAACCTCAACTGTTCTCTCTGAATATTTGTCTCTAATATATTAGCAATGACTTAGGATATATATGGAAAAATGACCTCCATGGGAAATTGTTCTTGTATCTTTTCCTTCATAAAATGAAAAGAATCAAAGCACATTCAATTATTTTTGTTTTATGTTAAATCATTGGACCACTATTGTAGTTTTGTAGGAAACTGGTATTGATGGCCATTAAATTCTCATATAAGTCTAAGATTCTATAATCAACTAATTTTTGAAACATATGATTATTTCCACAAATGCCAAAGATAAGTTTAACTTCTTTTAATGAAAGGTATTTTAATCTATTATAAATGTCATAGAAATATTTGTAGAATGAATCATAGCTTCATTTCTTTATTTTTCTCTCTTCTGTAGTGTTCTTCTCTCTGTTATTTTCCTTGACAACCCCAAATTCTCCTTGTCATTTCCAGCCTGCTAAGAAGAAACAAGGATTTGTTGTTATTGTTTGTCTCAATGATACAAATAGAATTTTTTTTACTTTCTCATTAAAGCCCCCTTCTCCAAATTTGGCATCACAAAAGAAAAGAAAGCATTAAGTGATAACAGAAAGAATTTTTAGTTAGTAGAAGTATATTTCTGGTTCATGAATTAACTGAGATAAGTATGTTCTGTGTTAGAGCTGGGAATATCATCGGGCTGTGTCTGGTTTAGTCATTTCATTTTATAGGAACAAAAATAAGGAGAGATTTAGAGAGATGGCTGTGATTTTGTCACCTCAACACAAAGGGGTGCACTTGGCTTTGTCTTTCAACACCAACATTAGATATTTAGGAAAATAGCCTGCTTTTATATATCTTAAAAATATATCTTAGTAATCACAAGCAAACAATATTACACCTCACTTTTTTCTTGAAATAAAAAGAAAAGATTTGTCCCCTTTGTATTGAATAGGTATATTAACTTGAGGATTCCCAGTGCTAGTAATAAACTGTGTGCACATTTGGGGACGAAAGGCCTTAGAAAGTCTTCAGAACGGCCATCGTGCTACATTAGTCAGGCAAAAGAAAGTGCAGACCCCAAAGACTCACAATGAGTGTCTTTTTTTATACTGACGCAAGGCTCAGCCCTTTTTTTTAGAGGAAGGTCTTCTACTCTTACACTGTGCAGAGTCTTGAATCCTATATTTAGTTATATTTTTCATTGCTATGTTCCACCAGATCTGATTTCATGGGTTCTTTTGCTTTTACTAGAAGGACACGTGCTAATGGTTGACACAGACACTTGTATTTTTTCTCTTTCTTTCACTCAGAGCATAAGACATCTGGGTTCAGTTATCCAAACAATACCTTCAGAAATGTTTCTCTTCGGTGATCTTAGAGAAATCAATAGCATAACTATCTTAACTACATATATATATATATATATATATATATATATATATATATAAACATACATATACATATGCTGTTTTTTTAAAATCAACTTTATTCAGGTATAATTTCCAATAATGAAACGCAGCCATTTTAAGGGCAACTTGATGAATTTTGAGAGATGTTTAACCCATGAAATCACATATTCAAAATAGAACACTTCTATCCACCTATACAGTTCTGTAGCAGCTGTCACGTTGGACTTCATGTAATGCTTATTTAGACACTTGGCCTTTTGTCTTCCTGAGATGACGCTATCTGTTAGACCAGTCGAGTAGATCTGAAGACCTTTTAAAATAGAGAACAGGTGTGACTGTGACACAATAGAACTTGGGTTTCAGTTTTAAATGACTGAGTCACAACACTGAATCTTACATTTGTCCCTGCCAGTGACTCCTATTTGAGGTGAGCCTCATATTCATCTAATTCTATAATACATTGTTTGAAAGAGGAGGAGATACCTTCCCAAGCCTTCTAATGATCAGTTTCTGCCCTGAGGCTAAAAAGCTTGTTAATATTACTAGTTATTAAAATGTGTCCACCATTTTTAGAAAGATGACTGAGTTGGTTGGTTGACTTACGCTCTTAAGACCTTGTGTCACTATGTGACAGGTGCAGTTGCTTTATAGGTGTGGACTGAAAAGCTAGCACGGCAAAGGTTGTTTATTTATAAATCACCATGACAGGATTTAAATTATCCTCCAATATGCCAGTGTTGAAGTTTGAGTCATTGTATCAAAGACTAAATGAAGCAGACTTGTATTTTTCCACTTAAGGAAGGATGAAGACCATTAGAAGGCTATAAAAATAAAAGAATTTAGTAAAGCAGTTAATTAAATAAATATAATCTGAGGGGAAAAGTTTCAGTAATATGATTTTGCTGGTTTGGGAAATGCCCTATTAACTGGTATCCCCAAAGTGTAGTTTTATTTTCTTTGTTTTTTTCATTGAAAACAATTCTGTTCTATGAAAGGAGAAAAAGGAAAAAGAGAAAAGAAACAAAGTTGTGTAACTTGATAGACAGTATTCTCATTAGATACTCACTTATTTCAAGCAGATGAGTTCTTTGATAAATCTCATCATCTCTCTGGGTAACTTTCTCTTTCTGCCCCTGTAAGAAGAAGCAGCTAGTAGCCCCAACACATAACAAAGTTCATACCTACCTCAGTTAAACCATGGATTAGAAACTCTTCTACTGTTTGAAGATTTTATTTTTTGTTTTGGTCTTGCTTTTTGGAGACAGGGTCTTGCTCTGTAACTCACCATGTAGCCCAGGCTGGCCTCAAACTTCCTAAACTTATTGCAATCTTCCTGCCTCAGCCTCCCAAGTGCTGGGATTACAAGTGCACACCACCATGCTGAGTGGTTTTAAGACTTTATGAGCCGTTGAGGCCATTACAAAAAATTAGAGGTTTTCCACTAAAATTAATGTGAATTTGAAATAGTTTTAAATGCAGAAGTGTATTATACACTTATACAAATACACTGATATGGAGAAAAGGGACTTTTTATCTAATTGTACAGTCTGGCCATAGGGTTAAGTACTAAATGGAATTTGAAGTTCAATGCTGTGTTGTCTTGTGACACAAAGAAAATAAAGAACAATAAACTATCACCTAGTGGAGGAGTAGATTGAACTTGCCTGTCATTCTCAAAAGTGGGACACTGGTAAACAAATGAACTATATTACCCTTGTTTCTCTTTTTTTCCTTTCCTTTCTTCCTTTTTTTCCCTTTAAGCCGAGCATTGAACCCAAACCTTCATTCTGAGCTACTTCTCCAGCTGTTTTATTTTTTATTTATTTTGAGACAGGTATTGCTTAACTACCTAGATTGGACTGAAACTTGTCACCCTCCTTGTCTTCCGGAGTGCTGGTATTAACCACACCTGGCTAAACATGGTGTTTTAATACTAGCTGGTCAGCTCATGTGTTTGTTTTTCTTCTTTTCATTTGTTACTCAAGTCTTCCTACCTTCCTCTACCTTTAAATAACCTGTCAATCTATCTTTCTGTGTCAACTCGTGTCCTTCTTATTTTCAAACACCTAGCTTTCTACAAAGCTACCTATTTTATAATGCAGCAGACTGGTTGAGCAGATGAGTTTCTAAATTAAGTAGAAAATAAAATCCCGACTGTAACAATCAGCACCTTTTCTTATCATGAGCCTCAATGCCTTTATCTATGAAATGGGAATAATGATGAATCTGGGAGGATTATTGTGATGTTTAAATGGCAATATGGTTTTTTAAACCTTAGGGCACAGTGCCTGGCATTAAGTATTTGTGGAATGCATGCATACCAGGCATTGCTTTTATGTCTGTAATGATCTTACCTCTACTGTTAGTGCACTGATGCCTAACATTTGTTAGTGGTTATTTAGTATCCTTGTTGAGACATGCAGATGTTTCGAAATCCAATTTAATTCCTACCTTCATAGTCTTCTAAACTTTAGGATCTAACCTGTTAGTAAATTTGATGACAAGGATTGCATTTTTAAATCTGAATTTGGAGTTGAATGATTTGTTTGGATCTTAAGCGGTAAATCAAGGCAGATATGGCCCTTCTATTAGTTCCTTAATCTCTAACACAATACAGATGCCCCTTTCACTCTGATTAGGTGATTATTGGTAGAAAAATTGTTTTCTTTTGTCCTTCTTTCTCTCTTCCTATTAAAAAAGAAGTTACTTTAAAGAAGAAAATAAGAAAAGTGGCTTATGGATATGTTTTGCAATCAGGTAGACATGGGTTTAATAGTCTATGACTTTGAATGTCACCTCTTAATTTTATCTTTTATAGGTGGCAATAGATAACAGTAAAATACTGAGAATTAAATGGGATAATGCACACAATTTGCTTATCACAGCACTTGCTATTCAGTAACTATTACTCATTAATGCTATGATGTTTATTATCATCTAAGGACAACACCAGAATTACAATAGGAGGAACACAAGCTTTGATGTCAAGCAGAACTGGGCTGCTTACTTCACCTCTATAAAACTATGACTCTGTCCTTAAATAGTGAAAATAATGCTTTCCTGAAAGGCTATTGTGTGAACTAAATTGGTGATAATCACATAAGGCACTGGGCATGGACACATTAGTAATAACCAGCTTGTATACCAGTTCAAGGCCACAGTCAGTCCCTGGAGAGCTTTTACTAAATGGCAAAATACACATCTAGTGAAAAACCATCAGGGATTGTGATTCCCTTTATGTTTGTGTGTACATATACATATATTCCTTTTGTGGTAACACCAACACATCACATTTTTATATTTTTAATTTAATTTCTTTTTTTAGTTCTGTATTATATTCATTTTCTGTGACTTGTCATTTATTCTATTCCCATGTATCCACTTTTCAGTTCTTTCCTTTAAACCTAAATGAATACCCACAGAGTATGCATATTCATCACTTCTCTGAAATATTTAAATGAATATTTTCCTAATACCTACTTTTTTATTATAGTTATTGTAAAGGTATATTATGATTAGCCACATTCTCATTTAATGAACAGCCATGATTATGTTCTCTTTAAAGCTGGTTAGTTTATCATGTTTTTGTACCTGCAGTAAAGATCTCATTTTATTTTCTTTGATTTTTCCTCAGAATTTGATTAAATTTTTATTTTATTCTCTTATCTACCTGGAGTAAAATTTGCTGAGTAGTATGAGAGGTGATTCCAGTTATTTTTCCCTAAAGTGCCAGCATGCAGTATCTTCCTTTTTGGCTTTTTATTAACACTTTGGAGGGGTGTCATGATTGTTTTAGTTGGGATTTCTTCCTTTGCTGGGTTGGATTGATCATTTTTGCACTCAGACAGTGTCTCACTAAGTTGTCCAGCTTGGGCTCCAACATGGCTCTTTCTGCTTAAGCCTGCCAGACTGGTGGGGCTACAGACATGCACACCATTCCTGGCTTCACATGCTGTGGCCCAGCAAAGGATAGAGATACACGTGTGGGAGCGTCTCACACTTGATGTTGTGAGGATGGGATAGTTGTTTTTGGATTTCTGTTTAGAAGAAATGTTACTGATCTGCTGTTTTCTATGCTGTGATTTAGTTTTCACACAACTTTTTGGCTTTCTTTTATGCAGTACTAATGCTATTGGGGCATAGAAGAACTTGTCATTTGGATGGGAAATTTAGTCAAAAAAGAATCAAGTACAAACCAATACATGTGTAGTGTAGCAGATATGCTATGTTTACTAAACATAGATGAAAATCACCAAACATGCAGCAATTTGCCATTATGACATCACTTTTTGTTTAACCAGGGAGCAAGTAGAATCCAGAAAATGTCAAGTTAGGTGCTCAGTGTCAGATCTGATGAATGCTTGATCACACTGTCTTGCACGTAATCTAACATAATGGATCTCAACATGTAGTACATAAACCAAAATCATAGGAGTCACTGGGAACTTGAAAATCCAAAACTGTAAATCCTTTCACCAAACATTCCAAATCAGAATGTCTGAAAATAGGGTCTAGAAGCGTATACTTACCAAGCCAAGATAATCTTTATGTTTTATAAATTTTAGGACTATAGATCTTTTACCCCATGAAGAGTACTATTGATTACTTGTGGACAGAACCTTGATATGGTCTGGATATCAAAAGGCAATCTGACAAGGGAAGGTAAGCTAAATCCTAGGACAGAGTTGCCCAACCTGGTTGCTGTTAGACCAAATAATATCTTGTTTTGAGTGATGCTATCCTATGCATTGTAGGATGCATAAAAGTCCTGGTATTTATTCAGTAGCTGCCAGTGGTACTCCCACTTGAGGACAATTTTGAGGGATCTACAGTACAGTTTTTTTAGCCGATAAATGGAGATGTGTGTGTGTGTGTGTGTGTGTGTATTGAGAGGTGTTTTCTCTATTGTGTTTGGATGTCATCTGTGCAAATGTGATAGTTGGAGCTGTGGTTGCCTTTGCGCCATCAAAGGAAAGTTTATGAAACTTGAGAAAACCTGTCATAATTAAACTACTGCATAATTCAGCTTAGAAAATGATCACAATAAAGTTTCACATTGATTTTTAAATTTTTGGTGTTATCAGGAAATGTGTCTAGTGCATAATGATTGTATTTGCTCTGGGGAGGTGGTACATATACATAATATGTCTTAATTTTTCCCTCCCTTTCCCTTTTCACCCTCCCTCCCTGCTCTTTCCATCTCTTGGTCCCTTTACAGTTTGCAAAAGCTCTATCTCAATTTTTCCCCAATTCGTTTTCATCCCTTTTCCTTCTCTTTCTTTGGTTCTTTCTCCAATTTTTTCTCTTCCTATTAAAAAAAAAGATCTCACTACTTCCTATTATCTATTTATATTTTGAGTTTCTCATGTAAGTGAACCTTGCAATATGTAATTGTGTATCTGATTTATTTCAGTTAATATTATGACCACAAGGTACCAATTCAAGGTGCACCTGTTTCCTTACTAATGAGTCATATTTTATTCAAAGCATAATAGTGTTCCACTCGGTATAAATACCGCCTTTTGTTTATCCATTCATCTGTTGATGAGTGTATAGGCTATTTCCAAGATTTAGCTCTTACAAATTGTGCTTCTGTAAACATAGGTATGCATATATCATTATAACACGATGTCCTTAATTGTTTTGGGAAGATATATAGAAGAGAAATAGGTGGGTCAAATGTATCTAGTTTTCATTTGTTGAAGAATCTCCACACTGATTTACTTAATGGTCGCACTTGTTTACATTCCCATCAGCAATGTAGAAATATTCCTTTTCCTCTGAAGACTCTCCAGTATTGGTTATGCTTAGATTTCTTCATGGTAGTCATTCTTTCTGGGGTAAGATGGAATTTCAGTGTCATTTTTGTTTTCAGTTTTTTTGGGGGGGCCAGTGACATTGAGCCTTTTTTCATATATTTATTGGTCATAGGTACTTCTGAGAAGTTTCTATTAACTTCAAAATGGGCATATTTTTTATTTAATCTTTTATTTTGGGTGATCTAATCTTGTTTTCAGTTCTTTATATATTCTATATATTAGTCCTCTGTCCAAGGGATAACTGACAGAAACTTTTTCCATACTCTAGATGGTTTCTTCACTATGTTTGTTGTTTTCTTAGCTGTGCAGCAGATTTTCTATTTGTTAATTCGTGGTACTATTTCTTGTGCCATCAAGATTCTGTTCAGGATGTTTTTTCCTATGTCTGCATCTCTAAAAGTTTTACCTATTTTGTTTTCCAGCAGATTGAGTTCTTCTGTTTTTAACATTTAAATCTTTGATTCTTCTTTATTTTAGTTTGGTATATAGGAGACACGTGAGTCCAGACTCAGTTTTCAGCATGTGAATTTCCGGTTTTTCCAGCACAATTTGATAAAGAGGATATCTTTCTTTTTGGTCTCTTTGTCAAAGATCAAATAACTGATGATGCCAGGGGTTGTTTCTGCATCCTCCATTCTGCTTCATTAATTCCTATGTCTGTTGTTCTGCCAGTACTGTGCTGCCTTTATTCTTGTAGCTTTGTAGTATGACTTGAATTCCACAATTGTGATGCCTCCTCCTTTGCTTTTGTTACTGAGATTGCTTTTGCTATACTGGTTCTCTTCTGCTTCTGTATGAATTTTAGGATTGTTTTCTCTAGATTTGTGGAAGAATGCTGTTGGCATTTTGATTGGGATTGTGTTAAACCTATATATCAGTTTCTTGAAGTATGGCCATTTTGACTCTGTTGGTGCTGCTTATCCAAGAAAAGAAGATATCTTTCCATTTTTTGATGTCCTTTTTGATCTCATTTTTTTCAGAGTATTGTAGTTTTCATTGTACCAATCTTTCAGTTCCTTGTTTAAATTTGTTCCTAACCATTTAAGTTCTCTTGATATGGTTGTAAATGGTATTGTTATCCTAATTTCTTAGTGAGTTTTATTATTAGTATACAGGAATGATACTGATTGTTGTGTGTTGATTTTATATTTTGCTACATTGCTGAATTTGTCTATTGATTCTAGGAGTCCAGGAGTCTTGTTTTATGTCTTGCATGTAGAGGATCATGTCATCTGCAAATAATAATTTAACTTTTTCCTTTCCTATACGTAGCCTTTTATTTCTTTTTCTCTTGCCAGATTATTTTGGCTAATATTATGTAGACTATGTTGAATAGGAGTTGTGATAGTGAACATCCTTGTCTTGTTCCTGATTTTAGAGAGAAAGTTTCCTTTTTTTCCCATATAATATGATGTTGGCAATGCATTTGTCATGAATAGTTTTTGTGAGCCTGCGATAAGATCCTTCTATACCTGTTTTCTTGATATCCTGAGTAAGGATTTTGGATTTTGTCAGAGGCTTTTTCTGCATTCATTTAGATGACTATGTGATGTTTCTGTTTGTGTGGTGTATTATATTTGTTGATTTGATTGTGTTGAACTATCCTTGCATTCCTGAGATTAAACATACTTGGTCATAGTGTATGATCTTTTTGATCATTTGTTGCATTGTTTGCTAGTACCTTGTTGAGGATTTTTGCATCTATGTTCATTAGTGAGAAAAGTTTCTTATTATTTACAAAAATAATCTATTGTTTTGGTAATTTTTTGTTGGCTTGTTTTACTTTTAGGTAACATTCTACTGGAGATATTCATTATGATTGGATTTATTACTTTTCCAAGTTCTAGTAAATGGGAAGTTGTAGATATTGGTCTTCATCTTTTAAACTTAGTCCTTAGCAGATTACAAGTAATATGAAACAATACTGAACTAGACAGAGAAAAAAATCTGGAAATAGTTTATTTTTGAACTACATTTTCTTGTATACTTATGTAGGTATTTTATCTTCCAATAGCCTGAAAATGAAACTCTCCAGAAATCACATTTAGGTAATAATACTAATAAAATTCCAGTACAATGAGCAGTTTTAGTGTAGTTGATTGCTATTGTGCTAAATCTCTGTGGAATTTTATTAATGAATATATATTCAGGTGTCTTTGCTGCTCAGTGATAATTACATTTTTGTGATATTGAACATCATTGAAATATAATTTTATCCCTTTATTGTGCATTGTTCCTTTCATGCTTCAGAATCATTGACCTTAAAGGTAATAGTTAAATGCCAGAGGAATGAAAAGTTACATATTTTGATTTATATATTTTGTAGTATAACATTTAAATAAACACAAATACAATCTCAATGCACTTGATTTAGTCATTTTGCTATTATAAAAAGAAACTCTAAGTGCACAAAATGAGAAATAGTTTTAGTTGATATAAAGAGAAACTAAATGACATAGCTTGTTGAAAACTAGCAAATGATAGTAATAATAAATTCATACTGTGTATTGCTTAACTGGATCCTTTCTAACACACATCAAGATAAAAGTCAGTAGTTGACTTTCATTAAATTGTCATGGTAGTACCATGAATGCATTTAGGTGAAGTTGAAATTGTGCACATGTTATTCCAAACCGGTAAGATTTTTTTCTCCTCTTGCCAGTCCCATCTTAATGGTCTGATTTAGGAAATAAATGAGAAAACTAACAACAACCAGGACAGTATATAAAATAATAAGTAACAGTAAAAGGAAAATTAACTAGTTACTTCTAGAAATATCTATTATAGTAGGAGGAGCAAATAGGGTTAGTAACTGTTGTTTTGATTCTGTGGCTAGTTATGAGATTATAGATGTTCAAAATAGTTACACTGAATTTCCTGAGTTTGATATTTATATTTTTTCTTTTTTCCCTAAAGTTTCTGAAGTACTCTCTATTCTCTTAGTAATCAAATTCACTCACTCATGTAAGGTATTAACCTCCTGCCCTTGTTTGTTTTTCAGTACTTTAAAAGTCCGAAATAGCCATGTGGTAGACTCAAGGGAACTGTTGTTATATTCCTAGGTCTGACCATTCCTCTTAATTCATAAGAACTCTCTAAAGCAATAGATCACAAAGTGACAAGTTTCTTGCAGCTTTTAAGCGACCAACCAGAATATTACCTTAACAAGATTCTTTATTCCATGTCTTTAAGCGGTAACTTCAGTAGTTATTTCATAACTGCTTTACATGGGGCACCAGTGTTCCATCTTCTGATGGTAACTGGTTTCTCATTGGGGAAAACACCAACCACCAGAAACCATTCCAAGTATCCTTTTCCTGAAGGTTTTGCTGTCTCCTTGACTTCTACTAATACATTTATATCTCCAAGAATTCTCAACAGTAACAGCAGACTTAACCTCTGTCTAGTTTAAGTGTGAAAACGTATTAAGAGCACATCAAAAAAGTAAAGAAACAGGCTGTAGGTTGAGTGTGAAAAACATTTTTCCATATTATATCCTAACATCTCTGAACTGTGCTACTTTCAGAAAGTAATTGCTGCTTCTTTCACAGGCATACAATGCTGCATCAGAAACTGTAGTTCTAAAATCACACAGTGCTTCCCTCAGTCACACAACTCTTGGACAGGAAGATGCTTCCATGACTGCTGGTTGTAGAGACATCCTGCCTTGTTCACAAAATATATCAGGATAGGTAGGTGGGTGGGCGGGGGATACTCTAAGGCCTGCCGCATTTCTCTAACATAATTCTGTTCAAAATCCATGTCTCTCCTGAATATATCTGATTCCAGAATTCAAGTCATAAATGTATATTAGAGTTAGGAGAAGTTAAAAAAGTAGTTTCGTGTTCCTTAGGACATCATTGTTATTTCTAAAATGAGACAGGATTTTGAACTTAATGTAAATCAGACTTCTGGGAGAAATGTTGTCCTTTCACTTACCCTGCCATAAAACTGATGTTAACATCACTGAACTCTATGTGTTTTCATTTTGTAAGATGTATAATTTACCTCCTTTTTATCATTCAGTTCTTTTATAAAATTTACTGAGCTGAATCATCTGTGTTTGGTTTCATTCTCTGCTACAGTCTGTCCTATATACTATTTTCCCTTTTCTCAGACAGAACTTTATCAGATGTTTAGAGCAGTTTGGCTGTTTATGCATCCCAAAAAGGTATCATTCAGCTACTTGTAGGACTCTTGTGTCCTCTGTTCTGATTCCTGTCTTCCTGAATTTCTTTGGTTCATACTAGTTATGAGGTTGACTGTCAGTCTCGTGGAAATACTTAATATTCTGTAAATATACCAACCTGAACATGTTACTCGTTTTGGTTAGAATGTCCTTTCTTCCAAACCTTAATAGGTACAGAGTCTTCCAAAGAATCTTCTACAGATTCTTACATATGGTCAAGAAGAATTCCTTGGTCTACCTGTTTACTCTGCTTCATCTACTCAATTTTGTACCTGTCACTGTTACGCTTTTACCTTTGCATCTGAATGCATACATGGTTCTTGCTGTTCATAAACGTGTTCCCTCTTCCACACTTGTGCCCAGAGAGAGGTTATCATCAATCTGGAACCATGAAGCTTGGCATGATGTCTGGCATATCCGTGAGGTTCTGTATTTCTTGTTAAATGAACAAATGGATGAATAATTGATGGTTACATGATTTCCTAGTACTTACTGCTGCTTATTATATTTAAACTCAGATTTTGAAACCAACATTGATCATTACTTCCCTAAACTTGGTTGTTTGAGGCCAGAACAGGTTTGTGGACACTAAATTAGCCACCGGAGGGAGCCCATATACCGTGAATTTAGAAAATCATTACCACTTACCAATTATATTAATTATAATTTTAAAGCAGGTCTTTAGATATAAAATAAAGGAGAGTTTTTCAGTTCCATAGTAACAACTAAACTACTCTGTCAGGTAAAAGTAGATAAGATAAAATTCTTATATTGTATTTCTATGAAAAAGACAAGTTATAATACAGAAGGTAAAAAGATAGCTCAAATGGGACATAAGAAACCCAAAAATCAGAGATGTTTCAGCATCAAACTGTGCTTAAACTATTTGTTTTGCATTTATGACAATGTAATATTTTAAACTGATTAAATCATGATTTCTAAGAGATTGTATTAACTGAATAGACCAATTATATAACATAATAGGTTTTAAGATAATATTAGTGTGCTTTTCAAAATGTTTGTTATTGACTTTGAATATTTTTAAAATTTCAGTGTATAATGCATTGCTATATTGTTCAGAGAAAAATCAGGAATTCTCTATGATAGTTTAAAAATGTTGATTTAATACACATTATGCAAGTTTGAAAATTTGAGAGACTTAAAATTTGAAACATGTATCTAACTGCTTATAAACTTACATATAAACATTCTGTTGTTGTATCTTCTTGAATTTGCTAAGTCTAGGTGAATTTTGAATGTATTAAAATTGCTTTTGTAAATGATCTGAGCAGATTAAGCTTAATATATTATTTATCCTGTGCAATAAAAATAACTTTCCTTTTGGATGATTGAAATAAAAACTAAATTCAATCTCAAGTGATTTTATGAAAGTCAGCCCAGTTAACTGGCTTGCTCAGGTACTAGAATTTACCACAATGATTTTGATAAAATGAATTCTCGAAGACAGCTAGATATGACAAGAAGGTAATTCTCAGTGTTACTGGCTCTCAATTTCAAAGTTCTGTATGAAGCAAATTTCAGCCTTCAGAATACCATTGGTACTCTTGGCACAGCTAAAATTTCAGATGGACTTGTGAAGATTATCAATTTGAATGAGATCAGTGGAAAATCATTTGATTTGAAAAATTATTTGAGGACACAGTAAGATGATTGAAGAATTTTATATTTCACATAAGTGCTAGTTACTCATGAGTTAGCCTTTTAAAATATTACTCATGGAAATGATGGCTCATCTTTGCGTCTCATGTGTGCTAGTTCCAGCAGAATAGAACAGGTTGATGTCATGAACACTCAGTAAGGGTTAGCAGCCCTGCAACAATACACAAGGCACTTTTTTCTGTGTGGTATTATTTTTATCAGTATTTAAAATTTTGTCCCTAATCTTCTTTCCTTAAAGAAATTTGCAATTCATATTTCAGATGAGGTGCTTCTGTGATACAAACAATACAACCTGTTCTGTTCATAATTCCTGTTTACTGTTAAACTTTTATAATTATTTTTAACTGATAGTGAGTGCACACACTTGTGGGGTTATGTGAGATATTTCCACCCATTTGTACATTGTGTAGTGTTAAGTCACAGTGAACATATCTATTCAAATATTTTCCAAACCTTTATGGAGAAAACATTCAAAATCCCCTTTTCTAGTTTTATTTAAAATACAGTACTTTATCATTATCTACAATCACTGTACTGTGTAATAGAACACCAGAACTTCTTATCTAGCTATAACTTCACATCCATTAATCAACCTGTCCTGTCTTCTTTCTCTTCTGCTCAGAAATTGCACCTGTCAGTTTCATCAGTATGGATATTTTAACAATATTTATTAATTCCTTCTGTTCAAAACATGAGATATCTTTCTGTTTCAATTTCACTTTCTTTTACCTGTGTTTTGTAGTTTTTATTGTAGAAATCTTTTACCTCTTATGTTAAATCTCTTCCTAGATTTGCTTTATTTATTACTGATGGAATCTAGCTGTATTGTCTAAGCTAGATCAAACTAACTCTGTAGCTCAGGATGACCTCAGACTTGTGAGGATCCTTCCACTTAAGCCTCCTAGTGCTGGAATTATAGGTGTGTGCCTCCATATCCATATTTTTTTTTATTTTTGAAGCTGTTGGGAGTGGGATTGATTTCTTGATTTCTACATCAGGTAATTTGCAGTTAGTATAATAATGCTACTGATTTTTAATATGCATTTTGTTGCCTGGAGCTTTGCTGAATTTTAAAAAATTAATTCCATTTTTTAATGGAGTCTTTACTAAGATGATTGTACTACTAATTCTATTAGGTCTTGGAACAAAGCAGTTAACATCCATAGGATTAGATCAGCTTTGTGTGACTGTGTCTGGTAACTCTAGTATGGAGTCTTGAGGGTTTTCTGTGCATCAAGTCAAGTCAGTCACAAACAGGGACAGTTTGGCTTCTTCCCTGCTGGTGCAACTGCTCTTAATACCTTTCTCTTGCCTAAGAGCTCTGGCTAGAACTCCCAGTTCTGTGTTGAATAAAAATGATGAAATAACCACATCTTTATCATTTTCCAGATCTCCTAAAACCTTCTGCTTTTCCCATTTGATATCCTAGTTGCTGGTTTATTACGTATGATCTTTACTAAGTTGAGGTACATTTATTTTATTTTTTTAGTATGTTTGTGATGCCTAATTACTGTATCAGGGACAATTGGTTCTCATACACATCACAGTCATTCTCTTTACTGCCTCCCCTCCCACTGGTCTGTTTCCACCATTGCTAGGTCCTCTTTACATCTCCACAACACTTACCTCCCTGATTCCTGTCATATAGCTTTTATTTTGCTCTTTAAATTATTTACATTGTAACTTTTCATATAAGAGAAATATTTTATATTTAATGCACTTTGTATCCAATTTGTTCAGCTGTTATCATAAAAGATGTTAAATTTTATCAAGTACGTTCTCTGTATTTGTTGAAATGTTCTAATATATTGATATTTCTCTGCTTTACTATCTGGAATTCTTAGCACCATTTCAGGTGAGAGATGCTAGACTGAGAAATTGCACCTTACATAGGGAGTTTCAGACTAAGTCTTTTTGGCTCTAAATTCTATCATCCTTTGTTCCAATGTTGTCAAATTTTTCTGATTTGAATCTATTTTTGTTTGTTTGTTTGTTTTATCAGTACCAGGGATCGAACTCACGACCACGCGCTGGATCGAACTCACGACCATGCGCTTGCGAGGCAGGCGCTTATGCCGCTGAGCTAAACCCCCAGCCCCTGATTTGAATCTATTTAAAAATACCCTTTGCATGATAGCAAATAAGGATACATGCATGTAATAAAACTTTAAAAACTAATTTTTATCTTTGTAATGTGATTTATTATGATGTTTTGCACTCTATTTCACTGTAAAATACAAGGTAATAAATTGATTACTCCATCCACTAATTGGTTAGAAAAACACTAATCTTCACTTTACTTTGGGGTTTCTCTTGTGGTGCAGTAAATAGTTTTTAGAATTTAACTTGGGAAGGTTATGGACCAGTAAGGTAAAAGAAGTGGAAAAAGGGATGAAGAGAGCCACTGTTATTTAAATTAAGTTAAAGTATAAGCTCCATTAAAACCTTTTTAAGTTCATTTGAATATAAATAGAGCTTGATTTGCTAGGAAACCAATAAATCTTAATCTTGGCATATCTTTGTCTATTTTGAAAGAAGTCATGCTTACATTAACAAGAATTTTACTAAATCAAACCAGTAAAGATAGTAACAGTTTAAATGTAATGAGAGCTAAGCATAAACAAATCTATTTTGAGTTGCAAAACTGAGTTAAGGATAAAAGCACATTTTGCAAATGATTCTTCTGAATTGCTACACCCTCAGAGATTTTTTTGAGGAATTTGTTTGGGTTAACCCTTAATGGCTATTCACTATATTTTTTCCTCCAGTTTTTTTCTGCTGAAACAGCAAATTCTTGGTTTTCAAAACTAAAATTGAGGCAAGCATCTGTCACATAAACTGTAAAAGTTTGAATTTTTTTGTTCTCAGTCATTAAAAGAAAGCTTCATTTTGAGGTGTTTTTGTTTTCATCCCTTTCAGTATTTTTGTTCAGAATGCCTCCTTCCCCATGAGACAAATATTAGATATTAATTTCTGAAATGACATTTCAGTTCCTCTTGAAAATGGAAAGAGCTACAGTTAATATTCTGCATGTGCACATGTAGACCAGTGTCTTTCTCGCTGATAATAATGCTCTTTTGACTTAATATTTTGCGATCAGCTTGGATATCTACTTTGAAAGGCCTTTAAAGCAACTTAGTAGAAGTTTTCTAAATCACATCAATGACAGGTAATTTTTATGAATTACTGAATTTGGGGAATAAATTAAAAATTTAAAAAGTTTTAAAAACTTACTGTGTCTCCAGAATTTTAGAAATACATTTAGTGGTAATGATAGCCTATCACCTCACAAATTAGTATCTCATAAAGGAAATGTCAAAACCACTGGTCCTGGTTTTAAGCTAATTCAATCACTGAGTTAGAATATCAGCTGGAGACGTATTTTCTACTTCTCTGCACTCGTAACATTCATTTTTTTCATTTTATATTTTATTAGTACATATTTGCGGCAATAGTGTTTACACTCATCTTAGAGAGTAGGTACATATGCTTAACAAGATTTAATTCTATTTTTCCTCTTCTCCTTCCTCCTCCTTCTCCTCCCTCCCTCCATCTCTAGATCCACTTCCCATTTGTAAAAGATCTCTCTGTTTGCTATTGTTTATTTTTATTTATTTTGTTTCTAAATATTCTTTGAGATTTTTCATATAGTAGAAGTTATCCAGTATTTAAGTTTGTGTGTCTGATCTATTTCACTTAACCTTGTCGTCTCAATGTGTATCCATTTGCCTCCAAATGACTCAGATCTGACCTTCTTTATGGCAGACTTTGCACTGCTGTACATAAATACCGCATTGTCTTTATCCATTCATCTGGTTAGCTATTGACAGTCCCGCTGGTGTGAACGTGGGCATGCATGTGTCACTGTGGTATAACGTTTTTAAATCTTTTGGAAAGATACACAGAAGGGGAATAGTTGAGTCAAATGAAATTTCTATTGGAGGTCTTTTGAGGACTCTGCGTACTGATTCCCACGTTTGTAACAGTTTTCTTTCCTACCAGCAATCTACATTGCCTTCTATGACTCCACGCCCATGCCTCTTCACTGCCTTGCCAGAATTTGTTATTTGCATGGTTGATGACAGCTATTCCTTCTCAAATAAGGTAGAATCTTAGTTTGTTGCGTTTTTCTAATGGCCAGAGATGTTGGTCATTTTTTATACTCTTGTCTGAAAGTATCTGTTCATTTCAATTGCCTATTGTTTAATTGGATCTTTTAAAGGTCTGATTCTTTGAGTTCAAAAATGTGAATGTTATAACACAGTCATGACTTCTGACTCCTCAACCCTCCCATGCAGCTCTCCTACTGCTCCTCTTGAATATTTGATTCAACCCACCTAGCTCTCTCTCTGAGGAAGCCATAGTTCAACAACCTGTCTTTTTCTCATGCCCCACCGTGTCCTCCATAATTTTTTCTACACCTCTTGAGCCTTCCAAAGTTCCTTCAGTCCTGCTTCTTCGCAGACGTTATGGGTTTGGTTTGGGAATCTCTCCTAAGAATCTCGTGAGCTCACAGCGGGTGCTTACGGTAGGTGGGTGAGTGGAGATGTAACTCAGAAAGGTTTCTCTTCCGGTCTGCTTCCTCCCTCTTCACTCTTTCTTGTCTGCCATGGAGTGAGCAGCTCTTTTTTGCTCAGGCCCTTCTACCATGTTGCCAACCATGCAAGGACTAACATTTTAAAACGTGAGGCAAAATAAACCTCTCAGAGAGTTCTCTTTTTAGACATTTTTGAGAAATGTCTTATTCGGTTGTCATTACTGTAAGGTGACAGTTTCTGCTGGTCTGGTGGACATTGAATGAAGTCATGTTTTGATTCTGTGAAGGGCATTGTGGGTTCATGAATCCAGCCCTGGGTGGGCACTGTCTTTCATACATCCCTTTCTTAATCTCCACCATCTGATTATGGTGCTGGTTCAGCACCTGGGCCCTTTGCTTCCTGGTCTGCTGCTGAGGTACCCTTGCCCTTCCAGGTGAGCTTTGTAGGCTGCATCTATGGCAGTATCTGTGGAGGTGCCAGACTTTCTGTTCAGATCTCTTGGAAACAGATACTTTTCCTCGGTACCTTGTCAGAGGGGCTGCAGTTACCATATTTTCCACTGCAAGAGGAGCCGCCTCAGCTCCGTGCTTCTCTCTACAGGCCCCCTCCAATGTCAGATGCTGGCCCTTTGTGTTCCCTAAACTGCTTTTATCCAGTGCTCTGAAAGTGCCTTACTGTGCCTCCCACTACATGGCTTAGGGACAGTTTCCACTCTCTCCTGAAAAGAAACTACCTGAAGTTCCTGAAGCAACTGTAGACTTTCAGTTTCTTTGATTACCATGAGGAGAGGCAAAGCAGTGTTTCTGATGTCAACCTACAAGTCTTGCCATTTGAACAAGTTCTGGACAGACAGAAATACAGATTTGGGCCTCCACAACCAAATTTAGGGGAAAGGACATTTTATTGTGGGATCACATTTTGTTGTTAATTTGAGATCTCAGGTAAAATGAGAAAACAGGCCTAGTTTTAACATCTATTATTCACTTATATACATTCTCTATTTCTTTAGTTTCCATGTTCCTTATTTATGTTTCCTGAAAAAGTCACTAAGCTTCTTGTGTCCTTTTGGTTAGACTTCTCAATCTGTAACTATCCTCTGTTTCCAGAGCAGCAGTGAAAATGGTCTTGGGAACTGTTCCTCCTGATAGTTCTATGTGATGTTCAAGTCTTCACTTCGAGCAGTGCCTGGCTTTTGTGAAAATCTGTGAACTACTATAAGCCTCTTCTTCCTGTGTTAGAACTTTCCTCCCTCTCCTTTCAGCCTTTATTAAAAGGTAGTGATGCTGGGTCTCTTTGTTAACCCCGTATTTAACTCAGTATAAAAGTTTTTATTCTAATCAGTCACAAATCTAAAGATTCACACTAGTTCACTTTCCTAAACTCCACATAATTATTTAACTGTTGAAACTTTTAAAGCTCTACAATTTAAATTATTATACTTGAAACAGAATTTTACTATCTAGACAATTGAGAATTATATGGAATTGAAACCATTTCAAAAATTTTCTTCAACAAGAGCAAGGAACAGTTACTGAGTTTGAATAAAAGAGAGGACAAAAAGGGAAGTAAATTCCTCACATTTAATCATTTCATTTTGAAAATAATTTCATTCACAGTGATGTGATTTTCTTAAGTAAAGGCTTTAATTATTTTATAATATATTAATAGTCTTTTAGTTGAAATGTCTTACCCATTTAAAAACATTCTGTTATAATTTTAAAATTATTATCCTTCTAACTTATTAGGAATATACTTTTTCTCTCTTCTATTTCTTCTATTCTTCATGGATCATATATGAAAAAAATATTTTAAGAGTATCTTTTCTACACTAACATAGGACTTTTCAGAGACCAGACTAAGTCTTAGTCAGTTTGTTAGCTGAATTTAAATGCGTAGTTTTCATTTCCTAAGGAAAGCAGACGCTAAATATGATGCTCATTTTTGCCTCCATCAATACTAAGTAGCTGATTTATAATTAATAGAAAAATGTTTAAAGAACTAAAAAAAGGTATTTTTGTTTAATTCTATGGCATTTATCAGCTTTCTGGGCTTAAAAAATATCTGGATTTTAGTTGTTGTTTTATTCTCTCTTCTAAATTCTCCACCCACAAACATTCTCTGTCCATTCTGTTCCATCTGTTCATTTTCCTAAGTGGTGCTTCTGAGAGGCACAGTTAAATTTCTTTAAATGATTTCTGAAGTCCGTTTTTGGTAGTGGATAACTAAGGGTCATACTTACCAACTCTTATATTTAAGAATAGACCTACAAAAATCAATCATCTTCATGACATTTCGGTACCTGTATTAAATTATTTACTCCACAAACTGAAGAAACCCAAATTAAAGTCCTGTACTTGAAAAAGTTTCTGAAAGGTAAAAATTTTATGTGAGTACCAGAAAAGAGGGATCTTTTATTTCTACCAGTGGGGAGCACAATGGGAGAGACAACATGAAAATTCCACAAGGATTTCAGTGCTGCTCCCAGATGGTAATGTCTCTCTCCCTCCCTCCCCCCCCCTCCCTCCCTCCCTCCCTCCCTCCCTCCCTCCTTTCCTTCCTTCCTTCCTTCTTTTTTTCTTTTCCTCTTTCTCTCTTTTATTTCTTTTCTTCTTTCTTTTTGAGACATGGTCTCACTCTGCAGTTCAGGCTGGCCTTGATTTCACTTAATAGCCCGGGCTAATGTCAGACTCACAGCGATTCTCCTGCCTCAGCCTCCCTAGTGCCGGGATTACAGGCATGTGTCACCATGCTGGGCAGATGAATATTCTTGAAAAGATAAGGAAGGAAAGGCACATTTGCCATCTTTCTTGGAGAAAGTCTAGTGGGATATCAAACTTGCAGCCAGTTGACCCACATAGAGCAGAGGAAGATCCACAGCGACAGCACGTGTCCAGTCATAGTGACAGCTGAAGATTAAGGCAGTGTCATTAGGTAGGAAGAACTTTGAACATTACATAACTCATTTTTAGAGTTTTTATGCAGGGGCAATGCTAATTATGCATTTGCACTCAGATCTCATCAGCTTTTTGTGATTTTTGCTAAATGTTCACCAGAGGGAAATCTATAACCATGTGTATCTACTGGCCATGTCTCCATTTCATTTATTGGTGCATTTCAAGTCCCTATGGATAAGAAACTATCCTCAGATTTGACATAGACTGTACATGATGCAGTTATAAAAATTGCCACTGTTTGCCTGAGCCATTCGTCTCACATCCAGTTGAAATGTTATTTCTACAGAGAAGATAAAAACCATAGCTAGTCACAGAGATGTCAGTGAGGAATGATGCTCAGAGAGAAAACTGAGGCTCAGAGACGGTGGTGAGAGGATGTAACGTGCAGACAGAGTTCAGTCCAGAAGGTTGTGTTCAGTTATGAATCATGTATCACACCTGGATTCATTTACTCAGTCAAATAGCAAACTGAACACACTGTTCTAAGCATACTGTGAGACTCAGAGGAGTAAAGAGCTTCTTTCGTTGTTCAGCTCTAATTACATTGTGTCAGCTGAGTAAGTGAAGCAGGCAGAACCTCCAAAATAGAGCTGGGCCTGGGCCAGGTTTATTGTGTGACACTGATGTTTCACTATTATTCTAAGAAAAAAATTGTATATGATGACTAATTTCATGTTTCACCTTGACTGGCCCATGGCACACAGATATTTGGTCAAATATTGTTCTATTTCTTCTGGAATACATTTTTTGGAAGAGATTAATGTTTGCATCAGTGGATTTTTGAATAAGCAGTAGATGATTTTGGAACTTACTCTATTAATTGAAGACTTTGATAGGACCAAGACTGACCCTCTGAGATATGAGAAATTCTTTTGGACTGTAACTGCAACTCTTCCTGGGTGTCTTGTCTGCCAGTCTACCCTGCAGATTTTGTACTTAGTAAACCTCACTATCATATGTTTAAATTCCTTTAGATCTTTCTCTCTCTCCCTCTACCTGTGTGTGTGTGTGTGTGCATGTATCTCTCTCTCTTTCCATCTCTCTCTGCTGAGCCAAAAAAGTTAAATATATATATTTTATTGACATAAGTTTCATAGCACTCAGTTTAAACAAATAATTGTTTATGGCTTGGGGTACTTACCAAAGGCAGTGTAAGCCTTGGTGGGTAGACTGGAGTACCCTGCTCCTCACCATGGCAACCTCCCAGGCTACGTGGCCTGACTTTCCACCGCTCAAAGACACCTGGAGCAGACCAGATCCAAGGCTATTTGAAGAAGTAATTTCAGGTTTGTGAGCTACATACAGTTTCTGTTACCCAAACATGCATGTCAGACCAAATCATACCATTTATCAACATTATAAATGATAGAATTAAAACAAAATGAAGCGATCTCTAAATGCTCTATTTTCTCAGTTTTTGTATGGTAGTGGATGTTGCGGCTTTGAAGGGCATGAAGATGTGGGTTAGGACTTTGTTATAATTAAAGAATTGGACTCATGCACAAATTCATTGAGAGAGTCAAAGGGATTTCCATTTTATCCAATGTGAACCCAGTGTGCAAAAACAGATTCTGATATAAAGTCTAAAGCATATGGCACTTTTGCTGACAAAGACTAAAGCAAAAGAAAAAACCTCTCAACTACAGAACAGACTGAAGCAATTACATACAAAATGCCTACTCAGGGAACACCAACAGCTAGCACCCAAGGATATGTTGCACCAAATTCTTAGGTCCCTGATTACCCACCAAAACATATTTTATTCCTTAATAATTTACCAGAAGAGATTAATGCTATGATGCTTAATTGGTTCCCTGGTTTTAAAGAAATATGTCTGGTATCTGGAGGACCTGGCCCTCCTTTTGTGGAATTTGAAAATGTTAAGCAAACCAAGGTTGCCAGGGAAGCAATGGATTTAAGATCACACCATCCCATGCTATGAAGATCACCTTTGCCAAATACTAACATTGAAATAGTCATCTTTAAGGGACTTGGAGTTACTTAGGGTGCTTGTTTTTATCACATTTTATCAGGGCATTTTAATGGGTTGGAGGTAGGGGAGAAGTAAAAGTGAAATATTGAAGAAAAAAGCTGGTCTTCTTTTACTTTTAGAGAACATGAAAGCCTTGATTTCATGAACTTGTGTTTGTATTGTAAAAAAATATAACTTGTATAATGAACTTGTATTTGTATTCTGAAAAAAAACCTTAAAATTAAATATGTAAAACTCATTACAGATTCTAATAATGTGCACGTAATACTTTTTTGCTTTCTTGGTTTTTAACAAATCATAGTATCCAAAGGTAACTATGGTTATAATTTTACTATAATTTGATAAGTAAAGATATTTCTCAATCTGCTCTTTTACCATTAAGCATTTACTCATAGAATCTTCTTTGTGATCTTGTGGAATCCACTATCCTTTTTCACATGCAAGGCTAACATTTGAGTGATAAAACCTGATTATGAGTGAGTGATTACTGTTTGATTAAGCAAAAAGTCACATCACAGTGAATAATATATTTCAACATGCAAGTTAGTTGATGATTTAGTTTATATTAAGAAATACAATAAGACCAAAAGAACAAAAATGTATTTCAAAACTTCATTTAACCTCTTTACTTAATTGAATAATAATTTCAGATCACTGGTAGAAAATTTCTTCAGTTTTTTTGCTATTCTCAATGTAATAGAGACAGATACAGTACCTTTCAAATGCTAAATTAACACTGCTATATCATGATTTTCTATGGTATATCTCTTTCTAACTCCAGGTTCAATGATATACTGGTAGCTTGCACAAGATCATGATAATATATCACAGGAATCAGAAAGCACTACAAATCAAGGCTGGATGTGACATTTCACCTCACTCCAGAAAATTCAATAATAACTAATGTTGGAAAGGCTGCAGAGGAGAAAAAGGAACTCTTACCTTGCTGGTGGGAATGTAAACTAGAACAACCACTATGGAAATCAATATGGAGAGCTCTCAAAACACTAAAACTGATCATGGTGGAACTTTGGGTGCTGGAGAACAGGTGGCCTACTCGCCACCCTGGTGAGCAGCTGGTGGCCTGGCAAACCACTGGCACACCAGGGTGAGAACTATCAGCGACTCCTAAGCTCTGCATCATGTACATTGATCCACCCCGCCACCCCACCCCCGTTAGCAAGTAGGCACCAGCGGTCTGAGTATCTTTTTGGAGGATGAATGTATACAGCGTGGCAAGTAAGGGGGGTTTCCTTCTACCATCTCTTTGAAGGCAAATATTTTTATCACTGTTTTGATCAGTTTTGATTAATGGTACTGCTTTACTCAATATTCTATTTTTAAAAGTTCGATATTTCCTTCCATTTTCCTCTGTTTGATTGAAAGAACAGCTAATGTGAACAAAATGGGCTGTACTATTGAGTCCATTGCTGACCTGCTCTGAGGTTCTGTGGTAGTTTTATTGCACTGTGGTCGCATGGGTTTGTTCTGTTTCGTTCTGCTGTATTTTGCTACCTTCAAAAAAAAAAAAGTAGCTAAGAAAGTAACAAAATACCTCCAAAACTCTCCCATCTCCACCAAAGCTGATCCATGGATCATGGATGAGGAGAAACTCAAAAACAAGGCAACAGAATTATATAATGTGATTAAAAGTATATAACAACAACAAAACAAGTCAGTAAGGTACTGAGCAACCCGAAACAGGATATAACTAAGCAGATAATGGATTTAAAAAGTAAAAAGAAGAAAAGAAAGTGCTCTAGAGGATATGGCTGCATGTATGTTTTAGTGTGTAGGATTGAAAACCATGTTGCTAAGTTGTTACTGAATCATTGAACTTCTTTGCAGTCTCACTGTTTGAATGTCCACTTTGTATGCTTTAATTTTGTAACTTTAACAACTAGGTCTAAGAAGACAGTATGTGATTTATCAACTAGTGATTTCTTACTGCTTTTTTTTCTGAGATTCTGTATTGTTTCTACCCCTTTTTCTGTTTTGTTTTTTTTTCCTCTTTAAATAAAAAAAATGCAAAAAAAAAAAACCCACTAAAACTAGAAATTCCATTCATAGCTACATTTTGGAAATACATTAATAGATATGTTATATGTCCACTTACAGATGAATCTGTAAAGAAAATGTGGTACTTATACACAGAGAAGTGCTGCTCTGCTATAGAAGGACACGTTTGACTCGTTTATAGGAGTATGGGTGCACCTTGAGACCGTAATGTTAAATGAATTAAATTAGACCCACAAGCTAAAATACCATATGGTTTTTAAGTATAAATAAAGAGCAAAATAAAAGATAATAAGAAACAAGGAGACAGATCTTTTTCAGTGGGGATGAGAGCCAAGAGATGGGGAAGGGTGGGGAGGAAGAGGGGAGGCTATGAGCAAAATTACGATGTGTTGGGTGTATTTACCAACTCATCATGATGAATATAATCATTATAGGTCCTAATAAAATAAAAATTTAATAAAAAAACATAAAATGAATTATAGTAAAATGATTAAGTCCTGCTGAATTCTAACAATGTATTACCTCAATTTTTGATATAATTTCATTGTAAGTATATATAATCTCATTTCTAAATATTGGCTATTTTGAAAAGCTGGCTTATAGACCTTCTGAAAAATTTAAAAATTGTGAACCGGTTCAACTGCTTTGAACACATCACTCTGTAGAATCAAGAACCAACTTTAAACTGGGTCAGTGCACAAGGATTTACTCCAGGAAATAACTATAAGTGGAAATTTGGATAAAAGGAAAAACGTAACTGGGCATGATGGGACTTAGGCATTGCACTCTGGCAGGCTGAGGCAGGATGATCATGACGTAGAGCCCAGACTGGGAAATTTAGCAAATTAATGAGACCTTGTTGCAAAATGAAAAATATCCTGAGTTCAGTCTCCAGTTCTACACACACAAACACACACACTGTCATACATGAAGGATAGCACAGACATGCAGATAACAGTGAAGGGATGGCATTTTACTTAGTCAAAGCCACTTTCAGACTTGTTGATTTGATTTTCAAGACATTCTCTAAGAAATGGGAGATTCATTTTAATTTAGTAACATTCTGGCTTGAAAATGATTGTCTGAATTGACTGGATAATTGTTATTTATAACACTGATTCTATGAGAAAGTAACTCTCAGGTTGCCAACAACCAACAAACAGAACCTTTTAGAACACTGTTTGTGACTTAGACTGCTTGTTCATATCAAGAGGCAGGTTCACCGTGCATGGATGCATTTCATATTAATTGTTTTGCCAAATGTATAACTAATGGATCATAATTTTTGCTTGCAAATTAGTAACCAACCTGAGTTTCACAGGCCTTATCCTCTGTCTTCCTTAGCTCTCTGTGGCCCATGTGCATAACCCCTGTGTACTATGCTACAAGTCAGTTCTAACAGTCCTAGCTTGCCACTGTTGACGTGCCCTCATAAGACTGTAAAATGCTTCACAAGTGATTGCAAGACAAGAGGTTTGACTGAGCTGTGATTTCCTGTTGAGGATGCTGCAGTGCAGAAGTTGGCCTCAAACAGTACGTCTCAGCCTAAGATCAATTGTTCTGCCTATGGCTGGGCGTACTTAAATTGCTAACAGATCATCAAAGATGGCAATGGAGAGGATTTGCTTTAATTAATAATTCGTGTACTCAAGGACTAACATTATAAGAGTTTCATGAAATACAGTAAAACCACAATGATCTTCAGTTTTCTATTTACTGTACTTTAGATGCTGTACAGAAAACACTGCCCACCAAAGTCTATTTGTCACTGTTTTTGGCACAGTTATTGAAAGATGTGTAATTCCAAGCTTCAGGAATCTTGGGAAAAGCTGTTGAATTATATGTGGTAATTCATATCATGTAATATTTTGACCAAGAGTTAATAATAAAAGTTCATATACTCAGAACTTTTTATATGTGAATGTGGGTCATAAAAATTCACTATCAGATAAAACCTCCTCATTTTATATGTGGAAAACAAAAGACCCAGAACATGTAAACTGACCTGGTCAGTTTGACAAGAAACTTATTTTTGCTTTGAAAAAAATCACATTGATTTTTCTTTTGTTTGGAGAAGAGTATATTAGTTTAATTTTTTTAAAAAAGAAAAAAATTTAAAGGTATTAGTATGTGCTTCTAATTTTAAAACAGGCTGACTTTTCCCAAGGCATGATTTCTTGTAGATCAGATGTTTATAAAATAAAAAAATAGCTCTTAATGAGAAGACAAGCACCAAGACATTATCATAAATCTAGACAAAACAGTTAGATAATTATCTTATCTACATACAAACTAACCTATTAATGATGCATGGTGTTGTCTTATGACACTTTAATGTGGTAGGAAACAATGCATAAATCTGTAATCTCTAAATAACCAGTAATAATTTTTTTGAAATCTTTTAATGAGGGTTTTCTTAAATAGTGAGAAAAATTAAACAGTACATTAGTCTCCTGAGTAATATTCTAAGTGAAAACACTATTGGCATTATTTTCCTAATCATCATTTACTGTACTTTCATCTAAATATTCTTATACATTTTTGGAAAATGCAAAGAAACTTTCCAGGAACTATGTTCATCATAAGAAAGTCTACATAATTAGATAAGCAAACCACAGTGTTGCAACTGGTCATGTACTTGGTCTAATGAAAACTAAAAATATAATTATTACAAATTTTATAAAATACAGTAGCACTCACACTTTGGTATGTGAAAATCAGAGGTTCTTGATAAAATGCGTATTCTGATTTATGAGTTCTGGGATGGGGTCCAGATTCTGTATTTTAATACCTGAGACTGATGCTAGTGATTCAGACCACATTTTGAATATGAAAATCTCTCTTCCAATAGTCAATTTTGTATTTATGGAATTATTAAAGAAGACTAGGGTAGGAAGCCATAATGCCATTTTAAGCACTTGATTTGTTTGGGTCACATGTTGTTTACGTATCAATAGTATTTTTATGTAATTTAATATGATATATTTTATTAGCTTTATTGTTTCCTTGCAGTGCCAAATAATGACCAAGAATGAGTTTGGTGGACTAACTTAACATTTCACGATTAGGTGGAAGAAGGGTTTGTTTCCTCCACTGGCACATTCTTTTCCTTAAAAGGTGAAACCACTAAAGAAGATTGTCACCTTTCTTTTCCCTTTGTCCACTGTACGACTATTGCGATGACATTCTGAAACCAAGTGAAGTCTTATATAATTATGTATCTTCTCATGCTGAAGTTTTAGCAGATCTCCAAGTGAGGACTTTGTTCCCTTTTCAAATGTGTCATCCAGTGACTCAGACAACTTCTTTTCTCATGTTTAGTTATTCTTAAGCCATGCAGCTATTTATTTTTTTAAATTGAAACATCACAGCATAGCAGCTGTAGAAAAGCATCTCATTTATAGTGTGTTAAGTGTAGAGACTTAAGGTCATAAGTCTCTTTATCTTAAACATTTTCTGCCTTTGAAGAAGTTTGTAACAGATCAGCTATTACACAAAACCCCAAGCCATTTCAGTACAGTTGTGCTATTTGTGTTAGATGTTTTATTGATATAATTTTTCTTAACACTAAACAACTCTATTAAAAACAAAGACAAAAAGCATGTGCAATGACAGCTAATTGGCATTTTAATCCCAGAGATGGCAACAAATAGATTGTACAGGTCCTCTCTTGAGCAGATACACTGTCATTCAGTTTGGGAGAAGTGATGGGAACAGTGATAGAGCTTTCTATGGGAAGTCGCTTAGAGGATTACATCAGATACTATAGCTGACTGAACCTAATATGACATCAAATTTAAGACACTATTATGATGCACTATCAATTTAAAATATGCCCAAATGGGGGAATATAAGCATATTAAAATGAAAGAATATGCACAAAGTATTTATAAGGAAAACAATATGTTTCATATCATCATATCCTGAAATCTTCATTGTATTGCTGTTAAAAATTACTAAAATACCTAATGCATAAAATAAAAAGAGTTTAAGAGATGTACTGAAGCCATCTGTAACTTCAAAAGTATATTTACTTCAGGAAATGATGAAGCAGGCTCTAATTACTTTTTTTTCCTTTTTTAAAAAAATTTTGTTTAAAGAGAAAAAAAGCAAAACAGAAAAAGGGTAGATATAATATAGAATATCAAAAAAATAAACAGTAAGAAATCACTAGTTGATAAATTACATATTGTCCTCTTAGAAATAGTTGTTCAGGTTACTAAATTAAAGCACACAAAGTGGACACTCAAACAGTGAGACTGCAGACAGTTCTGTTCAATGATCCAACAAAAACATAGCAATATAATTATCAATCCTACACACTTAAACATACATGCAATTATATCCTTTAGAGACTTTCTTTACCTCTCTTTTTTACAATAGCAATTACACAGTTTGGATTTTATTACTCCTACAGTTGTTATTACTTTTTACCCTAGAGATACAATGTGATATTCATAAATATGATTCTTATTTATTTCACTTATGAAGATAGCCTCAAGTTGCCTGTATTTACCTATGAAGGCCTCAAGATCATCCTTTTTATAGATGAGTAATATTCCATTTTATAAAAATACCACATCTTTTTCATCCACTCTGTGGTTATGGGCATTTTGGTTGTTTCCAAGATTTAGCTATTACAAGTTGTGGTACTATAAACATGGGTGCACATGTATCACTGTGATATGATCTTTTCAAGTTTTCTGGGAAAACACCCAGGAGGGGAATAGCTGGATTGAATGGAACTTCCAATCCTAGTCTTCTGAGAAATCTCCATATGGATAACCATAGTGGCTGCACCAGTGTACATTCCCACCAACAGTGGAGCAGTGTTCCTTTGTCCCCACAGCCTCGCCAACATTTGTTATCAGTTGATGTCTTGATAGCAGCTATTCTTTTCAGAGTGAGATGAAATCTCAGTGCTGTTTTAATTTGCATTCCTCCAGTGACCAATGATGGTGAACATTTCTTCATGTATTTATTTTCCATTTGTATATCTTCATCTGAGAAATGTGTGTTCATCTCAGATGCCCATTTTAGGAGAGGGTCTTTGAATTTGGGGGGCTTGAAGTTTTTCAACTCTTTATGGGTTCTGGATATAAATCCTTTGTCTGAGGGGTTGCTGGCTAAAATTCTTTTCCATTCTATGGGTTTTCTTTTCACTCTGTTCGTGATTTCTTTTGAAGTGCAAAAACTTTTCAATGTGAGATCCTAGATGTTGATTCTTTGAAGTGTTTCCCATGCAGTTTACATTTTGTTCATGAATTCTCTGCCTACCTCTATATCTCCAAGACTTCTTCCTACCTTGTCTTCCATTAGATTTAATGTTTCTGTTTTAATATTTAGATCTTATCCATTTAGACTTTAGTTTAGTGCATGGTGATAAGCATGGGTCTAGTTTCAATCTTCGGCATGTGGAGAGCCAATTTTTCCAACACCATTTATTAAAGAGGCTATCCTTCTTTCAGTGAACATGTTTAGCCCCTTTGTCAAATATCAGGTCGCTGACTGTCTTTATAGTTGTGCTTGCATCTTTTAATCTGTTCCACTGATCCTTGGGTTTATTTCTTTGCCAGTACCCTTCTGATTTTATCACTTTGGCTTTGTAGTATAGTTTCAAGTCAGGAATTGTGATGCCTCCTGTCTTGCCTTTGTTGCCCAGAATTGCCTTTGCTATTCTAGGTTTCTTTTGTTTCCAAATGAATTTTAGGAGTGTTTTCTCTAGCTCTGTAAGGTATGTTAATGATGTTTTGATTGGGAATGCTTTAAATCTGTATAACAGTTTTGGGAGTATGGCCATTTTCACAATGTTTGTTCTTCCTAGCCAAGAGCAAGGAATATCCTTCTATTTTCTAATATCCTCTTCAATCTCCTGTTTTAGCGTAGCATAATTTTCAGCTTATAGGTCTTTCAGCATATAGGTCTTCACCATATACATTCTTAGGTTGATTCCTAAGTATTTCATTTTTTTAGATGCTATTGTGAAAGGCGATATTCCCATAATTTCTCTCTTGGTGAGTTTTTTGTTTGTGTACAGGAATGCTATTGATTTTTGAGGGTTGACTTTGTATCCAGCTACACTACTAAACTTGTTTATTACCTCTAGTAGTCTTTAAATGGATATTTTTGGGTCTTCTTTGTAGAGTATCATATCGTCTGCAAATAGTGATATTTTAATTTCTTCCTTTTCTATCTTTATTCCTTTTATTTCTCCATCTTGTCTGATTGCCCTTGTTAGTATTTCCAGAACTATATTGAATAGGAGTGGTGATAGTGGACATTCTTGTCTTGTTCCTGATTTTAGAGTGAAAGCTTTCAGTTTTTGTCCATTTGGTATAATGTTTGTCATAGATGATTTTTATAATATTTAAACACCATGTAGTCCGAGTTTCTGAAGGGTTGTTATCATGAACATGTGTTGGACTCATCAAAAGCTTTCTCTGTACCTATTGAGACGACATGTGGTTTTTGTTTTTGGCTCTGTTTATTCGGTATACTACATTTATTGATTTGTGTATGTTAAATCATCCCTGTATTCCTGGAATGAGTCCCACTTGGTCGTGATGTATAATCTTCTTGATGATTTGCTGCATTCTATTTGCCAGTATCTTATTGAGAATCTTTGCATCAATGTTCATTAGTGAGATTGGCCTATAGTTCTCCTTTTTGGTTGAGTCTTTCTCTGGTTTTGGTATCAGAGTAATAACTTGCCTCCAGGAATGATTTAAGGAGGCTTGTTTCCTTTACAATTTCATTGAAGAGTTTAAGAAGTATTTGCATCAAAACTTCTCTAAATTTCTTGTAGAATGCAGCTGTGAATCCACCGGGACCTGGGCTTTTCTCTGTTGGTAACTTTTTAATTATATTTTCAATTTCAATAGCTGATATTGGGTTATTCAAAATTGCTATATCTTCTTGGTTGAGCTTTGGTAGTTAATATGTTTCTAGAAATCTGTCCATTTCATCTATGCTTTCAACTATACATGAGTAGAGATTTTCAAAGTAGGTCTTCATGATCTTTTGAGTTTCCATGAGATATGTAGTAATTTCCCTCTTTTCAGTCCCTATTTCGTGAATTTGGGTTTTTTCTTTCTTTTTCTTGATAAGGTCTGTTAAAGGTTTGTCAGTTTTGTTTATTCTCTTGAAAAACCAGCTTTTTGATTCATTAATTTTTTGCATTGTTTTTTTCAGTTTCGTTTGCATTGATTTCTGCTCAAATCTTTTCAATTTCTCCTCTTCTATGGGCTTTGGGTTTAACTTGCTCTTCTTTTTCTAGAAGGTTAAGATGAAGCATTAGGTTATTTGTGTTCTTTCTGTTTTTTTGATATGACAATTTATTGCTATATATTTCCCTCTTAGGCCTACTTTCATTACAGCCCACAGATTACAATATGTTGTTTCCGCATTTTCATTGACTTGTAGGTATTGCTTTATTGTGTCTTTAATTTCATCTGTAGCTCACTGGTTGTTCAGAAGGTTGTTATTTAATTTCCATGTATTTATGCACATTTTGAAATTTCTTTTGCCATTAATTTCCAATTTCAGTGCACTATGGTCAGATATTATGCATGGGATAATTTCAATACCTTTGCATTTACTTAAGAATGTTGTATGGGATAATATTTTGGAGAATGTCCCATGTGCAGCTGTAAAGAATGTGTATTCTGAAATCATTGAGTGGAACACTCTGTAAACACCTAAGAAGTACAATTGCTCACAGGTATGATTCAGTTCTATTATTTCTTTGCTGACTTTTTGTCTAGTTGATGTATCTCTTTGTGTCAGTAGGGTATTAAGGTCCCCTGTTATAATTATGTTCTTATGTATTTGGTTTTTCATGTCCATTAGTATTTGTCTTATATAGTTGGATGCTCCTGTGTTTGGTGTATATACATTTATAACTGTTGTCTCTTCCTCTTGAATTTTCCACTAACGAGTATGTAGTGACCTTCTTATCTCTTTTGTTCATTTTAGGTTTGAAGTTCATGCTGTCTGCAAATAGAATAGTTACCCCTGCTTTTTTCTGGGTTCCTATTGCATGGAATACTGTTTTCTACCCTGTGACTTTTAATCTATGAGTTTCCTTTTGGGTTAGATGTGCTTCTTGTATATAGCATATTGTGAGATCATGTTTCCTGATCCATTCCTTCAACCTATTTGTTTTGATAGGTGAATTAAGGGCATTTACATTTATGGTTATAACTGATATGTATTTGCTCAACTTTGCCAGGTTGTGTTCCAGTTGTTTGCTTTCTGCTTCCCCTCCCCACCTTGTTTAATTGCTTGTCCTACCTGGTGGTTTCTTTCTGTTGTTGTTCTGGAGATTGTGGTCATTTTTATCTCTATCTAGAATATCTTTCAATACTCTTTCTAATGTTGGTTTGATGGACATGAATTTCTTCAGTTGTTCTTTTTCATGGAAGTATCTTATTTCTCCATTAAATTTGAATGAAAGTTTTGCTGAGAATATCAGTCTGGGTTGAAAGTTGTTTTCTTTCAGGGCTTGAAATATCTCACTCCAAGCTCTTCTTGACTTGCAGGTTTGTGCTGAAAAGTCTGCTGTGATCCTAATGGGATTTCCTTGATAGGTCAGTTGTGTCTTTTCTCTAATAGCTTTTAGTATTCTGTTTTTATGCTGCATGTTTGGGATCTTAATGATTATATGACTGGATGTATCTAGATTTATGTTGCTTGTGTGTTTTTTTGGCATTCTATATGCCTCCCTTATCTGAATTTCAGAATTTTTTTCCCCCATGTTTGTGAAATTTTCTTCTATTACTTCTGTGAATAGTTTAGTTATGTATTGTGCATTGAGTCCTGCATCTTCGCTGATGCCTATTGGTCTTATATTATTTCTCTTGGCATCATCTTGAAGCTGCTGGATTGTCATTTCATGCTGCTTTGTTATTTTTAAAAGTTCAGTCCTTTCATGATGGCTAATTGTGATCCTGCCCTCGAGGTCCAAAAATCTATCCTCCATTTCATTTAAATGGTTTTGCCAGCTTTCAATAGAATTTTTTGTTTCTTGGATGTCTCTTTGAATTTGTTTCATGAATTTTGTTTGTTTTCTACATTGCTCATTCAAGGTTTCTATCAGTTTCCCATGCTCTTGAACTTTTTTTTTATCTATTTCTTCTCTAGCTGTGCTGAGCAACTCCTTTACTAAGGTTGTTAGTTCTGTCTTTACATGAGAGATTACTACTAATTGGATTTCCTCTATAGCCTCATGGAGTTGTTTTTTTTAAAATCTCACTTGCTATCTTTTCAGAGATTTCCAGTGTGTTACTTTTGAAGTCTTCTATTTCAGTGTCTCCTATACTTTCTCCTGATTGACTAGATGTTTGATATTCCCTATTGCTTTTTCATTTTGCTGTTTTCCCCTTTTGGGTTAATATTTGGTCCTTCAATTCCACTAGTGTCAACTATTGGTAGTGTGTATCTTGGGGTCCTACTGTAAGGTTGATGTTTGTCCAGTTGCTCGGTCCCACAATGAAGAGGTGGGCCAGCCACCTGACTTCCCTCTGCAGGGCTGTTGGGTGAGTCCTATATTCTTCCTAGGCTGAGAAGCCTAGTAGTATTGATGGAAATCAACCCTTAATTCCTGCTAATATTATATCTTCAGGTTGTTCAGAGTCACCAGATCCCCCTGTTTATAGTGTTTGTTTTAGCTGAGACCCTACTGTGTCTCTGGGTGTCTCATAGATCCTTTTAATTTTCTGCAGGTTGGGGGAGACCTTGTTGGCACCCTCCTCAACCTACCTGATATTTTCTGTGTGGAGGAAGGACTCACCTACCCACTTGCCAAGCTCACCAAAGGCCTACTTCTGGAGACAGCTTTGCTATTCCTCCTGTTTACCCACTGAAGGTGGCAAACTCTTCCTGTTTTAGGGGCACACTCACCTCACTGATGGAAGCCTGCTGAGTTCTTCTGTTTGGATGAGGGGTTACTGAGTCTTCCCTCAATACTGCATAATTAATCCACTGCAATCCAAGGTTCCAAGGTGTGGAAGCCAAAGATCAACAGCAATGCTAGGTCCAGGAGGTGGGGCATCCTCAATGGCAGCAGTGGGACTGTGAGGGTGCTTGTTGTGGGCTGGGGTTTCTAGATCCTGAGGTGGTTGGCCAGGATGGTGGGGATACGAGGTGGACCCAGTTCTGGCCTGACCTGTCTGTGCCACTGGCTGGAGTTCCTGGGTCCTACAATGTGGTCTGCCAGGAAGGTAAGGGTCTTGGGATGGCCTGGATCCAGCCTGGCCCTGCATGTGCCACTGGCTGGAGTTCCTGCCTCCTGTGAGGTGGTCTGCCTGGATGTCAGGGGTCGAAGGTGGGGGCCAAGGCTAACCCAGCCAGTGTGCACCACTGGCTGAAGTTTTTGGGTCCCAAGAGGTGGTCTGCCTGACAGTGGATGTCGCAGGAGGATACTGGCTGGAGTTATCCTCTAATTAATTTTTAAAGCATTTCCACAAATAGGTATGCTGTTGCCTCAGCTCTAAAAATCAGGCAGCATTGGTGGACTTAATTTTCTCAAGCTAATCCATTGCAAATCCCAATTTCATCAGTATCTGACAACACAACTCAAGTACTCCACAGGAGGCCCCTTAAGAAAATCAGCTTTATTAACTAAGGACTAAAATTAGTTTATAATCTAAAGCAAACAAGAACCATTACACAGCACAGCTGTATTTTTCTTGAACCATTTCAATGGCTCTGCTGAATCAATTATCACTAGTAGTCTATTGTGCCTTATGTTTATGTGGAAAGGTCAGGTTAAATTAATTAACTTAAAATAGCTACTGAAGTCTGTGTGACACTGATGTCATCCTTCTCATCTAACACATGATTGGGGTGTGTGGCTCACTAGAATCACAGGTGCAGTTAGTTGGTCATGTATCAAAGGCATATGCTCTCAAACTAATTTCCTTACCGGATCACAGTTCCAGGCTTCTGTGCTTTTGATACTCTATAGTGTTTGCTACAATGATGTTTCACAGAGAGTGAAAGTAGGATAATTATAAAAATACTCTTTTGTATGCAAACAGAAAAAGCACTCAAAATGATGTTGTTTAGTGGGTCTGAGTGTTTAGGTGTTCCACATGGTAAGCCTTGCCTTCTTGCTATTTAGGTCTTTTAGGACAAGAGATAAACTTGATCCCATAGTAGATAAAACCCTCCAGGAGCTCCCAGTCATGGTGTTTTGCTGCAAATGCAAATGATCATAGAAATTAAATTGAGCTTTAATTGTGCTAACAGTTGGTTTTAGTCCTACCTTGAAATGAGGAAAGAATGTAAATAAATGTTTCTCTGGTTAATGGGTGAAAGCATAATGTAAACAATGATTCTTTGGAAGATTAGCAATCCTAAAGAATGCAATTAGAGAAAGTAAGTACATTTAGACAAGCTAATGCTTAGTAGTGTGCAACAGGGTAATGCTATGAGGAATTTTATTTTTAGGATAGATAGAATCCTTTCAAAGCTTTTGTATTACTTCATTGGAAAATTGTTTTAGGTAATTCCAAATAATTAAAAAATTACTTCAATTGTAAGAAAATGTGTCCTAACTCCTATGCTATTTTCTACCTATGAGCATATTTTTTTTTTATTTTTGTTTTGGTACCGGGGATCAAACTAATGACCTCACTCTTGCCAGGCAGGTGCTTATGCCACTGAGTTAAATCCCCAGCTGAACATATTGTTTGAAAGCTATGTTGTTTGTAGTATATACTCAGTACTGAGTACACATCCTGAGACATAGCAGGTGCTTACCAAGTGTATTAATGTGTATAGTATGTATCAGCAGGCTGAGGACATAAATAAATAAATGATAGTATATAAGTTTTACAATAATTCTTAGTGGAAAGAATAATTATGTGTTTTATTGTTTCATTTTCTGGAAAACAGTACTCAATTTATATTAATAGATAAAACTTACTTAGAGTGTGCTTTAATGATTCCACAATAATCTCCTATTTCAGTTACTTTTCTCATTGCTGAGACAAAATACCCAACACCCATGGGTTAAGAAGAAAAGATTTATTTCAGTTCAGTTGGAAATATTTCAGTCCAGAGTCCACTGACTCCAAGGCAGGGTTGCATGGCAGAGGGCCATCATAGAGGAGAAAGAGTTCATGGTGTTGCAGGCAGGTGGCAGAAGGCAGCAAGCAGCAGCCTGTCTTGTTTCTGTTTCTTTCTGTTGTAGGATACAAGCCTTTGGATTGGTGACACCACAGCCAGGCTGGGACTTCCATTTTCCATACCCTTAATTCAAGTATTACACGTTTAATCCCAGTGCCATACACCCTAAATGCAGCCACCTTTGAAAAGTCCCACTTCTGGCCACATGAGGCTTTAGGAGGACATCTAGCTAAAAGTCATAACATCCTCCAATTATTTGGGTCTCATTTTAGCCAGGAAGTGGAAACTTTTTTCTTTATATAGGTTTGTCTGCCAGACAGAAAAAAATGTTAAGTCACTACGTTTGAAATAATATCTTTACTACTTATAATATATGTGGTTTTTGAAAATCATAAACTTTTCTTATCTCTCATTATTTTTTGGAGTTTTTTGTTTTCACTTTGTTTATAAGATGCAAATAATATTATTAACATTAGCTGCATAAGTATTATGTAAGAGATGACTATAAAGCAGTACTTCAAACACCTATAATGCAGCATATATAGTACTAGCAATTTTTCTTGTTTTTGAACTTCTAATATATTTAAGACTGACATGTTCAAACCTCCACTTGTCAATGTCACAACAATGCTAAACTGATACCAAGATTTTAAAATGTCAAATTTCAGTCCTTGTGAGGCTGTGGAAAACTTCTGACAAGCTGGATCTTTGATATCTACTCTTGGAGTAGGTTTTCTGCTGTGGGTTGTAGAAATAGGCCTGGATTTTGATGCTAGAGATGGTGATGACAGTTATGACAGTGACAGTGCTGTTACTGTTTGGATAGGACTGGAGCTGCATATCAAGGCTGGATTGCATTCTAGCTAGTTGCTGTTTATGCAAGAGCACACTGTGTATGTGGTAAAGACTGAACAGAGGAGAAATGAGAATCACGTGGCAGTATCAAAACAAGTTTTCCATGCAGTACATTGGGAATCTTCAGAAAATGAAACTATGGAAGAAGTTAAACAGTGGTGCTGCATTTGGCATCATCAGACAGGATAAATTAAAGCAAGAATGCAGTTTAATGTTCCAGAAATGATGTAAAAAGAATGTAAATGAGAGTAAAATGGGATCTAAAGAGAATAGAAATACATTAACAGAAGATGGAAATTATGATGTGAATCACAGCTGGTGAGAATGAGAGAGAGAAAAGAAAGATTATGTAACCATGAATATAAGTACTGAAAGTTCTAACTAGAGAAGTTAAGTAAGAAAAATTGCCAGGGATACTTCTTGACAGCACAGTACCTTCCCGGCAAGCATGAGGTCCTGAATTCAATTCCCAGTAAATAAAATACATCCAAAACAGAATGAGGAATTAAGATGAGCATAGTGGCACATGTCTACGATCCCAACTCAGCTATTCAGGGGTTGGGATGGATGATCGTAAATTTGAGGCCAGGCTGGAAAACCTAGTGAGGCCTTGTCTTAAAATAAGAAGGATGGGAATGCAGCTTAGTGGTAGAATGTAACTATCTTATGTAGCCTGAGTGAGACCCTAGCTTGTACTGCTCCCTCCCCCAAAAGGAAGAAGTATTGTAAAATTAATTGTCTTCATAGTCTTTCTACAGATGAAATGATTATAACATGGAAAACACTATATATTTCATACACATAGTCATTGCACCTAACAAGTGAATTCAGAAAAGTTTCAGATTACAAAATTCACACGAGTCAATTATGTTTGCATATGTAAATAACAGACAGTCCAAAAAGTAAACCTAGTAAACAATCCTATTCAATTTAGTATAAAATAAAATAAAATGTTTATCACAAACTTAAGGAGTCAAATGCTTTATAGACATTGCCAAAATAAAGAAAAATAAGCATTTTAAACTATAAACATTGCTACAATAAAGAAAAACGAATGAATGGGAAATCATCCTATGCTCATTAATTGGAAGACTTAATATTGTTAATATGTTCATACTACCTAAAGAAGATCAAATACCATATTATATAATTCTCAGCAATAATTTTATTGGAAATACAATCCTAAAATTCATACAAAGGTCATAGCCAAAACAAAACAAAACAGAAAAAAAAACACCTCTGGAAAAGAACAAAACTAGAAGCCTCACATGTACTGATTTCAAAATGCAATACAGAGCTCTTGAAATCAGAACAGTATGGTGTGGTTACAAAGACAGGTATATGGGACACTGGGAAAGACTGAAGGGTTCAACATATGCTGGGTACAGCAAACAAATACAGCAAACACAGACATATGTATAGAAAAAGGGCACGTATGTAAACAAACAACAAATACATATGTACACAGCAAAGAAATACATATGTATTCAGCATATGTGGGGCACAGCAAAAGAAACAGTGATTTGAAGGCAATCTGACAAATGGGGAAAATATTTCTACACTACATGCCTGCTAAGAAGTTAATATCAGAGCATATTACTAACCCCTACAACCCAATAGCAAAACACATGAAACAAAAGAGCCTAACTAAAAAATGTATTAATAAAATAAAAAAAAAAAGAACTGGGGAAAGATTTGAATTGACTTTTCTCCAAAGAAGACATACAAGTTGCCAAAAAGAAAGGCATGATTAGAGGCTCAAAATCACTAATCACAAGGAAAATGCAAATCAAAACCATGAGACATCACTTTACAACTTGTATTGTGATTATTTTTAAAAATTTAAAAAAACTTTTTATTTTATTTGTACACTTTTGCAGTTCATGTAGTTTACAATCATCTCGGGAAATGGTTACATGTACACATTACAGCACTTTTCTTTTTCTTTCCCTTCCTTCCTTCTCTGTCCTCCTCCAGTTCCTCTATTCCATTTTTCATTCTTGCTGATACTATTTGCCTTACCTCACATTAAGGCACATGGTGTTCAATTTAACTGAGGTTGTTGGGTTCCTGGACACAGCATATCTTTATTCTACTTTGCTTCCCCCTCCCCTCATCACTTACCCTTGTTTCCTTGGACCACTTCCCTGTTGTGAGTGATCCATCCCCTCCTCCTTCCTCTCCATTCTTTATGATTTTCTTTGTGCTTTGCCTCACTCAAATGAGACAAACCAAATAGTACTTAAGCTTGTGTATCTGACGTATTTGACTGAGAATAAGATTTCCCAAGTGCATCCATTTTCCTACAGATGTCTCAAATTTGTCATTCTTTAGAACCAAATAGTATTCTACTAGATAGATGATAGATAGATAGATTGATTGATAGATAACAGACATTACATTTTCTTTATCTAATTATCTATTAATGGGTAGACATATTGCTTCCAAGATGTTTGTTATGAATTTTTCACTCTAAACATTGGTATGCATGTGAAGTTGTTGTATGATGACTTAGGCACTTTGGGGAAGAAACCTAGCAGGGATAACTGGGTCCTATTGGATTTCTAATTTCAATTCTGTGAGAAATCTCCATATTTGTCTTAGTCACTCTTCTTATTGCTGAAACAAAACACCTAACACCCGAAGTTAAAGTAGAAAATGTTTATTTGCCTCACATTTTGTCGAGGTTTCAGTCCATAGTTAGCCAGCTCCAAGGCAGGGTGACATGGCAGAGGGACATCTTTGAGGGGAAACAGCACATGGCAGATAGAAGACAGTGAAAAGAAAGAAGCAACTAGAGAGCAGGACAAGCTCTTTCTGTGCCTTGTATTTTATCCAGGCTACTTAGAGCCGGTAGCACTCACACCCTTAATCCTAGTGCCCCTTGATCTGAGCACTGCACCCTGACTCTTTCCCAGAGTCACACCCTCTAGATCCAGCCACCCCTGAAAAAGCCCCACCTATGACTGCACAAGGCTTTTGGGGACACTCAGACACAAGCCATAGCAACACTGATTTCCATAATGATTGCACCAATTTGTATTCCCACCAACAAAGAAGGAGGGTTTCTTTTTCAACCCAGTATGCCAACATTTGTTATCATTTGACTTCTTCATGATTGCTGTTCTCTCCAGAGTAAAGTGGAATTTTAGCTTTGTCACAATATGTGTTTCTGTAATGCCTAGAGATGCTGAACATATTTCATGTATTTTTTGACTCTTTGTATTTTCTCTGTAAATTGTTCATTTATCTTGCCCATTTCTTGAGTGGCCTTTAATTTTAGGTGATTTAATTTTTTTTGAGTTTTTTATATATTCTAAATAGTAATACTCTGAAGAGTAGCTGGAAAATTTTTTCCCATTCTGTAGATTTTCTCTTCACTCTACTGATTGGTTTTATGTATAGAAACTTTTTATTCTGATATAATTCCATTAACTGATTCTTGCTGCTATTTCTTGTGTGACTAAGGTTCTGTTCAGAAAATCCTTAGCTACACCCATTCTAAAGGTGTTTTACCTATTCTGTCTTCCAGTAGGTTTAATGTCTCTGTTTAAATGTTTAGATCTTTGCTCCATTTTGATTTTAATTTGGCATACAGTGAGATAAGAGGGTCCAGTTTCATTCTTCCACAAACAGATAACCTGTTTTCCCGAAATCACTTATGGAATAGCATATCTGTCTATTGTGGAATAGGCTGTCTATCTAACATACGCTTTTGGAACCATTACCAAAGATTGAATAGTTGAATATATCTGGGGCAATTTTTGTATCCTCATTCTTTTCCAGAGTATTGTTTTGGGGATTTGAGGTAATGACACCAGTGTAGGAACTGACATGAAGGAGAAAACCTAGATAGCTAATAAATCAGAGCCAACAGAAGGAGAAACACAAAAAAGTGCAAAACTAGTAAATAAAAAAATCCATAAACAAACATAACATAACCTTATACTAGAAAGTAAATCAAGAAATAAGCTAAAACTCAAACCTGTAAGATCTTTTATGAGAACACAGGTTAAATATTCCAATACGACAGTGCATATGTGATTCATATGTAGCTTTTTTACCAGAGAGGCAGAGTGCTAGCACCCTAGGAGCTTCCCTGAAGCTTCCATGGCAGTATTGAAGATAAGTCATACTCAGTGCTTCTTTCTGCCAGGTTTCAGGGATTCTTGCAGAGCCTGATTCAGTGCAAGTTCTTGGCTTAGAAACTCTTGATATCCCTCTCCCTGAGTGTGATGGTAGAATCAGCAGACTGATTCACTGACATGAGTGTCCTCTGAGTCAAGAAAATTCCTGTGCAATCAAATCAGCTACGGTAGTAACAAGCTAATCAGTTGTAGAGGTATCTATCTGGGCAAGTTTAGAGCATACCATGAAACCCATTTTTGGATCTCCTTTAGCCTAGAGAAAAAATCCACAGAGCATAGGAACATAATCACCCAAATATTGGCCCACAACTAATATGCACTAAATGTGGTAGCTGTGTCTCCTATTATGGTAAAAAATTAATAGTAATTTTATAGAATCAATCATATAGAACCAAGAGGTTTTGGGGACTGGGTTAGCCAGAATGAGAGAAAGTAAAGAAAAAACATATTTTAAAAGTCTTGGTATGGGAAGGAGGAAATAGGAGCACACAGAGTGCTGATGGTGGTAGAGGTATGTTATATGTGTAGAAGGGATAACAGGGAAAATTAAATATAAAATCAGTGATGAGAAACGGGATGAAGAAAGATTCTATCACTGGTATAAACATAAGAGAAAAAGTTAAGAGCTGAAGAGGGGAGTAGAAAAAAAGAAAGCTAGAAAGATAAGAAACAGGAGAAAGAATCAGCTGAAAAGACATAGATAAAACTAAAAGGAATGAAAAGAGACAAGAGAGAATTCCTCTACCCTCTATAAAATATTTGAGAAGAAAAGGGCAAGAGAAAGAGAAAAAGTTGTATACACTCACACCCACTCTTAAAAAAAAGAGGCAAATAATGGAATAAAAGTAATGGGAGATGAACAGAAAAAAGAAAATAGCAAAAAAAGAAAAAGAAAAAAAATTTCCATTGTTGTTGGAAATGTGGCTTTTTTCCACAGCCTAAGTGTAAGGAATAGAGCCCAAGCCAAGACACGATTCTGCTCACGCTGGAAGTCTAAGGTGCCAGTCTGGCCCCAAAATGGTGCTGGATGCAGACATCACATACAGTGGGAACAGGGCACCCATGTGGGCTTGAAATCCTAAGTAACTCGTGCTGAACCTGCCTCTGACTGCATAAGCTGGGCCCATGCCCATCAGCACCAGCTTCTCAGCAGGATCCCTTCAGCTTGCTCTTCAACCCCCAGCTGTCCTTCTCTCCCATGGCTGTCCTTTCCTTGACTCTGGGAACTTGACAGTGTGGAGCTTGGCCACAGCACCCAGGGGGATGAGCTGGCACCCAGGATCAGATGCTAAGCCTTTCCCTACAGTGTGTCCTCATCAGTTCTTATTTCACAGTTGTGCCATAGGTAAAACTGACTCACTAACTTTACTGTGAGGGGCAATCTGAGCAGTATCTGGTGTTTTTCTTGAAGGTTCCAGATGCTGGTAGTTCTGTCATTCCCCATTTAGTTCTCTCTTCCTTGTGGGGTGCTCCATAGCTGTCTCCCAGTAGTGTTCTTTGGGTTGGAATCTTCAAAGCACAATTCAGACATGATCACCACATTGTGTTAGGTTAATCCTTTTTTGTGTCTTTTTCCTTTTGTGATAGATTTTCCTCCTCTCTGTGTTACTTGCTGATGTTCTCTGAATTGCTGTAACATGGCTCCTCCTCAACTCAGCCATATTGGGTCTTCCAGATCACTCTTTCTCAATGGATCTTTCCTCAGCATCTCCGATGTGACTTCTCCTCTAGGCATCCATATTGATTGACTGTTTCTAGATTTTTGCCACATCCAAGGTCAGGTCTGTTTTCTGACTGGCACTTCTGCTGTCCATGCATAGTCAGGTACTGGTTGGTGGTGGCTGTGCCAGTACATGGAATCCACAGCTGTGGGTTCAATCAGGGACCAGCCTGTAAGTCTGGGCATTCTGCTGTGCCCCAGGTCTGAACAATTCACTTTTTTAAAAATCAAAAAAGAAAAACTGTAAGTGTTGTTGATAATTTGAACAAAATGGAAACCCTGTGCACTGCTGGTGGGAATCTAGAAAGGAGAGTCTATTGTGGAAAGCAGTGTGGAGGTTTCAGAAAACAAGATTTCAAAACATAATATGACCCAGTAATCCTAGTTTAGAAAAAAAATTGAAATCAGGATCTTAAATTAACATCCTCTTGTTCATTGAAGCATTATTCACAATATCCAACATATGGAAACAACCTAAATGCCCAGTGAAAGATGAATGGGAAAGGACAATCCAGTGTACAAGTACAATGAAATGTCATTCAGTCAGAAAAATGTAGGAGATTGTATAGTATACAATATATTGTATAATATGAAGTAATATGGCAGTACTTGAAGACATCATCCTAAGTGAAATAAACATTGTACAGTTCCACTTTTATATGTTATCTAAATTAGCCAAGGGCATCAAAGCAAAATAATAACTGCCAAGTGCTGAGTGTTGGAGAAAATGGGAAGTTACTGACCAGTGGGCACAAAGTTTTATTATACAAGATAAATGTTTTAGAGAGTCACTACAACACTGTGCTAATACTTATGGTACATGCAAAAGCTAGAAGTGGGTAGACCTTCAGTATTTTTCCCCACAGTGAAAAATGAAGCATAGAAATTAATAATGAATACATCTATAGGAAGCAGTTTACCTAGTGTTTTGTATGTGAGAACAGGCAAAGGGATGAGAATGCATTTTGGTTTTCCCACTTAGTAGCTATGTGCCTTTGTATACTTCATTTCAATTTTTAAACTAACTTTAGAAATATGCTTCCCAAGTGGTCAATTGGCATTGAGTATTATGCATGTAAGATATTTACTAACACAGTACATATTGCATGAACTCTGGACTTGGCTTGAGAGGTCCTGTGGGCCTGACTGGGCCATGCGCAGTGACCTTCATTCAGTCCTGGGAGTCGAGGGCACAGGAAGTGATATTCAACACACCTGGGGGAAGCTTTGAAACATTGATCAAAACATGGAAATATAGAAAATGACAAAACCAAAGACCAAAATGCAATCTCAAACCTCCAGCCCATCCCAAGAAAGCCTAGGATCCATGTACATAGAAGAAAATATAAGCCATACATCTGAAATGCCTGAAATGATATCAACTGAAATAAAGAAGCAACTCCAGGAAGCTATAAAGGAAATCAGAAATAATCTTCCCAGTAAAAGAAGAAATGATAAAAATAGTGAAAGAAATACTGAACACATCTAAAGAAGACACAGTTAAAAACTTAGAGGAACAAAGCAAAAAGAATCCCTGAATGAACAGTATAAGAAACAAACATAATGTATGAAACACATTCAAAGAGATAAACAGGAAATCAGAAATTCTATTGAAAGCTGCCAAAACTGCCTCAATGAAAGTGAAGATAGAATTTCATACCTCAAAGATAAGATTGCACCTAATGAACAGGAAAGGGAAGATCTTTTAAGAATAACAAGGAATCAGGAAATAACAATTCAACAGCTGCAAGATGATGCAAAGAAAAACAGCATAAGATTAATAAGGATAAATGAAAAAGAAGGGGACAACACAAATGATACCAAGAGGCTATTTACAGAAGTAATAGCTGAAAACTTCTCAATCATGAGAATGGAAACTGACATACAGATTAGTGAAGTGTATAAAACTCCAAATAGCCATAACCAAAATAAAACTGCAACCAGATATATAATACTCACCATCCCAGAAATCCAATATAAGGACACAATATTAAAAACTGTTAGAGAGAAAAGACACATCACCTATAAAGGAAAACATCAGAATCACAGCAGACTTCTCAACACAAACAATGAAATTAAGAAGAGCATGGAATGAAGTATTTCAGATCCTAAAGAAAATCACTTCCAACCCAGACTGATGTACCCTGCAAAACTGTCCTTCAAAATGGATGGAGAAATAAGATACTTCCATGGACAAAGAACAGCTGAAGAACTTCATGATCACCAAGCCAACCCTGCAAAAAATACTGATACACATAGGAAAAAACCACTAAGCAAGGCAGACAATTAAACAGAATGGAAAGGTAAAGATACAACAGCAGAAAGACAACATGTCAACAATAAATCAATATATAACAGTTATAACCATTAATGTAAATGAGCTCAATTCACCAATTAAAAGAAACAGACTGCCAGAATGGATCAAGAAACAATATCCACCACATGCTGTCTACAAGAAACCCATCTAACCCAAAAGGAAACTCATAGACTGAAAGTCAAAGGATGGAAACAATACTTCATGCAACAGGAACCCTAAAAAAAGTGGGGATAGCTATTCTATTTGCAGACAATGTGAACTTCAAACCAAGAAGGATCCTAAGAGATAAAGAAGGTCACTACATACTAGTTAGGCTAAAACTTCAAGAGGAAGAGATAACAATCTCAAATGCATATGCACCAAATTCCAGAGCACACAGCTATACAAAGCACATATTAACAGAAATGAAAAATCAAATAAGCAATAACACAGTCATAACAGGAGACCTTAACACACCATTGACACAAAGGGACAGATCAACTAGACAGAAAATCAGCAAAAAAATAACAGAACTGAATCACACCTGTGAACAAATGGACTTGGTGGACTTATACAGAATGTTCCACACAACAATAGTGGAATATACATTCCTCTCAGCAGCACATGGGATGTTCTCTAAAATAGACCTATATTAGCCCACAGGACATACTTAAGTAAAAGCAAAGAAGTGAAATTATCCCATGCATGTTATCAGATTATAGCTCCATGAAACTAGAAATTAGCTGGGCATGGTGGCTCACGCCTGTAATCCCAGCACTCGGGAGACTAGGCAGGAGGATTATTGGGAGTTCAAAACCAGCCTGGGCTACAAAGTGAGCTCAAGGCCAGCCTGAACTGCATAGAGAGACCCTGTGTCAAAAAAAAGACAAAGAAACTAGAAATTAATGATAAAAGAAACAACACAAACACATGGAAATTGAATAACACACTCTTGAGCAGTCAGTGGGTCACAGAGGCAATTAAAGAAGAAATTAAACAATATCTATAAGCAAATGAAAATACAAATACAACTTACCAGAATGTGTGGGATGCAATGAAAGCAGTCCTCAGAGGAAAACTTATTGCACTGAATTCCCATATTAGGAAAACAGAACAAACACAAATAAACAACCTGATACTACACCTCAAACATCTAGAAAAAGAAGAGCAAGCCAAGCCAAAAGCCAAAAGAAGGGATGAAATATAAGGATCAGAGCAGAAATTAATGCAATAGAGACTAAGAAAACAATACAAATCAAAGAGTTGGTTCTTTGAAAGAATAAATAAAATTGATAAGCCCCAAGCCAACCTAATTAAAAAAAGGAAAGAAGAGACTCAAATTCATGCAATAAAGAATGAAAAAGGTGACATCATTGCAGACTCTGTGGAAACAAAGAAGATCATCAACACCTATTTCAAAAACCTCTAATTCTCAGAGGTTCCATAACACAGAAGAAATGGACAGATTCCTAAAAACATATGAACCACCAAAGCTGGATAAAGAAAATGTAAAATTGCTGAATAACCCAATTTCTATGAATTAATTTGAAAATTTAACTAACCCGTACCAACAAAGAAGAGCCCAAGTCCAGATGGATTCACTGCGGAATTCTATAAGAAATACAAAGAAGTTTTAATGCCAACACTCCTCAAACTGTTCAATGAAATTGAAAGGGAAGCAATTCTCCCTAAGTCATTCCTGGAAGCAAATATCACTCTAGTACCAAAACCTGAGAAAGACCCAGCTAAAAAAAAGAGAACTATAGGCCAATCTCCCTAATGAACATACAGGCAAAACTTCTCAATAAAATATTGGCAAACAGGATGCAGCAAATCATCAAGAAGATTATACACCATGACCAAGTGGGATTCACCCCAGGCATGCACGGATGGTTTAACATATATAAGTCAATAAATGTAATCCACCATATCAATAGAGCCAAAAGTAAGAATCACATGGTCATTTCTATAGATGCAGAAAAAGCTTTTGATAAGATCCAACACCCATTCATGATAAGAACCTTACAGAGAATTGGAATAGATGGTCTTTACCTCAATATGATAAAGGCCATGTATGACAAACCAACTCCTATTCAATATAGTACTGGAAATACTAGCCAGAGCAATTAGACCAGAGGGAGAAATAAAAGGAGTAAACATAGGAAAAGAGGAAGTTAAATTATCGTTATTTGCAGGTGACATGATACTCTACACAGAAGACCCCCAAACCTCCATTGAAAGACCCCTAGATATAATAAATAAATTCAGCAATATAGCTGGATACAAAGTCAATACTCAAAAATCAATAGCATTCTTATACACTAACAACAAAATCACTGAGAGAGAAATAAGAGAAGCCACACCCTTCACACTAGCATCCAAAAAAATGAAATATTTAGGAATTAATCTAACTAAAGAGGTGAAAGAGTTGTACAGGGAAAATTATAATAGCCTGAAAAAGAAATTGAAGAGGATCTTAGTAAATGGAAAGACATCCCTTGTTCATGGATAGGAAGATAAATATTGTGAAAATGGCCATTCTCCCAAAATTGTTATACAGATTCAATGCAATGTCAATGAAAATACCACTAACATACCTCATAGATCTAGAGAAATCACTCCTAAAATTCTTCTGGAACCAGAAAAGACCTACAGTAGCAATGGCAATTCTAAGCAGCAAAGCCAAGGCAGGAGGGGTCACAATCCCTGACTTGAAGTTATACTACAAAGCTACTGTAATAAAATCAACATGATACTGGAATAAAAACAGAACTGAAGATCAATGGAATAGACTAGAAGATACAACTACAAACACACTCAGCCACGTTGTGTTTGATAAAGGGGCCAAGCATGTTCACTGGAAGAACGATAGTCTCTTTAATAATTGGGGCTGGAAAAACTGGCTTTCCATATGCTGAAAACTAAAATTAGACCCATGCCTGTCACCATGTCTAAACTAAAAGCTAAATGGATTAAAGATCTAAATATTAAAACAGAAACACTAAATCTGTTGGAAGACAAAGTAGGTAAAAATCCTGAAGACATAGGGGTTGGTAGAGAATTCATGAACAAGAACCAAACTGTGTGGGAAATACTTCCCAGAATCAATAACTGGGACCACGTCTTATTAAAGAGTTTCTGCATGTCCAAAGAAATCTCTGGCAGAGTGAAAAGAAAACCCACAAACTGGGAAAAAAATCTTAGTGAACTGTCCCTCAGGCAAAGGATTTCTGTCTAGAGCTTATAAAGAATTAAAAAAAATCAGACCCCCAAAATTCAAAGACCCAATCCAAAAATGGGCATCTGAGATGAACACACAGTTCTCAGATGAAGAAACACAAATGGCAAATAAATACATGAAAAAATGTTCATCATCATTGGTCATTAGAGAAATGCAAATTAAAACCACACTAAGATTCCATCTCACTCCAAAAAGAATGGCCAGGATCAACAAAACTACCAACAACAAATGCTTGAGAGGCTGTGGGGAAAAAGGAACTCTTCTGCACTGTTGGTGGGAGTGTAGACTGGTGCAACCACTGTGTAGGTCAATCTGGAGATTCCTCAGAAAGCTGGGGTTGGAGGTCCCATTTGACCCAGCTATTCCACTCTTAGGCATATTCCCAGAAGAACTGAAAGCATCTTACCACAGTGATAAGTGCGCACCCATGTTTATAGCAGCACAATTTGTAATAGCCAGATCTTGGAAACAACCTAATTGCCCATCAACTGAGGAATGGATAAAAAAATTGTGGTACTTTTATACAATGGAGTACTACTTAGCTATGAAGAATGATCACATTGAGATATTTATAAATAAATGAATGCAACTTAAATCCATACTCATAAGTGAAATAAATCAAACTCACATGTATAAATACCATATAGTCTCCCTAGAGTAAGAAATGGTAAGAGTATAGAAGATTTTATGGTAATCATGGTTCACCATTATAAGCTTTGAAGTCTTATGTTTTCATTCATTGGTTGGAATGGTTTTATTCTGTTTTGTTTGATTTTAATATATGTGATGGTATGAATAGTTACTTTGAAGAAAAGACAATATGGCAGCCACTGGTGATTTGATATCATCTTGCTCTGAAGTCCTACCATGCTTCTGTTTTTCTATTACCATTGGTTCTATCATGTTGTGTCTTATTGGACTTTAATATGTATAATAGTATAAACAAATTTTTTATGGAAAATGAGATAATATAGTAGCCATTGTTCATCTTCGGTTATTTGGTTTAGAATGCCTTGCAATACTTTCATTCTCTTGAGTGGTTTTATTCTATTTTGTTATGTTTGACATTATTGTGTGTAAAGCTAAGCTCAACTATTTCAAAGAAAAAGACATTATGATAGCTACTGTTAATACCCAATTATCTTGTTGTGAAGTGCTGTGTTGCTTACATTGTTCTGTTCTGATCTGTCTGCTTTTGTTTTATTCTCTTTAAAATAAAAAGAAAGTCATTACCAAAAGAAAACATGGTTTCTACCTCATGCAAGGAAATTCTCTTAGTGTATAAAACTGGAGGGCAGCATGTTAAGTGAAATAAACCCAGTCACAGAAAACAAATACTCTATGATCTACTGATGTGTGAAATCTAAAAAAGTCAATCCTTTAGAAACAGAGAAGAAAATGTAGTCACTTAAGGGAGAGGGGAAAAGGGAAAGGAAAGCTCTTGCTCAAAAAGTGTACAATTTTATTTAGACCACAGGAATACATCTTTTGACTATTTTACATTTCAGTATCATAGTATATTGATATATATTTCAAATATTCTTTGATTTTTAACATTCTAAACTGCAAAGACTGATTGTTTGATGAGTAATTACCTTGACTGTATCTTTGTGAAATATGTACCTAGATGAAACATCACACTATACCACATAAAACATGCATGTTTCTTTGTCAATTTAAAGTAAATGTAGGGTTTTGAGGAGTCTCCACACTGATTTCCATGGTGGTGGCACCAGTCTACACTCCCAGCAGCTGTGGAGCAGGGACCCTTTTCCCTACAGCTCTTCCAGCATTTGTTATTGGTTGATTTCTTGATCCTGGCCATTCTTTCTTGGATGAGGTGGGATCTCAGTGTTGTTTTAATTAGCATCTCTCAAATGACTCATGATGTTGAACATTTTTTCATGAATTTATTTGCTGTTTCTTCTTCTTCATCTGATGCTCATTTTGGATTGGGTCTTTAAATTTGGGGATGTGAGGGTTTTTGAGTGCTTTATATATTCTAGGTGTTAGCCCTTTGAGGAACAACTGGCAATTTTTTTTCCCTCTCTGTGGATTGTCTCTTTACTCTGGTAGTTTGTTTTGCTATGCAAAAGCTTTTTATTATGGTAAACTCTCAGTTGTTTTATTTGATCCAGCTATTTTCTGGCTTGATATCTTCCCAGAAAAATGAAAAGCATCATACCACAGTGATATATACACAGCCTTGTTTAGAGGAGCACAATTTGTAATAGCTAAACCTTAGAAACAGCCCAAATGCCCATCAACTGAGAGTAGAGAAGATGAGGTTTTTTGAGTACTGCTCAGCCATAAAGAAGGATATACTGGAGATTTTGAGATTGTACTCTTAAGTGAAATAAATAGAATACACATGTTCAAACAGCACATGGTTTCCCTGGTTTGAGAAACCAAAAATGTGAGTAAGGAACAAAACATATAATAGATATTATAAAATAGGATGAAAATGTTCAAATGGGAATATAAGCTGGAGTGGAGGAAGGAAGGGGAATGGAAAATAGAGGGAAAAATATGAAAACAGAATTTTTGTAGATAAAGAGGGAAAGAAGAGTTGAAGGAAGGGTAGAGAAGGAGGGAAAATACAAAGATACCTCATGTATAGGTACAAATTCCATATGATGAATGTTGTGTACATATAAATGTACCAATAAAATTAATTTAAAAATAAATGAAAAAGAGCCAAAAGATTAAATTTAAAATTTAAAAATGAAATTATTCATTCTCTGAGTATTGTACCTTGAATGTTTAAAATATAGCTGATCAAAAGGAAACTGTTCAGGCATGGCTTTTTAACAATTGGGATATTGATCAGGAAAAGTTTAAGCTTTCTGTGGGGGAAAATAATTCCTAAAAAGTTTTAAATAGTGATCAATAAAACATTCTTTAAATCTAAAGCTGTAATTTGTTTAATGTATGTTTTTAGAATGATTTTTCAAAATTAACAGTGGCAATGTGTGTTTTCTATGTTTGAAAGAATTATTTTTTAAATTTTACAACAGGATGCAAAAGGATAGTATTTTGTTTAAGCTCATAATTTTTACTTATAAAACTGTCTCAAACCATCTTTTATCAATGTTGAGTTTATCAGATTTCATGTAATTTAAAGAAAAATTTGCCCTATTGATAATTTGCAATTTAAGATTTCAAAGCTACTTTGTTAAACTGATTTTAACACTACTTTTACAAGAAGCTTACTTAAATGAAATCTTAAATTTACTCCAGGCTTTTCTGTTTAATGGGTACAAAATTCTGATCTGTACTCAATAGGTGGCATTAAAAAATTACTTATATAATTAAAAAATATTTTCTTTCTTATATAGCAATAAAAGTTCATTTTATTGTTCCAGAATTTTGTCTCTTAGGAGGGCATCTACCTGCTGCATCACATACAGCAGGTGGTTTTTTTTTTTTTTTTTTTTTTTTTTTTTTTTTTTTTTTTTTTTTTTTTTTTTTTTTTTTTTAGTACTGTGGATTGAGCCATCCTCTTTTTAGTTTGAGACAAAGTCTTACTGTCACTCAGTTGCTGAGGCTAAACTCAAATTTGTGGTCCTCCTGCTCCAGCCTCCCAGATGCTAGGATTATAAACATACTCTATCATGCTGTTTATGCATTTTGAGCCTGCATTAAGCTCTTCAGTTATTCATTATTGGTCCCTCAGAACATACATCCATGGTGCTTATTCAGGTAAGCCCTTTTTGCCGAGCTGCAGTCAGCACCATTTGTTCCATGCTGTCACCATTTGTTCCATGCTGTCATCCTATTTCCATACCTGTCACAGCATTCTCTGTGATTTGCAATAGATATGTACCTAAGATTTCTCAACTTTGGTTCCAAAAATTGCTTACTGAAGATGTAAAGGATGCAGAACATGTGCCTTTGTGGGGCATGAGTACTCACGTGTTGCAGGAAATCAGTTTTAAAGGTTCATGATAATGTATGTAGGATTATAGCCCATAATGATAACATAATAATGCAAAAACCTATTTCCATAACTATGTACAGCATTAGAGAACATAGAATACCAGTGTCTGTCTCTGAAAAGGATTTTGAGTTTCATCAAAACTTTATACTGTTTAACAGTGTATACGTAGCCTGCCAAAACATACCAACTTATCAGTGTTGGAAAGATGGTCTTTAAATGAAACAATACAGTGGTCTCTTTCTGCTGGATTTATCTCTGTGTTAGTGGGTTTGTGTAGTGTTGCTTCTGGGTCATTCAAATCATGGTTATGTAGCACACAGCTTTTGTAGGAGGGAAAGCAGGTGCTTTAAAATGAAAAAAAAAATCCAAACAAACAAACAAAAAACTTCAAGTGAAATAGAGACCAAACAAATCTTGTTTTTCCCATGATTCCTATCATGTGACATTATAGCATTGAAATGTTCTGTTTTAGGCAATCTGCAGAATACAAAGAAGTATAAAAATTTTCACCTCTAAAAATAGGTCAAATTTAGGAAAGCACAATTTTCACCTCTAAAAACAGTCATCTTTAAAAATTTTCACCTCTAAAATAGAGTCAAATTTAGCAAAGCACAATTTGCCTCGAGTGTCCACATAGCAGCTGGATAACATGTCCACAGAGCAATAAAAATGCATTTAAGGGCAGGTATTATTGTGACTGAGAATGGCATGCTGCATTCCTGTAAAACATGCTACCATCTCCTCACCTATTAGGATGCTAGAAAATAGTTTTTGTTTCTTTTCTGATTTACTTATGTGAAATAATATGCTTTACCTTGCCATGTTAGTTTCAAATATGTATTATAGACTAATGAAAGTATTTTTAGGATTTATATAACTGATAAAAATTATAAATAGAGTTGCCAATCAATGCCTGAAAATAAAACAGGATATATTTAAAAGAAATAGGAGAGGATAATGGGAGGGAAGAGAGAAGGAGAAAGAGACAGAGAAGAGGGAGGAGGGAGCACAGGAAGAGTGTGGAGGAAGGAGTAGAAGGAAGAGGAGGACAAGAAATAAGAAAGAAGTATTGGCTAATAAGCTGAAGTGATAAATGTATCATGAAGACAATTTTTAAAAAATAGTGCATATACTATAGGATTCTAATATCCAGTTAATTGTATTGTTACTGTTCCATTCCCGTTAGTATCTTGTTGAATTCTCTGTGATTTGCAATATATATGTACCTAAGATTTCTCAACTTTGGCTCCAGTAATTGCTTACTGAAGATGTAAATGTCCCTCATCCATTCACCATTAGTACAAAAGCCTTTATCTCATGCATTATACAGTTGTACAGTAAGAATTTTAAACTTTCCATGTTAACTGAACACATTTTGGCAGAAGTTGATATGATATAAAATCTTGAAGATCTTTGGCCTTATTGATATTTGAATGATGGTTATGACACTGTGACTTAATTTTTATTATAAATCATTTCATTTATATGATTAGAAATCATGGTATTTCTTATTAGGCAAACATATATTTTTCAGCTCTATATATTGGCCCTTCCATGACATGTGAGTTTTCATAGGATAATTGCATTAATAATGCTCTTACTTTTAATTTCCTTGATACTTATAATAAATAATTTGAAGAAAACTTTTCAAATAAACCCCTTGGAATTATTTGCAGTTGTTTAAATTGTGTATTCATATTTTTTCTATTACTAATATGTTGTGCTAGAGAAGCAAACAAACCTATTTTTTTCTATTTTTGTCTTCTAATGGTAGCTTAGTAACATTCTAAACAACAAGTAGGTATTCAGTTGGTGACCATTAATTAAACTGAATTGAATTCTGATGAAAAGTGATCTCTGGTTTCTTTAGACTCTTGAACATTTAGCTTCTAAATTTCTTGAGTCAACCTTTAATTTACATAAATATATTCACTCTCCTCAGAATCTTAAATTTCCTGGAAGAATCATTGTGTATTCCTTTGTATTACTGTAATACCCAGCATTATACCTAGAACATAACTGGTACTTAATTACTATTAGATGAACTCATAAAATAAATATGAAAAGTCATCGTTTTATAAGTGTAATAAACCATGATATACATATATCCACACAAATTTCTAATTACTACATAATAACTTTTCACTCTATCTAGTAGATGGGCATAAGAATTGCAAACTCTCAGCTTATATCAGTATGTCCAATAACAGCATAAGAAAATTTGTCTCTGTAGTGGATTGGTAACTGGTGGTCAACTTGAAATACCAAGTGAACTGAACCAGTGTGGTGCTGAGCATGGATGGCCCACCTGAGGACTGTTGCCAGCACAAAAAGGAGACCTGGAGAGGAAAAAGTATTGCTACTCATTCTTCTTAGCATTGTTGGTTCTCTCTGTTGTTGTTCTTTGGAGCTGTTGGTTCTCCTGAAGGAGCTTGTCTTGCTGGCTTCCCTGATATGAACTTGGCTGTTCTCATTATCAAAGAAGTTTGGGACTTCGTTGCTGAGAATGACTGTGGTTCACTTTGGAGGCGCTCTGGCCCTTACTTTGAGCATCACTTCCTGGCTCTGTCAGGAAAGATATGTGCAGTTCAATCTCCAGGAGAAGCTTGTTACACTGGCTTCCTGATATGAACTTGGCTGTTATCATCAGAGGAGCTCAGGACCTCATCATTTATGAAGATAGCTGTGACATTTTTGGGGGGAGCCCTGGTCCTTATTTGGAGCATCACTTCTTGGCTCCAGTGTAGTATCTTTAACTTACTAACACAGATCCTTCACCCCTCTGGCATGGACTTTCTAGCTTCTTCCACTAACCTTTGGGCAGATATGTAAAACAGACTTGTGTATGTCACTGTTGTGAACTCTAGGCCTCCAGTTGGACTTGTGGTAGTGGGGCATTGTCATGGGCTCTTAGGTCTTCTGTCAAACTCATACAGGACATTGCTGTGGAATCCAGGCCCTTGGCTGGATTCTCTAGGTCTTTAGTGTATGGACAGATCTCCTGAGCTTCTTGTTTTTAACTTTTGGGTAACTATTACAAAATAATACTTCAATTATGTGTCCCATATTGTCTTGTTTAACTTGCCACCCCTGACTACAAAAGTCTCTGAAAAGAGGAGATGAAAGAAAACCAAAGGATTTCCTTATTAAAGGTAAGAAAGAATAATTAATATCAATTATAATTCTAAGACTGGGGGTGCATGTTGATGCAAGAATTGGTACTGGGAATTTGATCCTTGCAGTAGCTGTGTACTCACTTTATTCTGTTGATTTACTCATCTATAAAAGTACTAGATTATCATGGCCCTAAAATAAGCTTATAGACCAAATCTTATCTGCTGCCCACTTTGTAAATGCATTCTCATTAGCACACAATCATTAGCATTTGTACATGGATTGTCTAAGGATGCTTTCAGTAGAAGAAAGTTGAGAAATTGAAATAGACTGCGTAGTCCATAAGGTTATAATACTATCTCTGATTCTACAGAAGAGTTTTGACAGGTGATCATGTGAGCCAAATTAAAACAGACATGTACATTCTTCAACACAGAACATTGTTTATAGTCAATTCTGGACATATTTATAAAAATATTACTAGGATTCTCACAGGCCAGTTTTAGGCTAAAGTCAGTTTATCATTTAAGGTTGTTGCCGGAGTCCAGCTGCGGCAGGGCTCAGGGGTCCCAAAGGTGGTCAGGGAGTTGGTGAGTGAGAGACAGAAGACACTGCACACCCGTCTGTGAGTGAATCTGAATCTATTTTATTTTTAGAAGCTGAAGTATATATTTGCTAACTTTTTTTCACCTTTGTAACTCTTTAATCTTGTTACTTAATTAGCTTGGAAAATGTAAGCCAACACACCTGGATGCCCACAGGAGGGAGAGATGGAGTGTCAGCTGTGAAGCTATCATGCCACTCCCTACATTTTTTCCCTTATCACTTATGGGAGTATGGCAGGGCCTGTGAGGATAGCGCCTGTCTTGGGTCAAGGACTCTTCATATGAATCCAACCAGGCCTTACCCGTCATGGGCCTGCAGGACAGCAATTGGTCCTGTGCCTGTCTTAGGCGGCCGGTGGCGTAACATATGTGTCCTAGTTGCCCGTCTTTGGCTGCCTGTCCAGTGTCTCAGGGCAGTTGTCTCACAGGAATTTTGTAAATCCTCCCCCATGAGCTCTTTCATTTAAAGCTTTTGTATAAACTCTCTCATACTACTCACAGAAGGTAAAATTTCACAATTAGTTTTCACAAAGGGGTTATCTAGAGGGTTTCTGGTAACTCCTCTGGAGTTTCTATTTTCAATTTCATATTGAGTATTACATGAAAATATATATATGTGAATTACACAGATTACAATTATCAGTACAAAACATTCCAAGATCCCCGTGCCCAATTCCCACATGCGGTGTCCTTTTCCTGGAGAAGCGATTCCTTGAAGTGCTCTCCTCCACCCATGGACCTTGTCACAAGGCGTGGATGGACTAGGACACGGCATGGACGGAAAAGGGTGCTGCAGGTTGTACTGTCTAGTATGTTGCATATGGTTATTTAAACATATGCTTAAACATAATTTGAAGTTCAGTGTGTGAGATGCACTAGATACATTTTAAGTAGTAGTCAAGAATCTCATGCGACTAGCTTATTGGACAGAACAAAGGTACATTTCTGTCATCTCAGAAATTTCTGTTGAATAGCTCTGGTTTAAAGTCTCTAAACTCACTAAAATGTCCCATATGTTCATACTAAAATATATTGCCTTTTTGTACTGAGAGACTGAATATGATAATAAACTTGCAAATCATTTAAAAATAGACATCAGAATGCATGTAACTCAAGTTGAACTGTAAAAATTTAAGTATGAATACTGTAAATAAAAATAACAGTGAGACATGATCAAAGTGCAGTCAGACTTTGACGATGATAATGGTCTTGTTAGAGAGCAAAATCTCACTTTGGAGTAGAGCTTTGAATCCTAAAGAAGCAGTTGCTAAGACTACTGATGAATTCTGGACTTAAGCTGACCCTGGAATTGTCTGGAGATCTAATGATGCCTGTGGCCCACTCCCAGAATTTTTACTTTAATTGGTGCTAGTGTCAAAGTGTGCCCTTCTAATTTCATGTGTCAGAAACTTAATCTTCAGTGCAATATTGTAGCAAGGTTAACCCTAATGGGACAAAATGAAATCTTGAGGAATCTGCTTCATGAATAGGTTAATTGCTATAAGAAGACCCCGAGGGTCGGGTTCACTGTCTTTTGTTTCTCTGCCACTTGAACATGTAGTTTTCTTGGAATGTCAACACCCTGAACTGGGGGACTTCTCAGCCTCTATAACTGTGAGAAATAAGATCTTTCTTTCTTTCTTTCTTTCTTTCTTTCTTTCTTTCTTTCTTTCTTTCTTTCTTTCTTTCTTTCTTTCTTTCTTTGGAGTAGAATAAATTTGTTGAGAGAAAAAAAGCTTCTGTCTGAGAGGGACAGAAAGGGTTCCGAGCAGTTTGCCAAGGACTCTGTCTTTTCCAGGAACTTTTATATATGCAAAGACAAAGCAAAATTTGAAGCATAAAAATTTGTTACCTAAATGAATCCCAGTCCAGGGTCTATGAAGCAAAAGCAAACTCTCACCTCCATCCAGGGATCTCGGTGGAAGACCTCCAAATGATATAGGGGAATGAAACTCCTGACCTACTATGTCTGCGAGTTTGTGTTCTCTAAAATTGAAGAATGAATTTTAGGAACAACAGAAGTAAAGAGTAGAATATATTTACTGAGAGAAAGGAAGCAATTGTCTGAGAGAGACAGAAGGGGTCCAGAGTGGGTTGCCCTAAATCTCTGTTCTTTATAAATTACCCTTACCCAGTCTCAAATACTCTGTTCTAGCGGTACAAACAGACTAAGCAGTTAGGATATAGCCTGGGCTTCATGACTTTTAAAGGGTCCTCACTTGATTCAAATAGGCAGCAAAGTGAGAAGCGTTGATGTGAAATCCCTGCCCACACCTTGAGCCTAAAGATGTAGATATGGCCCAGGTATTCACATTTTATTTAATATCCCAATGGTTCTAATTATTGATTTGAAAAAATGATATTAGGAGCATGGAGAGAAATTCTGTAAATATTTGCTATAATGAGGATAAAAGTGACAAACCAAAATACCTGACTTCTCTTTTGCCCAATAAAAACACAGTGCTGTGTAGCAGTCATAGAAGTGTAATGCCATTACCAGCAGCATCAGCATTCCTAGAACTTGTGAAAAAGGTGTCCACTCCACTGGAGTAGAAACTAGCAGTTCACATTTTAACAAGTCTATTCTCCATAACTAATGTTATGAATACATATGTATTAAAGCTTGCAGGACATTTTTTACAATTTTAAATCGTGGTATAACCAGCATTTCCCTCCAACTTAGCATTTCTCGATGTCAAGACCAGTGATGTACATTCAGGAGAAGCCTTGGCACCGTAATAGCTTCTGTCATCCTAAACAAAATAAATTATCTCTAAACTACAAATGAAATACTTGTATTTGATGTTAGGCTGTATCATAATAACAGAGTACACATGTGAATAAAGGACTGCATCAGTTTCATGCTGCTTGCATTGTTGGTACCTGGGTATGGGCAAAACAATTTTATTGGGAATGAAGCTCAGACGGTAAATGAAGGCTGTGGTTCTTTCACAAAACTGTTAGAGCTGTAAGACCTTCTTATCTAACAGTTTATGTTGCTGTAGTTACCTTTCTGATCTTCAAAACAAATTCTCAATAAAGATATAATGAATAATTTTTAAATTTCTTTGTAATAGTTGAGGATAATCACTAATAATATTATTAAAGAAAATCTTTAAGGTCCTTGTAGGGAACTGATAGCAGTGTATTCCATATGCCCCCAGGCCCACTTAAAATACCTTAATAATAATATACTGTTTAAGAATGGCAAATGACTTCATTAAATTAACATGCAATGAGTTTTTTTCCCATCTGTAGATGGTGTAAAAGCAAAGTTCCATCAAGCCCAAGTCAGATAAATCACAAATTCTAAACTAAACTAATATGGAATGAGTTTTTGAGGTCTCACTGTGCATTGATTCCACAGATTTATGTAGCAGATTTGTGGTATTTCTTAAGGCCTCCAGAAGGATATAATGTGCAGTAAATGTTCTAATTACTTATATGCCTTATCTTAAAAATACTGACTTTGAAAAGACAAAGGTATTACACTAAATGGAAGTAGATATGGCAAGAGGTAGTCTGCTCTTTAAAATAAAAAGTGCCTCCTTTCGCTCCATAGAGTATTTGCTGCAAAAGCAAAAACAAAACAAAACAAAACATTTTTCGAAAGGTAGGATGGCTGTGCCAGGCCTTTGCAATTACTCTACAATGTTTGACTGTTTGGACAGTAGCACTATAATCTCCAAAGACTTCATTTCCCACACTATTTGTATTTATGTGACCTACATTTCTGAGTTATTGGTGTCATAAAGAATGATATTTTATGAGGACCCTTTTAGCCTAGAATACTGAGCTTCTTAATAAGATACAATGAATAGAATTAAGGTGACAGAAAGGAATAAATAATGGAATAAAAAGCTTTATAGTTATCTTCAGGCATATCATAACCAAAAGACTGATTTTAATGTTACAACAAGAATAATAAAACTATGTAGTTCTTCAGAAAACAAAGTCATATTATTTTATTAGTAATTTAAACATTGTCATTTATTGAGTGTGTGATTTGCAAAGACTGTGATAAACACCCAGCTTGTTTAATCCTCAAAAGTATTCATTTCATCCATACTTTCAACATAAAGAAACAGAGGCTTCTGATAATTAGCCGACTTTCCAGTCTCCCAGCTTAGAGTTACACATCAAAGACTCAAGAGGAAAGGTCAATAGCCCAGAAAATGTGTAACTTCTCTAAGACTCTTTCCAGTGCAGTCCCCTTTTCTTTAAATATGTGCATATGAAAAGAATGCCTACCAGTCAACTAGTAAGACCTCGTGACACCATTCAAGCTATGCACACCTTTGTTAACACGTGTAATATGCATGTATATTGTCTTTACTCATCTATATAAATACAGAATTTTCATGGGCCAAAAATTTGCAAGCTAAATCTTATCTGGTGCTTATTTCATTAACACATGATAACTGCTGTCCTTACCAGCATCTCCTTCAGTGACTGTGAGGAAACTGAATTTCGTTCCACAATATTTGATACATGAGCCACTCATCCTCTGGAAACTTGTTCTAAATGCAGTATCTCCCCTGTATGTGCTGAATCAGATCTACACTTAGATGAAGAAGCCTAGGTGACTGAAGTACACAATGATATTTGAGATATATGGACCATGTTCATATTTTATAGAGATGGATAAGGGCTAGCTATTTTCTATATCTGTCTTTATATATTGATAGTTATTAGTTTTCTCTCATTACAGAAAACATGAGTCCAGAATTAGAAGTTTAGCCATTCTACATCAATTTTACTGACATAAATAAATTATCTTTCTTTGTAAACCCTTTTTCTTTTCTGAGTTAAATGCTATTGAATAACTCTCTTTCACTATTCAGTAGATTCACTATAGCTTCTTTTTATTTTTTTAAAATTTTATTTAAAGAGAAAAAAAGAAAACAAAATTGTAGAAACAGAATTTCAAAAAAAATTTCAAAAAAAAACAGTAAGAAATCACTAGTACAGAATTTCAAAAAAAAACAGTAAGAAATCATTAGTTGATATATTGCATATTGTCTTCTTAGATTTAGTTGTTCAAGTTACAAAATTAAAGCACACAAAGTGAACATTCAAACAGTGAGGCTGCAACAGTTCTGTTCCACAAACAAAATCTCAGCAACATAGTTGTTAATCCTACACACTTAAACACACATGCAGTTATATCCTTTAGAGCACTTTCTTTTCCTCCTTTTACTTTTAAAGTCCATTATCTGTTTATTTATATCATGGTTCAGCTTGCTCAGTACCTTACTAATCTGTTTATTGTTGTTATTTACTTTTTAATCAACTTGTGTAATTCTGTTGCTTTGTTTTTGTGTTTCTCCTCATCCATTCCCCATGGATCAGCTTTGGGGGAGTTGGGAGTTTTTGGAGGTATTTTGTTATGTTGTTATCTCTCTCTTTTTAAAAATATTATTATTATTATATTTTGAAGGTAGTAAAATACACTGGAACAAGACAGAACAAAGCCAACTGAGACAGTGTAGTGAAATTGGTACAGAACTTCACAGCATGCTACCAGGATAACAGTAATATATACAATAGTATATCTCATTTTCTTCACAATAGTTGTTCTTTCAATCAGGTACAGCAAAAAGGAAAGAAATACTGAACTTATAAAAAAAGAATATTGAATAAAGCAATACCATTAATCAGAAAAGAGCAAAACAGTGATAAAGATATTTGCCTTCTAAGAGATGGTAGAAGGAAATCCCCCCTATTTGCTACATTGCATACATTGATCCTTCAAAGAGATACTCAGATCTCTGGCTCCCACTTGCTAATGGGGGGGGGCGGGGAATGGATGTTTGATTCTTAGCCCGTGCACTGGAAGGCTCACAGCTGCTTACCAGAACAGTGAGCTGGCTGCTTGTTTTCCCAGCGTCCCAAGTTCCAACATGGTGCAGAGCTCAGGAAATGCTGATGGTTCTTGCTCTGGGGCAGGCAGCCACCGCTTGTCAGGCTCACAGTCACTTACCAGAGCATTGAGCTGGCTGCTTGTTTTCCCAGCACCCCAAGTTCCCCACTATAACTTCTTATCTCTCATTATTAAATTTGCTCAACTCTAAAATTAAGTATCATTAGGTTAAATACTGACTTGTTCTAGAAAGTATAAATTTACTTTTTCAGGTTTTGTATTTTTTATATATTGAGAATATTGCCCATGCTGGGGTAGCATTTGAAAGGGTGACATACAGATAAAGATGGTATTTGGAGGTCTGTTTTACTGGGAGATTTTATAGTGCAATAAAGTTTGACATATGCACTGGGCAGTAGAAAGACTACTTGCCATTAGTTTATGTATAAATTCATGGAACTGAGGGTTTTTTTCCTTTCGTTTTATTTTTAAATTTTCAATTTTTACTAGTATGTTTGCATTACTTAATGAGTACTTTCATCTTGAGTAGTTGGCACATTCATACAACACAGCTTAATTCTTTTTTCCTTCTCTTCCTCTCCCCTCTCTTTCTCCTCCTTCTATCTCTTGATTCCTTTCCCTTTTGCAAAAGTTCTGTCTCTGGTTTTTATTATCTGTCTTTTAGGTAAATATAAATTTAAACAATATATATTAAATGTTTAGTTTTATTTCTAAGAATGAAAGCAAAGAATGAAGACAAATATTTCCCAAGCATTTTGACATTTATTAATTTATTCATCCACATACTCAACCAATCAGTGTCTAAAGTGGGTAAGAAAAGAGAAGGTATGTTACAAAATATGATACAAAAGACCTTTATTTTAAAACTATCTACATTTTTTTGTTATCTAGTTTGATAAAACTAAAATGAATGAAGCAAATTCCAGAAAGAAAAGAAATTAGCAATGTGCAGTTTTGTTTTTAAATGAAGTTTCTATTTCAGTATCAGTAAATCATTTTCTTTAGATAAGAATTCTAAGTTGATTTAACATCATGATTTTATGCTACTAGCCTCTGGAATTTTGAGGAGACTGTAGTCTATAAATATTTATTTGTATATTTTCAAATATCTGTACTCATTTACAAAGATAGTATTTACACATAAGTTCACGTATCTTTACATGCGGTGAGGTAAAATCCAGGAAAGAAAGAAAGTGAAATTTTCAGAATTAATTAATTGGACTAGGATGTAGGATAACTTTACCCTCATTACAATCTGCACATACTGGAATCAACTAAGACCACTTGTAATTGCACTAATAGTTCAGTCTCAGTTGCAGTTAGGCATGTCTAAGGTCATTAGAGTTGTTAGCACAGCAGTCTCAGATTTGTAGTGGCAGACGTGGCCGGGCCCACAAAGACAGGAAGAGGGCTTTTGAACAGGCAGCTGTTTGCCTTGACTGCAGTGGGCTGCAGGTTGGTGGCCTCTAAGGTTTTTTGGTCCTTTCTGATTTAATTACCTGTTTTTTATGTAAGTCTTTTGGCTGAAATCACATCTTATAGCATATTATGTTATGAAAAGAGAGCCTTAAAAAATTCTACACCTGATGTGGCAATGATGGGAATTAGTTGTAGTCACCTCATTAACATTCTAGCCAGTCAGTGGTCAGGATTCACAAAGGAAAATGATTTGTTCTGTTTCTGTTATTTTTTTTTTCTTTTTCTTACAATCCTTGTATTTTATAAGAATTTCAAATTAGTCCAGTTCCATCTTGACTCAGTTCCAGGTTGGCTTAGTTTAATTTAAAGTATAAATTAAGGCATTCTACATTTTTAATACTTTAAAAAATATTTGATATTAATGTGCAGAAATGTTAAAATCTCTTAAATAAATGAGATAATTACCTATTTGTTCTAGTATTTACTCTCCTCTATATATTTGAAATTATTTTACTGTGAAACAGTAAAGGGATTATTGATGTCATATAATTGTAAGATTCCTTTGATTTAACTGTACAATGATATCCTCAAGATATAGCACGACTTTATGGAGCTTTGTGTAACTTCTTTCTATGTATCTGCTAGAACTTTTAGTCATATATCTTGGCTATGATTCTGTGTGCTAAGATAATTGGAGAGTGCTAGCCACTACTTTGGGAGTTATTTATTTATTTATTTATTTATTTATTTTATCGGTACCAGGGATCAGACTCATGACTGTGCGCTTGTAAGGGAGGCACTTATGCAGCTGAGCTAAATCTCCAGCCCTCTAGCCACTACTTTGGATAACAGCTATTTAGCCTCAAACAACCACAATATGGGAGGTAGGGTGTTTCTTTGATTTTTGGGCTTGATAATGCAAACTCTATTCCCAATTCCCTACATTTCAAAAAATGGGAGACAGACAGGCTCATGGAGAGACAGTCATAGTACTCCTGATATTATTCTATTCTACCTGTAGTTATTGGTAGGCTGTTTTCCAATATATGCCATCTGGCTTTCCCAGAGAAGGCTTATAGGAGTTGTGCGATCAGTGGTCTTAGCCTCCAACCATCTCAACTCAATTATATATTTGTTAGATTTTTCCCAAAGATATCACAGTTAATTATATTTATCTAAATTTCTAAATGTAGACAAGAAAGAGTTGACCTATTTTTAAGGCTGTAATAGAAATGTTACCAGAGGTACAGAACATTAAGTAATATCAGTGAAGGCATCAGATAAGTGTATGTTTACAAGCAGCAACTGATATCCTTATGTGAAAATTTTTATTTACTTCTGAACATGGCAAAATTATAATTATTCTGAACGTTTATAATGACAGATTGTAGGGATATAGTTGAAACACCTGTATCATGGCATGGCAAAAAATCCAACTTGTTTTGAAAGCAGTCTGTCTGTTTGGTTTCTCAGATTCACCAAAGATGAAAATAAGAGGCTTTCCTGTGAATAGTGTAACTAGTTTAGCCAAGCTCATTGGCTTGGCTGGGTGAACGAAACGATTTTAGCTTGACCTTGAACTCTTAGGGTTTGCACTGCACTTTAAAATATATAGTGTGGACTATATATTTTAATGTTTGCAAGGCGTAGAGGTATCTTAATCAAACCTGTACCATAAATCAGCCATAAAAATAAGCACTGGCAGATGTGCCCAGGGAGTAAAAGAAATCAGGACAACTAAATGAGAATCAGGCAGCAGATCTAAATGGATGTTATTGCATCCTGCCCCTTTTCATTTGGTTTGATGAGAATCTCTGAGTAGAAACCCTGAGTGGAGTTGCTTCAGACAGATGTTTGAATTCTCTTAGTCTGTCCTTCCCTAGAGCAGCCAAAAACCTTTACAACAAAACCACCTCAGGTACCAGTGACTAAAATTAATATGTGATTTTGAGTTAGAAGTTAGAGAAAATGTGTGTAGGCTTGACTTTGAAAACTATTAATAAGATTTTATTAAATCTGATGATGGAAATGTTAAACTTAATACAGTCAAGATTCTTGATCTGTTTCCAATCCCAGGAGCACTTTGATGTTGGCAGTGTAACTGTCTCCCTGTTTAATTGATGTTGATGTGGGGACATCTGTACTCATCCAATGGATGAAAAAGAGCAGGAATTATTAAGTGCAATCATCAGCTTAAAAAGGAGGCAATATTATAAGCTTTTAACTAATTAACTTGGCTTATAAAAATATCAGCCTATTAATATATGCATTATATGGAGGTTGTAATGTACAACCTGCAAGCTAAATCCTTTTGACCACCTGTGTTTGCAAATGAAGTTTAATTGGAATGCAGTTTGCCTGTTTGCTTAACTATGGTTGTTTTTGAACTGAAGTTACAGAGAGGAGTAGTTATGATAGATCATGTCACCAGGAAGCCTAAAGCCATCAGTGTCTAGCACTTTATAGAAAAAAGTGTGCCCAACCGAATTCAGTAGCAATCTCTTTTAGATTTTCTTTTTTTTGGAAAAAAGAAGCTACTTTTGTAGTTAGTTGCTAATGCACTACTGCACATTTAGTTTTCAAATTTCTCAATTTGAAAAAGAGGCTCTAATTTAGGGAAAGTTTCTGTATCCCAAAAAGCACATTCCAAGGTTTTCCTTTGCTTTTTTTTAAGTTTCAATACTTTTCAAGTCAACTCTGTCTGAAATTATTTCCCCATTTCAGCAGGATGCAGAGCGTGACATCCTCCATGTCCCAGGAAAGTGCAGCATACATAATGCATGAATCTTCAGGAAGATCTGAGCCTTGAATACACAGTTGCACTTTCAGCTCAGAGTGGAAAGTGCCATGTTTGGAGGCAACTTGAAGTTTTCCAAAATATTTGTTTGCAGTTTTAGTTTCAATAATTAACATACGAATTAAAACATTTTTCTTATCTTCCAATTCCAGCAATGGGGTCAGCACTTCACAGCTACAGGAAAAAAAATGTCTTTAGCACTTTCGAAGTCGGAGCCAAAAATAATGTTTCAGCGGAAGGCCGTTCACAGGGCAGAGAATTCTGCAGGCTGCTGAACTGAGGGCCTCCACCTTGACAAGGGATGAGATGCGTGGTTTGCTCTCTTTTCTTTCCCCCGTGCCCTATGCTGTGGGCCTCTGATGAGCCCCAAGTGAGGAGAAGCAGAATGTTCTTTTCATCTACATGATCATGAAACAGTGTAACTGTTATTCTTCCTTTATTATTAGTGTTTTTCTATTTCTTTCTTTCCAGACCCCACTAACTTAAAAGATAAATCCACATATGCATAACCTGACACTCACCAAGTTCTAGGCTCTCCACAGGCTGTTTTTGCTTCAAATTTTCTTCCTGAAGAGGAGTGAATCTGTAGACAGACTATAAAGTGCAGTTTTGCTCTGGGAAGTCCTTTGAATTTTTGGTATCCCTTGGAGCAAAAAGGCTCAGTATCTGTTTTACGGGTTTTCATCTCTTACCTGTGGTTCCTTACTATTTAAAGGCATTATAGATTTTAGTTCTGGGCTGCACTGCTACTTAGAAGAATCCTTCCTATACCTCAGATGTGAAAGCTGAATCCTATCTATGTCCCCTAACTGTGCAAGGTGATGATGACTGTGATATCTGCTATTCTAAGTTCATAATATCAAATTGGCTTACAGGTCTCTTCAGATGGAACAGTAGGGGATGTAGTGAAGAAAAACATTATTTACAGACTGGCCTTGTTATCTGATCATGATGCACAGAGCTGCATCATGGCAGGAGGCCGAATTAATGATACAGTCCAGAAATGTCACCTTGGTTAATGGAGAAGCTACAGGTGGAACATACATGGAAATATGAAATTTCACAACATTTATGCTCTCCTCCCCATCATTGTTATCTTAGTCTGTTAGGGGTGCTATTAAAAACAAAACTAAAACCAAAACCCTGCCATCACCTGAGTAGCTTGTAAACAACAAGCATTTATTTCTCATAGTTCTGGAGACCTAGAAGTATAATACTAAGGGACTAAAAATTATGGTGTACAGTAAGTGCCATTCCTTATGCACAGTGCCTTTTCACTTTTGTCTCCGTAGAGTAAAAGTGGAACAGGACTCTTTTATTGGGATGTCAATCCTACTCTCAGGGGCTCTAGCTTGCTGATTGACTCTCTCATCATCAAAGGCCCTTCTTCCTCTTAAGGCTGTCACAGTAGGAATTGGATTTCAAGATGTAAATCTGGAGGGGGTGACACAAACATTCAGATAACTGCATAGGTGAATATTTTAATGTGACCAAAGGGTTTGTCGTACATATAACCCTTCATTGTTGCCTGATGTTAGATCACTTAGAGTTGCTACTTTAAGTGAAGCCCTCTCAAAAGTGCCTCCTCTGAGCTTTATTCTGATTTTATGCCCTTAACTCTTTTCAAGGTCTTTGAAGTAAATATTCATTTGGGTTTTTCCCCTACATTTCCTTTGAAAACATATTTGAAGGGCCCTGCCTTACATCTGTCCCATGGCTGTTTAGTAAGTTCGCATGTGGTGGTTGTCTTGCAGACCGATCCTTCTCCGTTTGCCTTTGTGCTTTGGGAAGCTGACCTTTGGCATGAACTGTGGGGCTCTGTTGGCCTTTACTTTCCCCTGGATTTGACAGGAACCTGAGGGTGGGAGCCATTGGAGGTCAGGGTGTACCCCTTTGTTGACTTGCTGCTCCGGCTGTATGAATCAGGCCATTCTGTCCCCCTTTGGTAGCACATGTCATCATCCACCAAGGAGCCCCTCCCCCATGATTTCTGTCTCGTCTTTGCCTTCCAGTTTCCCCTTGGGACTTCAAGCTTATACAGTTCCTGTATTTGCTAGTCTCTGAGTGTCCCACAGCCCTTGCTGATGTTCTTAATTCCACCCATACCTCCCTAGTGCTCCCCACTCTCCTCAAATGAAAATCTTACTCTTTGAATAAAAATTCTGTTTTCCCCTATTAATGCTAACAATACCTGTCATCAACTTGGGAATACACTGCACAAAATACAAAAAAAGAAAAAAGAAAGTCAGTGCTACTCAAGTCACACTACTCTAACAGGAAACCAACGATAAAAAATTAGAGACAAATAGCTAAACGTAAAGTATGAAGTAGCATATGTCAGTACACACTATGCTGGTGGTTCTGTACAGCGATGTGGAAGAGACCAAGTGAGCCAGGCAGGTTGAGGCATGCCTGGAATCTCAGTACTCTGGGAAGCTGAGGAGGAGAATAGTAAGTTTGAGCTCAACAGGGCAATTTGGCAACTTAACAAGACTCTGTCTCAAAATAAAAGGGCTGGTGATGCAGCTCAGTAGGAAAGTCCTAGTACTGAAAGAAAAGAAGAGAGCTTTACATACTGTAGTACTTTATACTTGTAACACCCACTGTTCTCTTAATATCTCTCTCTCCTTGCCTTTCCCTACGTGTGTCTGCCTGTCTCTCCCCTACCCTGTCCAGTGATTGAATCTCATTGAAAGAAGGCCTCTATGAGAAGGTGACACGTGACCTGGATGTTATGAATAAATCCTTCTCAACTAGAATGGTAGTAAACAAGAGAAAGCTAACTTTCTTACTTTACTGCCACTTAGAATTGCCTCCCCTGAGTTTTGTTTTGATTCTGTGTGATTTCTATCTTCATCATCAGTAATGTTGCTAAAGAGTCACTTGAGTCATGTTCTAGATTTTCTTTGAACCATGCAGTATGTTAAGGACATTCCTTCTGTTTGTTTAGTAGCTGTGTACTGAATAACTGTGAGCTGGCATTGTCTTCTTAGCTGCATAGAAGCAAGAGGAAAAATCCATCAAGTAGTTAGGACCATTTTCCCATATTCAAAGCAGAACATGTTGTGGTTTGTTCCAGGTGGCAGTGGTGAAACAGGATGAATGGTAAGCTTGACTTTATTCTGAATGTAGTGCCAACTGAATTACTGAAGAATATGTGAGAGAGAGAAAACAGCAGGAGGGATGCCTCTAAGAGTTCTCGCCTGAGCAGCAGAATGAACAGGACAGCCTGAGGTTGCTGCAGAATTCGAAGAGATCAGGATTATACATTACATGAGTTAATTTTAAAATGTTCATTTATGTAATTATGGAGATACCCCAGAGGTAATTGAGTTTGAGAAAGGCAAAAAAGGGGGGGCATTACCTATATGAGTTAACAGAAAGAGTGAATGTGAGTAGAAAATTTGAGGAACCTATGGACATCGACTTGGTTACTCATGTGTATAAACTTTAATTGTCCAAACAGACCCAGCGAAGATGGCTGTGCGGAAGTATTCAGTATGCAAAAAGAGGTTGGTGTCAACACATCAGGTAAAAGCCCTCTTGAAAGACTGATTTATAGAGGGAAGTTGATTTTGGCTTACAGTTCTAGAGCCTGGACGATCCAAGAGCATGGTGTTAATGAGAGCCTAGTGCTGCTTTAATCCATGCTAGAACATAGACAGTTAGTCAGGTACATGGGAAAGAGACAAAACATAAGCAACAGCCTCCTCCCATGACAGCCTGACCTCAAGGTGAGTAATCACACCCTAAAAGAGCTGGCACTTTTGTAGGAAAAACATTAATTCCTCTTAATGACCCAGTTGCCTCTTAAAAGTCCCATCACATTTTAACTGGTAGATTGGGAATCAAATTTCAACATGAGTTTTGATGAGGACAAGCCATATCCAAAATATAACATACCTTATGCGAATAATTTATCTTGTAGAATCCAGAAAGTATTTCTTCTATTAGATTAGAAGTATTATGCAGATCAAACTCTTCCCCTCATCTTCAGCTAGCAGGACTTTTAAAACCATGACATATTTGCACACAAACACATATATGCACTACATACAAAAATGTATGCATATAAGCATACATTCCTTATGCACTTACATAATATATACACAGAGTTCATCCAGTTCTGCATTTGGTGGCGTGTTTTTATTAGCTAATTCTTTCAAAACCTTCAGCAAAATTAAATAAGCATAATTCATATCCTAATATAATTAGTGCCATAATTTATTTTTGTTTAGATTCATACATGATTTATACAGGCTCATCAGCATAGAAAAACATGTTAAAAGTTTCAGTATAGTCTTACATAAATCACTACTTTAAATTTACTTTAAAAAATAAATTCTTATCCTGTATCCCTTTGTTTAAAGGTTAAGGCAGAGTCTGGAATAGGCTAAATGGTGACCTGTGAGGTGGAAGGGCTCCATGTTTCCCCCATTTGGACAATTTTTCTTAAAAATGTAGGATGGAAAAAAAAACTTGAATGTGTACTCTTAATGCATTGGGATTAATGCAATTATTCTCATTTTTCTTGCAAATAAGAAAGGAATGAAATCCATGCTCGCAGGATTAGAGCACTAGGAATTCAAGAAAGATGTTAGTTCCACAGAGGAGTGAAGGAAGACATGGAGTATATAGTTTCAGATCTTGATTTAGACATGTAACAGTCTGTGGAGAATGTGGGTCTTGTCTCATACCACAAGATGATTAATTCCCTGGGTGATCCAGGTAAAGTCTCAGATTGAGCAGGCAATCTGAGATGTCAGGAGAGTGAAATTCTTTGCCAAGCAAAATATTCTTAAAGGAAAGGTAACACATGATTTTGGTAGTAGGCTGCAAATCTGTTCTTACAAAAAGTAACTATATGGTGAGTCACTTTGAGAATGGGTGTAGGGAGTGATAATATAACTATTGTTGAAAAAGTTACCTACTTATTAAAGATGAGTGTCAGTACAGATCATGGTGTCATAAAATTTCCTTATACAGTGAGTTTGTTTCTCAAACAAAGTGGATATTGTATGCATCTGGTAACAATTTCCTCAGCTTTCTCCCTCCTTTGTGTCCTACACCAGTAACAAGTAATAAATTGCCAAGTGAATTGATGGGAATTACTTTGTGCGGATATAAAATGCATAGAGTTTAAAATAAAAGTTAGTTTGGAAAAAATATGGTAGAATGCCTAAAGCTCATGGATTCTGCCTAGCTTTATCTTCAGATATATGTGCAAAGACAGTGGTCTCTGTTGCTCTGGACCAGGCATATGAAGAGGTTGGTCAGGTTAGTATTTCAAGGAGGGGAGAAGACAGGTGTGAATCCACTTATGCCTTGCTACCACAGAGTAGGTACTTTATATTTATTGCATGAAGTTACAGATCAGATTAATGAACATAGTATAGTTTTCTGTTTAGTGCTCAAATCTGTTATCCTTTCTTAGCTTGTCATATGACTGTCTTTCCCAGTCCCATTACATAATTCACTTGGTTATTCATTCATTCATTAAACTAGTCATTTAAACTTTGTTCACTATATTGCATGTCAAAATTTATGTCAGGTTCTTGGACTACACATGGAAAAACTGCAGTCATGCAGTGGTGCTTCTGATAGAAAAAGGAGTCAAGCCAGAAATACTGAATCTCATGCACAAAGGATGTTGGTGCAGTTACAGAAAAAAATTAGAAGAGCAGGGTTGGGCACACAATTTCAAGACCCTGTGTAAAATAAAATAAATGCTTCCTTTTGAAAACTGGTGAAGAATTTCTAATTGGGTACAGAAGAACATTACACAAGTGCAAGGCCCTTCTAGGCATAAAGCCCTTCACTACTGCTGAGACTTTCTATGAGGCTAAACTTGCAAAAAATGATCTATGTCTGTCTCTGTGTGTAGAGTGATTTTGGACTAAGTAGTATACGAGCTCTGTTTTGAGAAGAGACTTCAAGCTTTCTTGGCAGGGTTGCAATGGAATGAAAATAAGTAAAGGTGGACATTTTACGTTTTCTTTTCAATAATTATGAGGCAAATATAGTACGCAGGAAATGGTGATTGGTTTAAGCAATGATTGAAGAGTGGAATAGATAGGATAAACAAGAGTCTTGATTTTCTTTCTGATGATTCTAAGTAACATGAATAAATATCACTGTGACAGTATTTTTTAATTTATAAAAAGCACAAGTCATGAGTGTATATGTAGGTGACTTTTAATACAGGTATATGTCTTTATGTAGCATTTATATAAAAGTAGCGATTGTCCTATCATTCTTGAATGTTCTCTGTGTTTTCTTCCAGTTGGTAGCACAAGCCTCCTAATTACCATTTTGACTTCTAGTACTGTGCATTAGTTTTGCCTTTCTAGAACTTACATAAATGGAGTTATATACCATATACTCTTTGTTTTGTTTTTACTTTATATTTTAATGACTTTTAAAAATTGATCCTTCTAGTAATCCTATGAGGAAATTATATGTTACTGTGCTTTTTAGAGGTAGTAAAATTAACACAGTTCTGAAATGACATTGCTTTTAAAGTTAATAAATAAAAGTTAGGCTGTAAATTCATTTTGTTAACTCTAAATGTCCCTCTGTTTTGTTTTGTTTTATTTTGTTTTCAGCTATCTACTTGAGTATTTATGATATGACAAAATTACATTCCAAAACTCAAAAGGAAAAGAATTTCAAACTTTGAAAATTTAAACTCAAAAACACTTGAAACTTTTAGCATGTTAATAACTAATTATGATTTGATCATCATGCTAATTTTATTGATCAAATTATTTCTGAGTTAGTAGATACTATTTTTTTAAAAATTGATATTTTAAAAAGCTTAAATCATCAAAAGGAAATGATTTTTTCAGTCACAAATTTCCAGACCTTTTACTCTTTTGTTGTTGTTGCACACAAAAAAAACTTTTAGAAATTCTTAATAACAATAGAAAGAAGTAACTATCACTTTAAATAGTTAAGAATATACAACTTGGTCACACTTGATTTTAACAAATGTATGCTGGTATTTTAAAACATTGTGAATTTTTTTGTTGTTATCTGGAGTCTTTTTTGAAGTGATGCAAAGCTTAATTGGCTTTAACTACTCAGGAAGACAATCTCAGAAATAGATATAAAAGAATTAGTACTGGGGAACTAGTGAAAAAAAATAAAACTGAGTTACGATTTCCCATGTTATCTCTAAACTTGGATATTCAACATTTTCTACTAGAAATGATTCCATTGTATTCATGATAATATAATCAGAGGATTTAGGAAAACATTTTTTTCTTTAGATAGAATTTCTCTCATGTCCCCCTCTCAGTGTTTTAAATCCTGCTTTATTCTCATTTCTCTTCAGGATCAGTTATTTCACATTGACCTTTATACTACCCTAAAACAACTTAATTCGTAACTTCTCACCTCATCCCCCATTTATTATTAGTCAAGTCTTAACAATTACAGGATCATCTTGTACTACTGTAGAACACTACTGTAGAAATAGTAGTACTTGCTGTTCAGCTCTGGATAATAATTACTGCCTAATCTTACCCCATTCAGAATACTAACATTTCTTCAGAATTCTGCTGAGAAAATAATTCCCTTCCAATTATCCATTTAGTATGATCTTCATTTTGTTTCTGACTTTGATGCCTCAAAAGCAAAAGCAAAGTAAAATCAATAAAGCCACAGGTCTAGGGGGTGACAGTTTTCAAATGAATGCTATTATAGTCATGTAGGGAATCTCTTTTATGATTTCAGACTTAGGAACAGTATTGAAATGCCCTAGGGGAAAGTAGTATGCAATTAATTGAACTTCTTGCAATTCCTACCGTCTCAAATTTGTCTTACAGTCAGAGATTCTTTAGAGACATACAGTCAATTAAATGACATACAGACTACAACCTAAAATATTATGAAACCATAAACTTTATATTGGAAAATAACAATTTTTACGTATTCAATATCACAATGTCTTATAAAAATGAATGCTTACAACAGTTACTGAGTAGTCATTTATTCACTCATTTACCTATTCAGAAAATTGATTTCAGTAATTTCACAGGCACAGTTCTAGGTATTAAAGAGAAAAAGGAGGACTTTTGATTTTGGTGTCATGAAGTGCGTTAGAGAAGGGAAATGGGTAACAGTAAGAGCCAGGCATAAATTATGGGAAGCTGTTAGAGGGTAGTAAGGCAAGGAGTGTCGACAGGCACTGCCTGAGGTAGAAGGACCAGGAGAAAAGTTTAAGGGAAGTGGGAACCTCGTATGTTTGAGAAATGAACGCATGTTTATTTTGGGACCCTACCAATGAAGGAGAGTGGAAAAAAATGAAAAAAAAGACAGCACGACTGGCCTTTTCAGCAGTTGAATTTTTATTTTATTCTAATTGCAGTGGTGACTGTGTAAAAGAACTGCAAGAAAAAGAATTAAACAAGTTTGTGTGTGTGCACAAATGGGTGTATGTGCATGTGTTTGTTTGTTTTTGAGAGAGGATCTTGCTACATAGCCCAATCTGGCCTCTAAATTTCTTATTCATCTGCCTCAGACGTTGAAGTAACGAGATTTCCAGGAATGTGCCATCACAGCTTCTGATGCAAAAACTACCGTTGCTATCAAGAGAGTGAGCTGCAGGAACCAAAGCTGAGAGTGGAAAATTGTTGGAACAATAGTCTTTAGACCAAGGGTGCTAACTTGGGGATGATCATTCTGTGGAATATTCTGGACTGTGGTTTGTTTTAAGGAAATTAATTTCCTATTCCTCAACTTCCATTTGTATTTTTCCCCTAAAATTGATCTTCCTGAAAATAGTTTATGTATGTTCTATTTTCTATGTCTTTGTTTATAATTTGTAAAAGAGTGACTCACCTCTTAGGTTCTTGGAACCTGCTGTGATGCATTGTCCTGGTAGAAACCTTAACTACACCCAACCAGTGAATATTTAGAAACAGGAGTTTGGTACAGAGTGGATGAAAAAGATGTGGTATTTGTATATAATGGAATATTACTCAGCTATGAAAAAGGATGATCTTGAGGCCTTCATAGGTAAATACAGGCAACTTGAGACTGTCCTCATTAGTGAAATAAATAAGAATTATATTTATAAACATCATATTGTATCTCTAGTGTAAAAAGAAATAAGAAATGTAGGAGTAATAAAACTCAAAATGTGTAACTGCTGTTGTAAGAAAGAGATGAAAAGGAAGTGCTCTAAAGGATATAATTGCATGTATGTTTAAGTGTGTAGGATTGATAACCATATTACTAAGTTTTTGTTGGATTGTTGAACAGAACTGTTTGCAGTTTCACTGTTTGTCCACTTTGTGTGCTTTAATTTCATAACTTGAACAAATATTCCTAAGAGGACAGTATGTAATTTATCAACTAGTGATTTCTTACTGTTTATTTTTTTGAAATTATGTATTCCACCCTTTTTCTGTTTTTTTTTTCTCTTTAAATAAAATTAAAAAAAGAAATATGGGGTTGGGCACCAAAAATGTGAATTCTAGTTATAGAATATCACATTATTTTAGTGATTCAAGTGATTCCAATTCTTCACTTAATGAGATGCATAAAAAATATTTTAGATAGCCCACAGTATGATGATTATTATTATATAGACAGATCTTAAAACTCAGTAATGAATTGCTGTAGCAAATTTTCCATTTTCCTATTCACTCTTTCACGCATCCATGTAAATGTAATGTTCAGTTCTTCCATCTATAAACACAAAAAAGAATTTGAAATTTTGTATCACTGATATTTGTAACAACTGTTATTTTATATTTTTTAAACTGATATTAGTATTAATAATCTCAAAAACTAATACATGGAGTCTAATGATCACAAGAGGTTTTCTTTTTTTGCTGAGTGCACTAAGTGAATATAATATTGTACTACTTGTATCTTCATCTGTTGTCTAAGAATGCTTGAGGTATTTCTAGTTTTTAGTATTTTAAATAAAGGTCCTATGAGCATTCACATATGTCTTTTTATGGAGACATTTTTATTTTTCTTGTAAAAATATTTGAGTGAAATGTCTAGTATATATATATATATATATATATATATATATATATATATATATATACTTTAAAAGAAACTGTCAAAGTGAAGTAGCCGTAAAGTTTACACTATCACCGACAGTGTGTTAACAGTCTGGTTTCTCTACATCTTTATAATCTTTGGTATTTTCAGAAGTTTTAGTTTTAGCCATTTCGGTATATGGTTAATGATTTTTACTGTGATTTTAGCTCAGCTTGTGCTGATAACTGCTCATACTATAGGTCTCTTCATGAGACCACTTCCAAATATTATTATGTGAAGCTTATTTTGAAATCTTTTGTCATTCTTGTTGTAAGTTTTCTTTTAAATTTATGTCTTTGACACACACATCTGGGTATGGTACTATGAATGAGAAACTCTCATTTTATTCCATACCTTTCCTCATTTAATAGCACTGACATTTTGAAATTTAATTGACTACTTAAGACTAGGTGTACCTTTTTGGTTTTCGATTCAGTTCCACAGATTGGAAAATGTGGGCTATTTAGTTTTGTTTTGTTTTGAAGTACTCAGGATTGCACCCAGGATCTCACACATGCTAGGCAACGGCTCTTCTATTGGGCTACTCCCCAACACCTGAAATATGTCTACGTATCCATCAGGAAGCTATAATGTCTTTATTAATGTGGCTTTCCAATATGTGTAAATCTTGAAAATTTGTCTGATTTTTTGTTTAAAAATTGACAAATCTTTAAAGTTCTTTCCATCTATATATAATTATTAAAATCAATTTTATTTCTACGAGGAAGCTTGCATGTATTTTGAAAAGGTTGCCATGTACTCTACCTATCACTTAAGGATGATTTCAGCTTTACTAGTGTTGAGGTGTTTTGTTTTGTTTATTTTGTTTTGTTTTGGTGAGAGGGTCTCACCGTGTAGTGTAGGCTGGCTTTGAACTCACACTTATGTAGCCCAGGCTGGCATCAAACGCATAGTGATCCTCGTGCCTCAGCCTCCTTAGTGTGGGATTACATGTGCCACCATGCCCAGCTTTAGCACTGAGTCTTCTATCCCTCTGCATAGCAAATGTCCATATTTATTTTGTGTGTTTCCTTTTTCTCTGCAGTGATTCATTTTTTGGCAGGTCTTGCATATATTTGTTAAAATGAATTCTATTTTAAGTACTTTAATCGTTGTAGTGCTTTAAAATGATGCTTTAAAAATTATAATTCATCCCTTACGCTATTTTATGTTGCTTTTGTAACCTACGGTATTGCTGAACTGTTTATTATCTCTAGCATACTCTTTTGATGCAAACCATGTTGTCTCTGACTAAACATGACTTTACTTCTGACTAAATATAATTTTACTTACTCCTTTTTATAACTCGCTTTTTTGCTCTTTTTTTCATTTTTTGCCTTTGCTCTCTGTCTAGGACTTCTAATACTAAACATTGGATTGAGGTTCTTGCAATCTGACATATGTGTATTATCATAAATATTTATTTTTGAGGAGGTTTCTTGTACTGGAGCTGTCTAATATTAGCACTGCCAATTCGACTTGCTTATGTTTATTTGCAAAATGTATATTTTTCTATACACATATCTTTAATCTTTGTCAGTTTTTTACATTTAAAGTATAGTTCTTGAAGATATTATAAAGTTGGTTCTTAGTTTTAAAAAATATGTTGTTACAGTGCGTGTATTTTAGTAAGCATGTTTTAGACAGTTTGGCTGTAATATAGTAATGGATGTAACTGGGATTTTCTACCATTTAGTATTGGTTTTTCTATTTGTATATTCATTAAAATTTGTTTTTTCATATTATTCTATTTGTTGTTTTTCATTTAGTATCCTTTACTGGCTTAAAACTATCATTCTTTAATTTTGTGTGTTTTACCCTAAAATTTACAATATGTATCTTTATCTTATCACAAATCACTTCCAAAAAATTGCACACCATTTATAAAGTGAATTTTATATTATCTTTTTATTTATATCCATCTTAATTACTATTATGCCATTTTTTTCTATGTTCGTGCTCCCAGGTTTAGCTATGTTTGATACAAGCCACAATGGTCTTTTAGAAAACTTTCATAGAGGAAACCACTTATATTTTTCTGTTCATTATTTATTGTGCTCCACATTTCTGAAATTGATCCAGATTTCCATTTGATCTGATTGCTTTCCAGCTTAAAAATTTTCCTTTAACAGATCTTTTGCGTAGCTCTACTGGAGTCAAAAACCTGTCAGTATTATTTTTTGTGAAACTTTCCTTTATATTTTTCCCAATTGTAGAATTTTTAATTGATGTGGTTATTTCTCTATCTCTTCTCTCTACCCTGCCCGTTTTGTTACCTGGCTTTTATGTGGTCTGATAAGAATGTAGTGGTGTTATTATCTTTCTTTGAATATAAAGTGTTTTCCATATGTATAGCTGTGTTTCATTTTTAAGTTGTTTCCAACAATTTTCTATGGTGTATTTTTGTATATTTGGTTTAGATTTTTTTATAATTTCTTAAAAGTTGCATCTATGAATTGATGTTTCTCATAGAATTTGAAAAAAAATTGCTGTAATTTTATCAAATTATTTATTTTTCCTTCCTTTCTGTGACTACAGTTACATGAGTTCTTAGTTTCTTAAAAAGTCCCACAAGTTCTGGAGAAATTGTTCATGATTTCAACGGTTCCTTATTTGAGAAGGCTCTTTCTTCAAGTTCATTTTTTTTTTTTTATTTAGTGACTAACCAATTGCCAGACCTTCTAGTAAATCACTCATTTCAGATGTACTTTTTTGCTTTATAGTGTCCTTCTGGTTCTGTTTAATAGATTCCATTTGTGTTTTAATTGTGTTCGTGTTAATTCTTTAAACATAGTAATAACAAGGGTTGTTTTAAAATTCTTGTCCTCTTATTTTATTTGTTCATTCTCAGATTGGTTTTCATTGAAGTGTTGGTTATTTGATTGAATGACAAATATTTAAGATTTTATCTGGACTTTGTTGTTTTTCTTTAGAGTGTTGGCTTTTGTTTTGGCATGCATTATATATATTTTTGGGTCAGCTTTTTAATATTTAGCTATGTTTTTAATGTCTAGAAGGTAAAGTGGTTACTGTTACTCTAGGGCTAATTTATACTTTGTTTTATAGCATTACTTTCCTGGAACCTCAACTGGATGTTTCAGGTGTAGTGAAGTAGTGGGTGTTAGTTTTTTTCTGTTTATCATTTATTAGGCCTTTGTTTTTGGCTTGTCTGTAATGTCCCAGTTATCTGATTATCTGTTTCTCCTCAGTGGCACACAGTATCTGTTTGGATATAGCATTTTAGTAATCCTTGAAATTGTGAAATGAGTTCTCTAAAATTCTTTTTCTTTTTTCCCAGTTGTTTTGATTATTCTAGATATTTTAAGTATACATGTAGCACATTAATCAGATTGTAAGTGACTAAAAAGAAAGTTTATTGGACCGTTAATTTGGGTTGCTTTGAATGTGTATTGCATTTTAAAGAGAGTTGACATCTTAACTTTAATCTTGAATCCAAGGACATGGTATGTCTCCAAATTCGTGTTTTTATCATTTTCTTAGTAATTCGTTATAGTTTTCAGTATGTAGATCTTCCCTACTTTTTGTTAACTTTATAATTAAGTATTTTATTTTACTTATCTTTTGTGATGCTGTGTACCTGAGCTAAAGCCCCCAACTTTTTCTCATTTATTTTTAAAATTTTTGCAGAAGGGTCTTGCTAAGTTGTCCAAGTGTGACTTGAATTTGTGGTTCTCCTGCCTCATCCTCCCAAAGTTGCTCAGATTACAGGCATGTGTACCACACCCAGCTCCACTATTTTGTTTTTATACCTTAATAAATGATGCTTTTATATAGTTTTCTAACCACTTTCATTATTCATATTCAAAAGTACAATTGATCTTTGTTTTGTCAAAATCTTGGAATTTTGCTAAATTCATTTATTAATTGACTGACTTATTTTAAGAATTTGTTCATATTTTCTACAAAGATGATCATATCACCTTACAAAACAGTTTTATTTTTTATAATATGTATTCATGAAAGTAGTCTTTCAAAGCTCCATAATGAGAAGACAAACCTCCCACTTAGAAAATGATAAAAACTGGTCCTTAATATAGCTCAGAGACACAATGCCTGCCTGGAAAGTACAAGGTCCTGAATTTGATTCCTGGTACCAAAACAAAACAAAATAAAATGGGGAAAACTATTCAAACAGACACTTTACAAAAAAACATATGTTGATATCAAGTAAGTCCATAGAAAAAGTTTTCAGTGCTATCTTCAGGTTTACACAAATTAAAAACACAATTAGATACTGTTACTTTCTATCTAAAGTAGCTAAAATTAAGAAAACAAAGAATAAAAACTACTGGTAAATATATTATGGAGCAACTGGATTTCTCATGCAACTTTTGGAATTGTAAAGTGGAATTGTAAAGTGGTAGAAACTCTTCAGGTTTTGGTTTCTTACATAGTTAAACATATGCTTATGACACAGAAATACCACTCTTGACTATTTTCCTCTGCAAAATGAATACATGATGTTACATTTAGATATATATATATATTTAGATGATTTATTCCTAATATTTTCATATGAAAACAAACCAAGTATCCTTTTTCCAATAGATGAATAAACAAACAGCATATCCTTGCAGTGGAATACTACTCAGTAATTAAAAGTTATGAAGAAAGGTTACATGCAGCAATATGAGTGGGTAACAAACGTGTTATATAGAGTGGAAAAATTAAAACACATAAAAATACATTTTATATTTCATTCATATAAAATTCTCAAATAAGCAAATGGGAACTTACGAGTGTTGGAAAACAAATCTTTTGGCTGCTTTTGATTTTTGCTGCCAGTACTTTCATTGTTGCATCCAAAAAAACCATTGCCCAGACCAATGTCATGAAGTTCCCCTCATTTTTTATAGGAGTTGTGCCACTTTGGGTCTTAAGCTTAATATTTTAATAATTTTTAGTTGAAGTTTGTATATAGCATATGACAAGGGTGAAATTTCATTATTTTATGTGTGGATATCCAGGTTGCTCATCCCCGTATGTTGGAGATATTTTTCTATTGTTTTTAGTCTTAAATGTTTGTTCAACAATAAGTTAACTGTGCATGAATTTCTTCCTGGATTCTCTATTCTGTTACGTTGGACCATATGTCCTCTCTTTTTGGTCAGAGAATTTATTAATTTTCCTTTCAAAACTATTAGTTTTGTTGAGTTTTTCTGTTGCTTTTCTATTTAATTTATTTCTGCTATAGTCTCTATTCCTTCCTGTCAAATGCCCCAGAAATCTAATTCTGAGTATTTACCAAAAATAATTGAAATCAGATTCTCAAAAGAGAACTCTTACGTCACCATAATATTATTCTCTATCTAAGATGTAGAAGCAGCTTGGATTTCTATGGATGGGTGAATTGATAGAGAAAATGTAGTGTATGCATATAATGGGATATTATTCAGCCTTTTAACAGAAGAGAAAATCTTGTAATGCATATATATAAACCCTGAGCGAACATTATACTGAGTGAAATAAACCAGTCACAGAAAGACTGTGTAATTCCATTTTTATAAGATCTCTAAGATAGACTTACAGAAGAAGAAAATAGAATGATGGTTCCTGTAGGTAGAAGAAGGGAATTGGAAGTTTCTAATCAAGAGCTGTAGAGTTTTAGATATGTAAGAATAGAGATTTGATAGAAAAATTATGCCTATAGTTGTAAATGCTGTATTGCACACTGAAAATATTGTTTAAAAGATGGTCTCATATTAAGCACTCTTATGACTATGAAACAAAATTAAAATAAAAAAGAAAACAAATTATTGAGTGCCAAAGACCAGAGGTGAGGAGTAGATTAATAGTAAATAAACAAGAGGGATACTTTTGTGGTGATAGAAATCTTTTAAATCATGAGTGTAGTAATACATAAATGATTCTACACACTTATCAAAGCTCATCAAATTATGTACTTAAAATTGGTAAGTTTTATTGTATATAAATCATTACTCAATGCAATTGTCATATATCCACATGGGGGAGGAAACTACATATACATGCAAAAACCAGTATTTATTATGTAATCTTAAAATTCGTCATATTCCTGATAACCTAGAATACCTTCATATCTTAAGTTCTTAACAGATACCAAATATATTATTAAAATATTTTGCTATTATTCGTGTCTAAAACATAGGAATGTAATTTTTCACTTAGCTGGTGCAGCCTTGTCCAATTAATATATTTATTTTTCTATTTTTGTTTTTTGAAATTGTCATAATAGGGCTGGAGATTTAGTTCAGTGGCGTAAGTGCCTGCTTGGCAAACGTGAAGTTGACCCCTGATACCAAGAAAATAAATAAATATAATAAAACAACAAAAAAGAAATTGTCATAACAGGCCTTTATGACTCTTGTCATATTCCCAATATTCTTGAAGCAGAAGAACCCCAGCAGCAGCTATTTTAAATATAGTAATGGAATATTTACAAAAGTTAAGCAAGCCTTTTATGCATACCACCTTTTTGTTAGCTTAGAGTCTTGGGTGTTATGTGTAAAATACTCCCTGCTCTTTGAACCATGTGTCCTAACCTTTCCAATAAATTCCTGGTTTTTATTTTATTTATTTATTTATTTATTTATTTATTTATTTATTTATTTATTATGCCTGAAGGAAAAGGATGTATCACTTCTCAGTCATGGCAAAAGTCCTAAAGTAATATATTACAAGTTTTTTTTTTATTTTCTTAAACACAAATAATATAGAAACTCTGTAATTTTCCAACTGTACTAGTTTATGGGAAAGTACTTGTTTCAATCTGTAAACCCTACAACAATGTTTTGAGTAGGCATGGACCATTGCGGGGTTTGGAAGATGTGTGAGGATAGGAGGTATTAATTCAAATTGACAGTGTAGAAAAGTCCAGAATTGGGAATCACTTATAACACTTTTCCAAATTCTTATCCTACAGTCTTGCCCTTGCTTTGCCCAGTTTTTCAGTTGTAACTGGGAATTCTTCCTACACCAAGGCTAGTGAGCAATGGTAATTCTTTTCTTAATTCCTGTGGCCTAAATGGATATGGTCTACGTGTTTATTTTGATGTTGGAGCAGATATTTTTTTCCAATATGTTGCTAGCAGTCTCATCAGCCTTCAGCATTGGAGTGTAGGCCTTTGATCTAACTTTCTTTGACTACTGCACTTATGATGTAAAGTTACTTTATAGTTACTCTTATGTTTATTGCAGTAACCTCTGCTTTAGAGTGAAAGTCTAAATATTTTCTATATTCAGGTGTGTTTATATAACTTGACATTGATCTAGAAATTGTAGTCAAATTCTCACCTTCAAAAGGCATTTGCTGATTCTCAGCAGCTCTCATTAACCACAAAAACCCTATCTTTAATAATCAAGTGTTTTAACCCTTTCTACTGAACATCACGATAGCAAATATGGCTGAAATTACTCAGATGTCCTTTCTGTAGATGTATTTATACATCAGAAATCTCTTATAGGACTATATATATAAAACGAGAGTTCTCCCTAGGAGGACTGTAATGTTGAAAGGTTTTCTGGGTTAAATGAAACTGGCATGGCTTGTTCAGTTTGTCTTATTAACATTTAAATCTGAAACAATTCATTTTTCTCAGGAAAAACTTCATATTAGTTCAAGGGCTAGATTTCCAAACTGTATTTAAAGAAGAAAAGAGAGAAGAATGAAGAAAAAAGGTAGAAGAGGACGAGGGAGAAAGCAATAGTACTAGCTGTACAATCTTCTGTGTATTTGCAGTTTTTAACATCCAACTTAATGCCACAATGAAAATTATCATTCCTATTATATTCATTACACTAAAATTCACATTTATACAGAAAATAAAGCCACCAGGAAAATTGAAATCTACAATTTTTCCCTTTTATTTTTAACTTAGGAAGATCTGTTTTATAATAGCAAATTTTCAGCACAGATATGCAACCTGTGATTGAATATTCTTGGAAATAACTTGAAAAGTAAGAGAAGAATAATAGTTCCAGCCATCCTAATTCAAAATGCTTCTCCTGAAGAAAAACGTTGCAAAGTAACATTAAGACCCATTATCATTGCTGAATTCTATTTCTTTCTCTCTTTTTTGTTTTTCTTTTGCCTCTACTCATGAGGCATCAACACATGTTTTAGCATATTACATGTGCAACCATACTGTAAGGGAAAACAATATATATAAAACCAATTCTGCAGTCCACCAAGATCTCTTACATTATCTCGCTGTATGCTTTACAGTGCTATTTATGTTTGTGAGGCTGAACAAAGCAGAATTGATCTTTTTACCCTTTGAAGCTAAGTGAAAATACTAGCTCCAAGTAGAATGTGAGGAATTTACTGATAATGCAGCTTTGCTTATGTGACAAGTAGGTCTCAGTATTTCAGCGTTTGAACACCTTGCCCTATGGTGAATGTTAGAAATAATATCATACAGTTGAATTTGGAATGAGTGTCCACTATTAAAAACTTAATACCTTACCTTCCTAAGTGGTGATTTGTCATTTTTAAAAGATTTCTCACTTGATTTTTTTTTTTAAAGAGAAGGCAAATTTTTATAACCTCTACTGGACACATGGAGAAACTGCATTTCATTCAAGTTCATCATTCCAGATTGCACTTCAAAAGTGCCAAAAAGACAACCGCTGAGTGTCTCATCAGCTGATGGAATACAGTAAGGCCAGGGATGCCTTTGAGGTGAATTCTCACTAACATGAGTATTCTTAGGAACCTGCATTTTGGGTAATGAAACAAAACTGCAATCAGAAATAATGCAAAACCCACTTCTCCTAGCTCAAGTTTCCCCATTGTTAACAGAATGACACTAAATCTTAGTTTGGTCTTTTCTGTCTACCTCTCAGGTTCTTTTAAAGTTAAAGTTAGATACAAGATTTATGCTAAGGATCTCCAAATCCCTCATATCTGCTCTTTTCTTGTGCCAAATATAGTTACTGTAAATACCAACACAATTCTGAGAAGACACTCTGCAAGTTCAATATTAATAGTATTAATTTCAGTCTTTTGTTTGTTTTTAAATATGCCTCTTAGAGTTCCTTTGGTGTACAGCCCACATCTGTTTCAGTCTTCTCCTTCAATAACAATCATACTTTGAAAGGGGTTGGTGGTCACTAGAGCAAAAGTTAGAATGAATATTCTTCTGTTCCCTGGGAAGTACCAGTCCTTCTACTTCGGCCTGGGACTCCTGGAATAGTTTTGGCTGTCTGTGTTTCTACTGAATAACTATGTAGTTCTTTCAGAGTTAACCTTCTTTTCAGTCCTTTTCACAGTTTGGAATTACTTAATTATTTCTTTTTATCACCTGTTTGCTTTAAAGCATGACTGGTTTAAGATAATAACCTGAATTTGCTCAAACCACTAAGTATAGTAACTTTTATATTTTAAAGGCTCAATGAATTTTAGTTGACTTATTAAATAAGTAGATGTCAGCAGTGGCTTTGACCCTGTATCACTTTGACTTGTGAGACTGCAGAGCTGGAGAAATATGAATACCTTGTATATTTCCCAGACCCCCTGTCCTCAGACAGGTAAGAGCCTTACATTTCTCCTTTGCTGAAATAGATCCTTGAGGTTGACACACATGGCCAGGATAACTCCTGAACCATGCATGCTACAATGAGTGGCGAAGCTTTTCACCATTTTAAGATCTGAGCAAAAAGCAGTTATGAAGAAGTTAAAATTAATTTCCAGTTGCTTTCACTTGCCAGTCCTGAATCCCTTTTTCTTGCAGCCAAGAGTTTGGTGCACTTATACTATCTCCTGACTGCTCAGAGCTTCGCATATAAAGATGGTCCAGCCCAGCTGGTTCTGAAACACATCAAGATTGTTCTTTAGCAGTTGTCCAGGAACTGCTCTCTCTGATACACTGCAGTTTCTAATTGAAGCTAACCTCAGATTCTAAAAAGTTTTTAAACCATGTTAAACAAGGACCAATCATTCTGCAGAAAATATATAACACTGAAATTTCAAAGAAAATGTATTTTTCAATGGTGCCACAGCAATATTTGGCATAATATTTGACATTAGTGGGAAGACCATAATGTTACTGTTTTGAATTCTGTCTTTAGAAATGGTCTTATCAAAATAATCCTCCTGCATCATTTAAATGCTGTTTGACAACAGATAATTTATAAAGGTAGCCCAAACTGACAGTGTTTTTTTTTTTGTACAATTTTGGCACCCCAAATATGATAGATTGATTGTGTCACTGAATTAAATGAATAAACACCTTTTGTTTCACATATAAGTTTGTCTAATGAAAAGCAGCATATTGTATATAAATTTAAAACCTCAGACCAGTAACACAGTATAAGCATTCATCCTGGAAACCTAATTATAAAATTAATATTAAAATATTTCACCACGAGTATCCATGCTGGATTCAAAGAACTTATGGTAGACCAAACTGAGTTCGATACCACCTTTCATGCTTAACAGTCACTTACAGGACTCCCAAAATATGTCAAATTCAGTTGTAGCTCCTGGACTCAAGGTGGAGGAAAATCCACATTAGCAATAGTATTCAGACCAAATTTATTCTCCTCTTCTTGCTCCTTTTTCTCCCAATAGCCTAGAAGCACATATAAAACAAGAGAGATTCCAAGCTTTATCTGTATTGTTCCAGCAAATAATAACTATTTTAGCATCCTGGACCTCAGAGCAGAGAGGATCTCCAGTTGACTTACATTAATTAGAAAATATAATGCACTTAATCACAACCAGTTATCTCTCCTTGGTTTTTTATCTGAAAGAGTAAATAGCCTAACCAGGTGTGGTGGCACATACCTGTAATCCCAGTACGCAGGAGACTGATGCAGGAGGATTGGTGTGAGTTTGAGGCCAGCCTGAGCTGCATAGACCTTGTCAAAAAAAAAATTATATATATATATATATATATATATATATATATATATATATATATACTAGTCCTAAAATGATGTACATTTTAAAAGATAAAAGTAGATCTAAATTTTTTAAATGACAAAATACTATTAGACTAAATTTTACACTAATTTTTGTACAAATGGAAGGTGTGCTTGATTTTTTGAAAGAAGTCATCTAAAGGTAGATCAAAAACAGTACCTTAACGAAATATAAAGGGTATGATTCTATAAAATTTAAAACTAGTTTTTCAGCAAATTGTGTCATAAATGAGGTCAACATCTTCATTAAAAAGCCCATAGCCAAACAGAACATAACTGTGTATAAATTGAAAAAAATATATATGCAATCATGGTAAATAACCTAAGTATTCAAACCATAAACATTACCAAAAAAGAATAGGGAAGTGGTCAGTGGATGTAAATAGTGTAACAGAGAAAGAAACACTTTCCATCTCACTAGTGATCATACAATAATACCAGTTACAATGTAGGGCTGTTATTTTTTTACTAATAAAATTTTCAGAGTTTACTAAGATTTATAACCTGTGATGCTAGGTGGGAAGATAAATTGATAAAGTAGACTGGCTTTTTTAAAAATAAAATATCCTTTGACTCAACGATGCCAGTTTTAGGAATTGATCCTAAGAGAAAGCAAATCACCCAAGCATAGAATGATACAGAAATTGATGTGTATCACAAAAATAGTTGTTCTAAGCTCAGAAACGGGCTCAGTGTCCATTAGTAGATTATAATTCCATACAGTGTGATGCTATTGTTGGTGTTATTATGAGGCACTAACAATAACAAATTATATCTGTTATTACTAGTTTATAGAGGTGCGCATGAAACCTAGTTTAGTAAAAAGTAAGCTGTGGAGCAGTGTCCATGGCTGGTGTGATCCTTGCTTCAGATGCCCTAGACTTCTTGCTTGTGACCATGATTTTTAATTGTATGTGCAAACCACCTCTTACCGTTTAATCTGACTCTTGCACACTGTTGAATATTGGAGTCAACTCTCAGTTTATCAGTGAAGCACCAGAGGTTAATCACTGACCTGTTGATTCATTAACTGTGCCTTAAGGTTTTCCTGTGAAATTCTCAGTCTCAGCCACTTATTCATTTCTTGATTTTGTTTGACAGCAAATCCTTCAAATCCAGGAAATACATTATCTTATCTCAGCGTACTCAGCTCGACATGTAGACACAAAGAAATATTTATCAAAATTTATTGAATGGATTAATATACTAATGATCCAACTATATTCCAAAAGTTACTAGTCAAATAAATATGGGTAAGATATTTAAATCAGCTAGAATATCACCAAACTCTAGAGTGTATTTTCTAAGAACTTTAACACTGAAACAATGCTACTCAACTTGAGCGTAATCAGATTGCAAAAACACTTGTGCACAAATGTTCTCTAAACAAAACACATATTTGAAAGTTTCCCAAAAAGAAAGCACAAAAATTGTAGGAAGATGTACGTGGTAAATCTTAGCCACGCCTGAAGTTTGGGCACTAATGAAGCAGACAGAATGGATGGAATGCCACATCTGGGAACAGAAGACATGATGTCTTCAAAGACAGCACACTACCTTCAGTGCAAAAATTGAAAGTGATCCCATTTGCTTGACCTCTCCTCCATTCTGTTTTAGTTTTAGGTCTTTGAAGTCTGAGTTTGTTGTTTGTTTTTATGAGGTTTAAGAAAACCACATCTTTCCCCATGTCTGACTTCCTTCATCTCCCACAGCCTTAATGTCTGAATGATAATAATTTCATGTAAAAAATCTGTTTCATACATAAGAACTACTTGCAAATGCATGTTTACCCTCTTTTGTCACTAAAATACAATTTCAGTTAGACAATCATCAAATTCATTTAGACTTTCTGTCTTAAGCACTTTCTCAAACAATAGATATGAAAAGCAAGTTATCAAAAGAAGTTTCTTTCTATTCTTTTTATTCAATTTCTAGCATGTCTTCCTACCCAAAAATGTAGAAAATAGTTATCAAAAGAGGTACTCAGGAGCTTGCTTATCTGAATATAATTGTGATAAATGCATAGTAGTCAGTAATTTATATCTGCAACATGCCAGGCATTTTCTAACACTTCTGACTCAGAGAGGCCTAGAAACTGGTGCTGGTCAGTAAAATGTAGAAGCACTGAGGGAGAGACCCAGATAAGGCATTTATTGCAGATATGTGATTCCAAAGGTTCACAGCATCTGGAGGATGTGTCAAATCATGTTATCTCTGTCATCTAGGGCACGCAGTGGGGGAAAAGTGATGTACAGTCCGCACTGACTCACAGAGGATGTGGTGTGGGACAAGAGGTGGATCTTTGTGCTTGTAAACTCCTGTGATTGCTGGTCTCTTAGTCATAGAGAACTTTAGCCTTTCATGATGAATGGAAATTCTTCTCCTTGGCTTTTTCTTGAGTAATAGTTAATTATGTCAAATAGATTTATACCTTGGAATTAGACATAGGGTTAAGTATATGAGGAATGGTAGAACCACAGAAGAAGTGGCAGTACTTGTTTAGTCATATTTTGTGATGAATTTCTAATAGATAACATACTTCTAGATTGTGGAATGAAAACTTCTTTTGTTGTTGATATTGAATTCAGTCAGTAATTCCCAAGATTATTATATTTTAAAATGTATGGTTTAACTGGTTTTTAAATTTATTTATATTGTCCAATAATAAAAAATATAATAAATGACCAATTTGAAAGACAATCACAGCATTTAGTGATAAGAGGTTGGGTTGGGTTAGAAAGATCAGTGCAGACTCTTGTCTTTGTATATCTTAGACTTCCAACCTTAAACAGGTAATGATTTCTTTAGAAATAGGTACCTCATGACTGTATTAGGGATAATAATAAAAAGTACCTTGTAGTCTGTTATAAACATTGGCAGAAAAGTATGAAAATGATTATGATTTTTTTATGGTTATTACTGAGTTCATGATATTGTTATTACTACTAACAAATTACATCAGCTGTAAGGAGCGTGTTTCTCACATCCTATCTCTGAGTACCACATGCATTTTAAGGCTGGTGGTGACTTACAGTTACTGAACAGTAAGTACGTTAGCATATCACCCTATATTTGTAGAAATAGTATTATTAACACTATTAACTGGTTTCTGGACTGGCTCACTGGAGCATCAGGATGGATGGAGTCAATTTGCCATCATCTGGTACTAACACAAACTCACAGACCTTGCCTTCCCATCATTTCAAGTACTGAAACCCAGAACCCAATTTGTTTCTCAAATATTTTTGAAAAATTTCTCAGTGTGTTAGAAAGTATGACATTTGCAAAAAGAGAGCTCTTTGTTGTTGACACATGTCTAAGTTTACTGTGACAATTTCTGGGAGCTCTTTTTTGAGCATGATTCAGTCTGCAACCATGCCTAAGACATTCCTGCTACCTTTACCTCTACAATTTATATGATGTGTCACTGCATCCTTCTTCCACAAAATCTTCTGGTATTTCTCTTGAAAGTGTTCTCTAACATATTTAAGGTTCCCAGTAGTGTATTCTAATGTTTATTGCCTGTACTGTCCGCATAGGAAAATTTCTTGAGTTTTCCATATTATACAATATCAAGAAGTAACACGCACCAATTTTATGACAATGTTTTTGTTATAGATGCTGTTGGTATGTGTGGGTCTGAAAGTTCATTGTGAATATTTATAACAATACCATTAGAGTTATTACTGTTAATATATATATACTTATATACTACTTCTATCCTTATGTTTTTGAGGAACTTCTATACTGTTTTTCATAATGGCTGTACTAATTTACATTTCCATTAGCAGGGTATAATTGTCCTTTCTCTGAAATTGTATGAGTTTTTGAACTTTTAAAAATCTTTCTTATGACAGCCATTCTAGTTGATGTGATATTGCATTGTAATTTGGATTTGAGTTTTTCTGATGATTAGTGATACTGAGCTTTTTTATTCACATATATGTTGCTTGTTTGTTTTTTTAAAATATGTTTATTCAGATTATTTTCTCTGTTTAAAATTAGATTTTTTTTTTTATTTCTTGTGCTGCTGAGTTGGGATATTTATATATTCTGGATTAGATACATATTTTGCAAGTATTTTCTTTCAGTTTGAAGTTTATTTCATTATTATGTCTCCTTTGTTATGTATCTTTGGTTTTGTTTCCTGTGGCTTTTGGATCTTTTCTAAAATATCTTTGTTTCTATAACTTTTTTGAAGTATTTTCTCTCTGTGCTCTTCACTAATGACTTCACAAAAACAGAAAAAAGATCCTCCAGTTCACATGAAGCCACAAAATAGTCTTTGAATAGCTGTAGCAATCTTGAGCAAACATAGAGGGTTCACAATAACTGACTTCCAAATATATCGTAAAGTTATAGTAACCAAAACAGCATATTAATAGCAAAAAACAGATACAGACTAATATAACAGACTATAGAACCCAGAAATAAATCCATGTATTTGTAGCCATCTGATATTTTGGATGAAAGAGCCAAAAACATGCTTTGGAGAAAGTCAATCTTTTCAAAAAATGGTTTGGGGAAAACTTAATTTTCATGTGTAGAAGAAAGTAACTATCATTGTTCATATGAAAACATAAACTAAAAATGTAGTTTAAAACATAAACTATAAAGATAAATTTAAGATCTTAACCTATGAAACTACAGAAGAAAACAAAGTGCTTTCAATTAAGCCTCGTATTCATCCTTAATCATTTCTCATCTTAGATGGAAGTGCATGGCTAGCTCAAGGACTAGAAACGAAAAAAGATGAATTAGTTCTCACTCTCAGAATTCTGAAATATTTAAGACAGGTTAGGCTTACAAGTTTTGGCCTGGTGGAGCCAAACCTGGCTACTGTATTTGTTGTATAACTATGAATTAAGATTTTTTAATAATTTTTTAAATACTTGAAAGATAAAATCAATATAAAAATATTTCATATGTGAACTTTATATAACTTTATATAAAATTATAGAGAACTTTATGTAAAATTCACATTTCAATTTCTGTAAATAGAGAGTACGGAAACAAATTATCTTTCATCATCTTCTGCCCTTTTTTCATCATCATGGCAGAACTGAGGAGTTGTGAAAGAGCCCACAGACAAAAATAAAATGTCTGGAGCCTTATACACGATGTTTGGCAGCTCAGTCTAGGATGCATACTTGGTAAATTTTCTTTTTAGGTCATAGCAGTGTGTTATATCCCATGTAAGTGTTTGTGAAACCATAAATAAACACATTCAGATGATTCTCCACCTGATCTCACAGTTCTCTTTCTTTTTGCTGTAATATGTGGAAACATAAAATACTTATTCCTAATTCAGATATGGGACATGGTGCAGGAGGACAGAGATCAGTAGATAATATTTAAAAATATTTGACAAGAGCTTAACTAAGAAAGTGACTGTAAAGTGACTTATCCCCATGCATATTTATACTTCTCTCTTGACACCCCTAAATAATTTTTTCTGTTTATAGATCTTTGTTGGTTCTGAAGAGCTAGTATACTAAACAACTAATAGACGTTGCCGTCAGAAAGAAAACAAAACACAAATCAAAACTATTTTATTTCCAATCTGCATTCATGCATAATTAAAATTCCTCTAGAACCTACTGTGTTAGTATAGTTAGCAATAAATAAGGGTATAATAAGAACACCGGGCAGTTTTTCTTACCCATGTGTCTTTCTTAGATATCCAGATACTTGAGGGCTCTGTTTCCTCCTATTCCCCTCAGAAAGGTGCTCCAGAAACACCCCATTCTTTTCTGAAATCACGCTCAGAACCTGTTAACATATTTTCATTTGTAACAAGTGACTGATTACGGAGTGTAAATTCAGGACATCACATTCTATATGAAATGCGAGGTTATGGAATGTAGACTCAAAATACCGCATTGAAAGTGATATTTGGTTATTGGGCAACTATTGTTAAGCTTGGAATATTTTTTTTCTGGAAATCTTATGAATGGAAAAAGGTTAAACAAGTTTTTTCCTTGTAAAATACACTTTTAAGTATAATTTATGATTTCTTAAAACTCTTCCAAATAATGTTTAAAACCTTCCTACTTTTAAACTACATCCTGTTTTGTATGTTTTCCAGGTTTCCTGCTGGACCATATACTAAAATTTATTATTTACACCTTACACTGTCATAAACGTAAATGTTTGATTTAGGTATTTTTAAAAAATCTGTCATTTTTATTCACTTTCCAAATCACATTGTGTTTACCACATTGCTGAGAGTATTTCAGTGGGAAACATTTTGCAACTGGAGACTTTTAGATTTAACATATGTTCTTATAACAATTTTATAAGGGGAAAATTCATTTTAGGCAAATTTTACAATGAAAGTATTATGAGCCAACTGCTGTATAGTTGCACACTATTTTCATAGAACTCAGAAATACATAGTGTTTTACTTCCTTTTCCCAGATCTTAAAACGAAAATCAAACTATAAATATCCTCACTAGTCTTCCTCTTTAGCTCATAGTTGTTTTTTAGCTCTTCTTATTTTCTTCTCAATTTTCCTTCACGGACCTGCAATACATTTGAATTTAAATAATTACATTTGAGTGACTATGTGTTTATTTGGGGGCCATAAACTTTGGCAACAAAAAAATGGGTTTATTTAGGGTAGGAGCCCTGTCCAGCACTCAGTAAGTCAGTCTGTCACTTAGAATATGTGTCGAGGTTCTGAGACAGGTTTCCAGATTCCTGTGTGCAGTGAAGAAAGTAATGTAGCAGTAAAGAAAAGCAGCTGCATTTAATAAACCCTAAAGGGAAAGGGAGGCTCATCAAGCAGGCTCATGGCAGCCGCAAAACAAGAAGTGATGGGAAAAAGTGGAACGAGTTTGGCTCAGAGGTTTGAACTGTGTGTTGGGTCCAGGGGCCTCTCCTCAGCAGTTTCAGAGCATGACATGACTGGGACTGCTGTACCTGTCCTTTCCCATAGCTGACTGGCTTATAATTGGATATGTGAGATGCAGTGCATATGGCCAAACGTCAGAAGTCTATCACATGTTTGCCTAAGTCTTAGGATTTTAGGAATTTCCAAGAGTCTGATCTGTTCTCTCTGCTTTTAGGTAGTGGACCTTAGAACAAAGGTCAAGGGGGCTGGCCCTGGGGTATTGCTCACATTTGGGTTCAGGTTCAAGTTTAGGTGAAAGGATCCCATAGCCTGACTTGTAGTATCTTTATTTTATGTGCTATGTGCAAGTAACTAAAAATGTCATTCAAAACTGCCTTTTCAACAAGGGAGCATGTTATTGGCTTGCTTAACTGAGAACGATAAGGGAGAATGAAGTCATTTTTGACTGATTCAGCCCATCAGTGTTATGAACATACATTCCTCCATTCTGCCTTCCAAAGTACTGCCTTAATGCTAAACTGTCATAGTATAGCAGCAGTAACATTCTTATTTACACATCTTGAACTAAAGAAAGACAATACTTCTAGACTCTTAAGCAAAACAGAACTTTCTAGGAAGCTCTGAACTAATGAGTTATTTGTGACTTTTTGGTCAGATGATAGCACAAATCTATTCTTAAAACAGTGCTTTGTAAATATTATAGTTTTGCTGCTTAGACCTAACGTGAGGTCCACGCAGTGACTCATGAACTGTGAGGATATTAGAACGTAACAAGATGTCTTAGATAAGAGGGAGAGAGTAATGCATGGCAGGTAGGAAAACTTCGGCGTCCATATCTGCCAGCTCTATTTTTGTGAAATGGATGAGACATCAGCCATCTCTCTTTTTTTCTGTGGTCCACATTCTGTCTTAACTAGTAAAAATTGAAAACAGGTAAAATATTGATATATTAATTTCATTTCCATACAAGTAATACTAAAATGACTTTTCCAAATTTTCAGTTAAAGAGCTCTTCTAAAATGTTTTAGACAGTTTCAAAAATGACTACCTTAGCTAGCATATTCAAAGGCATAAAACATGGTTATATGCTTCCTGTAGTATGGGCTTGCCAGTCAAATGCAAACTGCCTCTTAAGCTAAGGACTTAATGGTAGATAGTACTTCCCCATTCTACACGAGTCATATAAGAGCTAGGAAATACAAGTAGTTTCACCAATGCTCTTTATTTACTCAATTATTGAATTTAGAGTTTAATTTCAAGTTTGGTTTTTTTCTCTTCTACACCCTATATTAATGTTGTTTTGTTTCCTGGAGCTGTTGTAACAGAATACATCATTCTTGTTCCTGATTTTAGGTTGAAAGCTTTCGGTTTTTGTCCATTTACTATGATGTTGGCTGTTGGTTTCTCATAGATTACTTTTGACGTAAAGACCATCTGAATCTTCTGATTTTCTGTAAGTTTTTTGTCATGAATGAGTCCTGGATGTTATCAAAAGCTTTTTTTTTTTGCGTTTATTAAGATGATCATGTGATTTTTGTCTTTTATTCTGTTGATATGGTGTGTTCTGTTTGTTTATTTGCATATGTTGAACCATCCCTGCATTCTTGGATGAATCACACTTGGTCGTGCGTATGATCTTCTTGATGATTTTGTTGCATTGTGTTTGCGAGTATTTTATAGAGAATTTTTTTTTTTGCATCTATCTTCATTAGGGAGTTTGGCCTGAAGTTCTGTTTTGTGGTTGAGTCTTTCTGTGGTTTTTGTATCAGGATAGTACTCACCTCCAAGAATGAGTTAAGGAGGATTGCTTCCCTTTCAATTTCATTAAAGAGTATGAGGAGTATTGGCATTAAATCTATTCTAAATTTCTTGTAGAATTCATCTATGAATCCATCGGGACCTGGGATTTTTTTTTGTTGATGAGTTTTTAATTATATTTTCAATTTCATTAACTGACATTGGGTTATTCAGAATTTCTGTATCTTGACTGAGCTTTGTTAATACATGTGTTTCAAGGAATCTGTCCATTTATTCTGTTTTGCATTCTGTGCGAGAAAAAATTTTTGAGGTAAGTATGTGTGATCTTCTGAATTTCCACAGGATTGGAGTAATTTCATCCTTTTCATTCTTCATTGCATGAATTTTCTTTTTTTTGATAAGGTTGGCTAGGAGTTTCTCAATTTTATTTATTCTTTTACAGAATCTACTATTTGATTTATGAGTTCTTTGTATTGTTTTCTTAGTTTTATTGCATTAATTTGTGCTCTGATCTTTATAGTTACCTCTCTTTTATGAACTTTAGTCTATACTTTCTCTTCATTTTCTAGAAACTTGTAGTGCAGTATTAGGTTGTTTATTTGTGCTCTTTCTATTTTTCTGATATGAGAATTCACCCCATAAATTTCCCTGTTAAGACTGCTTTCTTTGTATCCCACAGGTTTTGGAGTGTTGTACCTTCATTTTTGTTTGATTGTGTAAACTTTTAATTTCTTCTTTAATTCCATCTGTGACCTATTGGTTGTTCAGGAGGGTGTTATTTAATTTCCTGGTGTTTATAGCATTTTTGCAGTTTCTTTTGACGTTAGTTATAATTTCCAGGTGCTATGGTTAGATAATATGCATGAAATAATTTCAGCTCCTTTGCATATAATTAATCAGGTTATATGGGCTAGGGCTAGTATATGGTCTATTTTAGAGAATGCCCTTGTGCAACTGAGAAGAATGTGTATTCTGATGTTGTTGAGTGAGACACTGTAAACATATATGAAGTACATTTGTTGACAGGTTTAGTTTGGTTCTGTTATATGATTGCTGATTTTTTTTGTCTACTTGCTCTGTAACTTTGTGACAATGGAGCATGAATTTCCCCCATTACGATTGTGTTATTGTTTATTTGATTCTTCACATCTGTTAATGTTTGTCTTATATAGTTGGGTGCTCCCGTATTTGGTACATATATATTTCTGAATATTATCTCTTCTTCTTGAAATTTTCCCTAACAACTATGTAGTGACCTTGTTTATCTCTTTTGATCATTCTTCCTTTGAAGTTCATATTATTTACAGGCAGAATAGTTACCTCTGCTTTTTTGTTGATGTTGTTGTTTCTCGTTGCATAGGGTATTGTTTTTCCTCCTTTGATTTTCAATCCATGAGTTTCTTTTGAGTTAACTTTGTTTCTTTTATATAGTATATTATGGATCTTGTTTCTTGATCCATTCTGCCAATCTGTTTCCTTCAGGTGGTGAATTGAGGCCATTTACATTGATGTTTATACTTGACATGTATTGTTTTATCTTTGTCCCGTTATTTTCCCACTGTTGGTTCCCTGCTATTTATTTACCTCTGTTTAATTGCTTGCCTTGCCTGGTTGTTTTGCTCTGTTGTTCTTGGAATTGTGGTTATTTTTATCTCTGTCTAGAATATCTTTCTGTTTTGTTTGCATGGTTGGTTTGGTTGTCATGAATTTCTTCAGTTGTTCTTTGTCATGGAAGTATCTTATTTCTCCATTAATTTTGAAACATACTTTTGTAGGATACATCAATCTGGGTTGGAATTTGTTTTCTGTCAGAATTTGAAATACTTCACTCCAAGTTCTTGCATTGAGCATTTATGTAGAGAAGTCTGCCATGATTCTGACAGGCTTTCCTTTTAGGTGATGTTTCTTTTGTCTTACAGCTTGTAATATTTTGTTCTTGCACTGTGTTTCTGGGATCTTGATTACTGTATGTCTGAATGTAGATTTATTTTGGTTATGACAAATTGGAGTCCTGTATCATCTCACATCTCTGTAAGATGCTTTGCCATGTTTGGGAAAATTTCTGCTGTTGTTTCTGCAAATAGTCTTTTGTGCTGACTCCTGCTTTTTTATTGACACCTATCAAGCTTATATTATGGAACTGTTATTTCTTGATTTCTTGTTATTTTTAGGAGATCTTTCCTTTGATGATTTCTAGCCATGATTATCTTCAGGATCTGAAAGTCTAAGTTTAGTTTTGTTCAAGCGCTTTTGCAGTTGTTAATGGAGTTTCTGGTTTTCTAGATATCTGTTTGAATCTGTTTTCTATATTGACTATTCACATTTTCCTTCCTTTTTCCTATAATTATCTATTTTTTTAATCTGTCTCTACTCTAGGTTTCTTGAGCAATTGCTTTATGAATGTTGACAGTTCTTTTTTAAGCTAAGAAATTATTTCTGATCTGATTGACTCTGTAGCCTCATGGATTTGTTTCTTTACTTCGGTTGCTCTCATTTTGGAAATTCAAGTGTGTGTCTTCCATTTTCCTCTATCTTTTTGTCTCCCAGACCTGTTCTGGCCTGGAGTTCTGAGATTGCATCTTGTTTCTATGTCTTTTCTACTTCAAAAATTGTGATTTTGTTTTCTGTGTTGATCCTTATAGGGTTTTGTATTAGGTAGCTATATCATTAGTATTGAGTTCTCTCTAGAAAGCGTATTCTTCATGTATGTTTTCTCCATGTAGGAATTTGTTGGCTTGTGTCTGTTCCAACATCCTACTTTCCCAGTTAATTAAGAGTGAGATGTTGGTGTCAGTTTGGATCAGTCATCAGTTCTTTGATGATGGGCAAGGTTATTACCCAAGAGTTTACCAGTGTTGTTATGAAGTGAGAACAACTGATTACAACAGATATGTCATTCTAGCTAAAGTCATTCTAATTAACATTAACAGTATCATCAAACACAGATTGGATGTGGTGCATTATGTTTATTGATTTGTGTATGTTGAACCATCCCTGAATATCTGGGATGAAATTACCTTGTGAGGATGTATCATCTTTTGACAATATGCTACCATCTATTTACTAATACCTTGATGATATTTTTGTGTAAGTTGGCCTATAGTTCTCTTTTTTACTTGGGTCTTTATCTGGTTTTAGGATCAGAGTGATGCTGACTTCTATAAATTAATTTGTGAGGAGTCCATTTCTTTGAATTTCTTAAAAGTTTGAGGAATATTGGTGATATAACATCCTTAAAATTTGTATCAAATTCAGCTATGAATCCATCAGTTCCTGAGCCTTTTTCACTTGGTCAGTTCTTTATTTCTGAGTCAGTTTCATTGCTTGTTACTGGGTTGTTTTGTTTTTTTATTAGTACCAGGGAACAAATTCATGACCTTGCACTTGCCAGGCACGTACTTATGCCACTGAGCTAAATCCCAGGCCCTGTTACTTGGTTGTTAAACAGATTTAGCTCTCTGGTGTTAGTTTTGCTAGTTTATATGTGTCTAGGAATCTTTTCCGAAAGTTACTGAGAATTACTGTACAGCTCACCAATCTCAGGGATACTATGAAAGCAGTTTTAAAAGGAAAGTTCCCTTTGGTCAATGTTGACATTAGGAAAACCGAGCAGGCCCAAACCAATGACGTTATGAAAAATTTTAAGATACTTGAGAAACAACAACAAACCAGCCCCAAACTAAAACTGAGTAGGAAATTTTAAAGGCGAGAGCAGAAATCATGCAATTGAGACTAAAACTTGTAAAGAAAAAAAAAAAAATCAAAGAGCTACATCTTTGAAAGGATAAATAAAATAGACAAGCCCTTTGCAAGACTCACCAAGAGAAATAAAAGATTCATATCAGCACAATTAGAAATGGCAAAGGTGAAATCACAGCACTGTCAAAAAATTCAGAAGAGACATCTCTCAAAAATTAATTAGGTTGATTTTTAGTGTTTTTATAAATAAACCTGAAATGGTATCATCCATGCTAAAGAATGATTTTTTTTCTTTGTTTTAGGTTCTTATTATTGAACCCAGTGCTTTGTACATGTTTGGGAATTTCTCTGCCACTGATCTACACCCACAGATTTGAGATAGTGCATTTTAATGTCAAATGTTTATATTTAAAGGCATATATACTGTGTATTTCTCCTAAGATATTGTAGCATCAAAGTGTGTAAATGTCTTTCAAGGTGATTTTGATATGAGTTTACAATTTTATAGATAAAATGTTTTCAATTCAATGCAGTGAACTCTACCTTAAAAAATTCAGAATTGTGTAGATTTGGGGGCTGAGCCCAGTTTCAGGACTTTGAGTCATAAAGGATCCTGTGCACACTTACAACCAGAAAACGTGTAATCTCCCTAGTGATGAGAACAATGGTACTGTTCCAATTATCTGTTGTCTAAGGTGAGTTCCCAGGTAGAATGGTAGAATGGGCCAACTGAAACCAGGTTGAAGCTTAATAAGTGTTTGCTGAAGTAATGAGGAGCTATGAGGGATAGATCCAATTTTGAATTAATATAAAAAGATCTTAATTTAATTCCAACCACTACTAGCTGGGAACAAAACTGGAATTTTCTTATTCTCAGTCCAAGCTCTCACTCATCGAGCACCTGACCACAAGGATATCCTTAAGTGACTCAATTAACTACTAACAGATTGAAAAGAATAAAACAAAGTGACACTTCTGAGCGCCTACTATGTTCCTGTCACAGTACTTTGTTTTCTTTTCTGTCATAGCATTCCCTAAAGTAATGTGTTTTCTTTTCCTATTACATACATGTGAGGTTAATACAGGCAAAGTACTGAAAAATTTGAATTTTGAAGGAAATGATGGAACACAAGAGAAAGGGCATTTCAGGTAGCAAAGGGGAGCAATTTTTTAAAAATAAAATGCTTTTAAAGAGTTATTGAATTGTACCTCTAAAAACAACCTCTAGTGTTGATTTGTTTTGAAAAGGCATGCCAAGAAAACATTTCCTTTTATGCTTAAATTCAGTTTCCTGTCTCACTGTGCACATAAATTCTGAAGTCTTAAAATCGGATTCATTTAATTGTGTTAGTTTATTCTGAAAACCCAAATACTAATTTTAAGCAGAATATTTTATTCAACAGCTTTTAACGCCAACTTATACCATGACATCTTTCAATGAACTTGGTGAATAAACTGCACAAAGGCATAAATATTTTGTTTTAGGTGCATTCCAGGGGTCTGTCTATCTCAAGGCAATGGCAAATGTGGGCATGTTTATTTTTGTTTTCCAAGGAGTACAAGGTTTCTTTGTGTACTGCAAGTAAAATTTTCAGGCACAAATAGTTACTAAGGAAAATAAATCACAACCAAGGAGTACCTACATAAAAGTTGACAAGCACATTCTACAACTCTGCTAATAAAGATGTTATAAGTAAAATGTTGGCTGGAGTTCAGCATTATTGCAGACAGTGAGGGCCAGGGAACTAAAGAGGGAAAAGCAAACATTGAGTAAGATGTCCAAGCAAATAAAATTTTGGCTAGAGAATCAAGTCAGCACTGAACAACCATCAGTCCAAGTTATATGTAGAGGCTTTTCCTGAGCTAACAAAACATCAACTAAGATAACTGGAACTCATTGTTTAAGACAGTACTATAAGCTCAGTGTATGTGATGCCCTGGATACGGGTATAACTGTGTCACCACTGCTGAAATAGCAGATCAGTTTAATCAGTTCAACTAAACAGCTGGTCAGCTTGTTTAAACAAATACAGTAAGATCAACTGCTGAACTGAGTTAACTAGAAAACTCTTCCAGAATACTCATGGCTGCTTTGTGGGTACATAAGTAGGCATAGTTCCAATTTGACAAATACACAGATGCATTTCTGATAGGGTAATTAAAGCCTTAAATTCAATTCATTTTGGGAGTTATCTCTAGACCACATTGTGATCACTTCTTAGCAGCTCTGCTCTGAAAGACTTAATTTATGATCCACTTTCCCTACTTGGTCTTCTGTTACAGGGTAATATCAGAACCTCCAATATGATATAATGGAAGTATTATAAATCTCAATGTGTTAGATGTCTGAAATGCCATGTTCATGTTCTCTAAATATCGAAGAATGAATTCTAGTAACCTGGAGGTTAAGAGTAGAAACAGCTTTCTTGAAATAGAAACCTCCTTTCAGAGGAACTGGAAGGGGACCACGTGGGCTGCCTGGGGATCCCACTTTACAGGAACATTTTGTAGAGCAGTACCCACATGGGTATGACGTGGGGTATAGCTATGATTAACTGATAAGAATCAAATATAGTCGCTTAGGTTATCGTGATCCAGTGGGGAAACAAGTCATGTAACAAGGGTGCACAGAAAGAACAAAGACTTTTTCCAGGAAATGATGAATCTGGAGGTTTTGGTCTCTGATCTGGATGACTGAGGTCTAGCTAGGCTTCATGTTTGTCCTTTGAGGAGTTATATAGACCTGGTTATCTTGTCTTTATCTTGAGGCCTGGTCTCCAACAGATGTCTGGTTCCCAGTTGAGATGGGTTTTACCTTTGTCCTGGCACTCCCGAGGGCCTAGCCCTATTTGACTTCCTATAATATTTATGCCTATCTTAGCTGTCTATAATAACTTCTACCTGTTTCCCCACCACCTTACCACTTTCCAGTCCCACTTTTAACAATACCAAAGTTATCTTCTCATAACACGAACCATGTCATAAATAAATATACCATTTTATAAATCAGTACTTTGTTTTGCAAGAATCAAGCTTCTTCCCATGACACACAAAACAGGTAAGTCTGGTCATGTGTTGAGCCACTCTCTAAATCTCTGTAATTGACTTTTTCACTCTAAAATACTGACCCAAAGATGCTGATAGCCTAATTCTTGCAAATGGTGAATATATTATTTTCTATGAGAAAAAGGACTTTGAGGTGGAAAGATGAGTCTGTTTATTCAGGTACATCCAGTGTTATCAAGTATTGGGAGCCTAGTGTAGGACCACTGATCTCTTGCTCAGAGTTAATTGACAGAATAAAACACAGAACATATGTTTTACTTACAAAGAGCACTGGGATATTCAAAGCCCAGTGGCAGGCTAAGACCATGAGGTATGGTGTCTTTGGCTTTTATTAGGTGTATAGCTTGGCTGCTGTGTGTACTGGTGGGCTGCAGGAAGTGGTGGGGGTGGACTGCTGATGCAGTCAAGGTTCAAGAATTGAGGAACAATGCATTTTTTGAAAAGTTGCACAGGAACAGATCATGGTTAACTGGTAAATTGATTGTCTGCTAACCGTGATTATTGAACTAGACAGAATTTGCACCGCTAGGAGTCCTCAACTGCTATGTTGTCTTGCTTTGAGGCACAAGAACTTCCCCAGCTGTTTGCTGGCCTTGGCTCTGGCCATTGGTTTAAAGATTTATCTGTCCCCAAGCCAGCCTGGGGCCTCTCCACAAGTCATGTAGGCCTAGGACAGACTCTCAAGTTATTTTTATGCCAGTTTGTTAATATTAATTATTGCCTGCTTATACAACATCAAGCTCATTCTTGGCAGTCAAGGGATCCTTATAAACAGAAGAAAGGGGCAAAATCAGTGAAAGGAAATATAAAAATAGAACCAGAAGTCAGAACAATGTGCTTTAAACATAAAGAGGAGGGAATGAGCCAAGGAATGCAGGTAGCTTCTAGAAACCAGAAAAAGTTAAGAACCATTTTTTTCTGTAGCTTCTAGAAAGATCCAACACTGACAAAATCTTGAATTTGTTTATTGAAAGTAATTTCAGACATATAACTTCTAGAAATGTTAAAAAAATAAACCTGTGGTGTTTTAAGCCACTAAGTGTGTGGTAACTTACTAAGACAGAAACAGGCAATTAATAAAAGTTGTTTATCCTCTTCTGAATTAATTCCATCTATATATGTCTGATGTAGATGTAAATATATGTGGAACAACAAAAGGTGAACCTTATGCCCACACCTCCATAGGGAAAGACCCTGAAAGCCAAAAGGATTTAGAGTATACGTGAATAAAGCCACGATTATAAATCTTGCTTTTTTTTTTTAATCCCCAGTCTTCCCTGTTCCTTTTGCTGATATTTCTGATGGGCATCAAAACAGAAAATACATGTTGAATGTTTCATTCAGATGATATTTAAAATACAGCGTGCCAAATTCTGAATTTCCTAAAGCTTCCTGTGAGTACCTGTAACTAGTATTCAGGAACTGCATGTTCAGTTTGTGGGCGTGTGACTGTGTGACCACGAGCTTCACCCCAGTGAATGCATTGCCTTACAGGGAGTTTAGTGTGGGAAAGATCCTCTGGTTTTTAGAAACTATCATCAACCCTGGTAGGCATAGATTTATTCTTGTTGTAAAATGTATAGCATTCATTCTTGATTTATATATTCTTGATTATTTTATTGACACAATATTCTTACCAGTTTACTTGCAGTGGGTAGGGAAGAAGAAAATAAAAGATAACCAGAAGAAAATGCATAAATTCTGTGTCAAGTTGTCATTAATGTTCAACACAACTGAGTCATGATGGCTTATATCCAGGTTAATTACTGAGACTAATGGTGCTCAGCATGTTGAGTCTTTGATCAATGCTTTTTGAGTGGAGAAAGAAGCATGTGCTATGGTTCTAGCATATTTCTCTTAAACTATACAGGTAACTTGTGAAGTGCAAACTTCAAAAGGATCAGGAATTGCATTTGAATGAAAACCCAAATGTGATACAGATTTTGCAAATACTTGTTTAGATTTGTAACTCTTTTTGTAATTTGTCATTCTCCAGCATTCCAGGAGTACTTGAATTCTTTCAAATTAGAGGCACTCCAGTGTGCTCATATAAGAGGATATTCATGTAATTACAGTCTTCCCTTATGAAACCTGAATGAGACATAAACTATCCTGTATTTCAACAAATGGTTTTACTGATCTAGTGTAGCATGTGGCATCTTGACATGAATAAACTTAAACCAGGCCCACATTTAGAGGAGGTGTCGCTTATCCACAAGTGTCAACTGATCTCTTAAAAAGTATTTGAAGGGGTCTTTGTAAGTCCCAACTCTGTGAAAACCTGTAAAATAATCCAGTTAATCATGCATGTATATATGTGTACGTGTATGTCTGCATTCATTTATACACTTTTGCTTAGCAGGTGATTTAAAGATATACTAATAAAAATTGATAATATTCTGGGAAGTTATGGTATTTATTTGAAGTCTCTTTTATAAGGTCCATGTAATCCATAAGCAAGTAGGGCTTAGAGTATCAGTGGTGGTGACCACAGCATGTGTCACCGTAGTTTCATACTCACAGGTACGTGAGATGGGTATTATTAGAATCTGCACTTTGTGAGTGTACAAACAGCACAAACTGGCAAAGCTAGCTGATGAGAGCTGTGCAGAGGAGGGCATGACAGTGCCAAGCTCTGGGCTCAGGTCATGTGGCTGTGTGACCTTGAAGCTCCACTACTCTGTGGAGAAACCCACATAAGACTGTAACCACCTATACTCTTGTCCTGTAGGAGAGTTTTGTTTCATTTTCTTGATTTTTAAAAAATTCTCCCATTTCTTTTCTCTGTGTATTAATTGCAATGAAGTCTCTAGCTTTCTATGATGGATCCACCATTACATAAAGGATCCGTGATTTAGAAAAATGGTGGAGATTACAGAATGCACCCTCACCCCTATTGTAGTTCATGTTCTGTGCAACAGGTGATGTCTCTGATCCCAATCTTGCTTCTTTTTCTGTAAGAACTCTAGCCCAACTTTCTGAAAAAGAGATTAGCTTGTAGATAGACTCCTATTTGCACATTTCCCCACCTGTGCCACTGTTAAAATACCAGTAGCTATATTGCCTTCTGTATTGTCTTAGCAAAACTGTTTTCTGCGTGGTGCTGCATGAAGAATTATACCAGCGGCATACAGAAGTTAATCTTCCAGCACTAAATAGTAGCGCTCCACTGAGGACACAAGCCAGAAAAACCCAGCCCCAGTTCCTCACAACTCACAGTTCAGAGACCGTGGTTGGCCTCTTCTCAGGCATTCTTTCTTTTCATGATTCTTTATCTATGCCCCACCAGCTTACCTTAGATTTAGTCAGCCTGTTGGGATAGAGGAAGGGATGACATAGTTAGAAATACATTTTCCCAGTTTCCTTTGATCCTGAAATTGATCATATAACCAACTCTGGTCAAAGGGATATAAGATGAAGTTGGCTGGAGTATTTGTGGGGAAAATTAGTCTATAGAGGGTGAGGAAGGGCAAGGTGATTTCATTTCTCTTTTTCTCACTGTCCTTCCTTTGTGTCCTGTTTTTAAATATTCACCTTAGACTTGTCATTTGAATTTTTGTGGTCATTTTGTTACCAAGAAAAGATAGTGATATTGAACCAAGGAGTAAAGAGTGAGAATAAAGAGCTTAGGTCTTTCAGGCTTATCAGCCACCCAACTCTGATTTCCTAATTCTGTCCCTTTTGTTCTCTTCATGAGAAGAGCTTAAACCTACATGAATTTCATGGTCTATCTTTTGACTTGAAGATGTTTGATATAGAGACACAAATCATAGACAACAGAAGTGATTTGAAAATAATGCAAAATAGTGTATACTCAAGTGGCAAAATAGTTATGGTAAGAAATGCTGCAATTGAGAAGTGATGCCAGATATGGTGATGCACACTTGTGATCCCAGCACTTTTGGAACCTGAGACAGGAAGATGTGGAATTTGAGTTTAGCATGGGCAATTCAGCAATTTAGGGGAACCCTGTCTCAAAATAAAAAATAAAAAAGGTATGTTGTGTGGCTCAATGTGAACCTCTGGGTTCAGTCTCCAGTAATGCAAAAAACAAAACCAAAACCAAAAATAAACAACCACACACAGGAGAGAGTAAAGAAAAGAAGCGAGACATGGCTGTGTTAGATGTGAGCTTCCTATATCACCTAGGGCCTCACCGTCATTCTTTGTGGCATCTGAGTTGGAAGTTTGCTTTTGTAGAATATGTTTAAGAAAAAAAATTCATGTCCTTTTCTGGTTTGCACTCATGTGTGCATTCACTACAATATTTTCAAACAGAGAAAAACATAAAAAGATAATTGTTATTTGTGAATGACCTGTGGTATTTTACAAACTTTGAAAAAGTCTTAAACCATTAATTAAATCAATTTTGAGTGATATGAGGGTCCCTGTTAACATATTAAAATATATGAATTTCCTGAAAAGATTTCTCAGGTAACACTTTAAATGAGTAATTTTTGAAATGCTATATTGTCACATTAAAGTTATAATCAGAATTGTGGAACAAAAGGAGCACTTTGATATTTCTTCACTATTTTCTTATGTTAAAAATGCAGCTATCATGTCTTTCCAACTTGGAATTTGTGGACCATTTCTTATTTTTCTTTAAACACTCAATATTATCAAAATATTAAATTATTCTATTTTAATATTTTAATATATATCTAGTATTTTTCATCTATTGAAACTTCCACATTGGCCATGCTTCTAATTAGAATGATTTTAGTTTTTACCTAATTCCTATTCTGTTTTTCTTTTTCTTTTTTCTCACCAGCTTTCTGTGTATGTTCTTATTTTCCTTAAAATCTAGGCTATAGAATTAAATACATAACTGCATATATAGTTATACAAATGAAACTATATACCTAGTTTTATATATATGACCAGGATATAATGTGATGTACATACAGTATATATATATATATATATATATACTGTATGTACATATGCATACATATACTTCCATGGGTATTAATATGTGTGCTAGAGAGAGATAAATGTTTCTCTTAAGAAAAAATTTGTTTAACTCATTCTGCATAATAGTGACTTCCACAGGTATGAGTTTTCTTATATATTGTTCTGTTTATGTAGTTGGATAAATCTGCACACCAAAAGTAATTTTTATAAAAGTACCATTTCTATGGAGTGTTTTAAATACAAATTCTCAAAGGCACAGGCATTTTATTTTGAAGATAATTTAAAAAGCTAAGCCATCACTATTTTGGTCAGAAGTCTCAAAGACTTCTTGTGGTGCAGTGCATTGTGATATAATGCATTTTGAAAGAACTCATGTTTTAATTAATCACCTTTTGTCATCTCTTTTCAGTTTTAGATTTGCACAGATGGCCATGTTGTGTTTTGGGAGCTGATAGAAATGCACCATTTTGCATTAATAAAATGGATAGTCCATAATCTAAAATTCTTTTCTTTGCAATTGCATTTTATTTTTGTGCATCATTAAATAATGTAATAATTAAATGATTTCTCAATAAAGTGACAACTTTACCGGAGGTTTCACATAGAGCTCAGCAGTCCATTAAAATAAACTGACGTTCAGTAACCTAAGCAATCAGGACCTCTTGAGGCTAAGAAAGCAGATTTTTTTTTTTTTCTGTAGCCACCTTATCTAACAGCATAGCACAACCTGCGTTGATCATATATGAGCATTACGTGGTCCATTTGCATTTACTGGTGTGTTCTTTGGAAAACATACCCTCTGTGGTTAAGAAGTTTTCTACTCTAATATTGCTATTGAATTTTGTTTTACTGGTTGAGTTTTCTGGCTCACTTCTGGGATATTGCTATTGACTGTGTGCAAAATTATCTCCTTTGGCCAGAAAATTCATCTGAACATAGCAACGCTTGACTTCATCCCCAGAGAGAGCCTGTAATGTCTGATGAAAAGAGAAGCGAATTAAAAGAAAATGTATTTATATAATATATACACATAGCGGGGGGCATGCTGAGAGCACACACATTCACTGGACATGTAATGAATATAAAATCCAATAAATCAATGCTTAAGATGCAAATAGGAAGTGCCACAACATAAAAAGTTAACATAGTGATGATCTGGCTGTGATGATTTAAACTTAAAATTTCCTGATGGTATGCTACTGATTTGTACAGCTTACCACATTTAGTATGAATATGCAAATATATAAAGTATGATGTTGAAATTTCTACCTGGTTTCTAAGTGCACAGTCTTTGAAGATTTTTATGCTTTTGTTATCACCAAATAGTGAAACATATATATGTTAAATGCATAATATATATAATGATAAAAGAGCACAGTTGAACAATAATGAAGAAATAAAAAGATTACAATATCTTTGTAGCCTCTTGTGTTACTCTTTTGATTGCAATCTCATGTTCTTTCTCTCTTCCCAGGTAGCTATGCTTATGAATTTTGAGTAATCTGTTTTGATTATTTTTTTGTAGCTTATGACACATTCACACGTGTCTAAATATTTTATGCAGTTTGGGATGCTTGCTTTAGATCTTTATATGTAGCATTTCTGTTCTTCCTTTTTTTTACTCAATACTGTTTATGAGATGTAGCCAGGTTGATGCATGTCACCATCACTCATTGCTTTTCCTGTTCTGTGCAAACTCTAAGTATACCACAGCTCATCACAGCCATGACATTGTAGGTACACAATTGTATAATTTTAAGAGATTACTCTGTTAATAATGCTATCATCTAGCCAAGTATGGTGGTCCATATCTGCAATCCCAGCATTTTGGGAAACTGAGTCAGGAGGACCACAAATTAAAGGGCAGCCTGGGCAAGTTAGCAACTTAGCAACAGCATATCTCAATTAAGAAATTTATAAACGGTTGATAATATAACTCAATGTGAAGGCCCTTAATGCTTTAGTCATCTTCTACTTTTTGCAAGTGTCTATTGTGTATACAACTAGTAATAGAATATATATATATATATATATATATATATATATATATATATATATATATGAGTGACAGGGAGAGAGAGAGACAGAGAAGTGAGAGAGAGACAAACACCAACAAATGTATACATAAGGAGAGGAAGAACTTGTATAAATATTTTAAATTTAAATAATTGAGATACTATGTATTAATACAAGATACCTTTGGCCACTGCAATTATGAGTGGCTCAAAGCAGTGGTCATTAACTTTCAGGCATTTACTAGTCTGGTGAGCTGCTAAAGCGTGCATTTTTATTTTTAACAGAATATATACTTAACTTTTCTAGGTGATGCAGAGTTGTTGCAAAATGGTAAGAAGTCACATACCTAGCTGAAAGGTGTAAGAGTAACTATTTTTTCCTGAACACTTACTTTTAGATTTATCCAACTTTTAAATTTTTGGCAAGCTGGTAAATCTGCTATGGCATCCTGTTGTGAATTTAATTTACATTTCCTGATTGCCGATGAACTTGAAAATGTTTGTGTAAGTCTGAGGAATTATCATTCAGTTATTTCCTCACTTTTTCCATGCAGCTCATCAATTCCCCTTATTTCTGCTTTTAAAGTGAATAGGTTACTAAATATAATATTTGATGTAGATTTTTTAAATGTTATTTTTTAAGAGAATAAAATCAAACAAAATAAAATAGAATAAAGCCACTCAAAACAAAACAGTGAAAGCATTACTTTAAAAGAAGATACTAGGAAATCAACAATGGCTGCCATCATGTCTCTTGTTATCTTCAAAATAGCTGTCCAAACCATCAGACCTAATAAAAATAAATAGAACAGGATAAAAACAATCAAAACAAAACAGTGAAAGTGATACAGAACTTCAAAACAAGATAGATAATCAACAATGGCTACCTAATATATCTTGTTTTCTTTGCCCATGCCATCAAGTATTATAAAATCAAATCAAACAACACAGAATAAAATCAATCAAAACAAAGCAATGAAAACAATACAGGATTTTTAAGCAAAATAATAAGAAATTAACAATGGACTAACACCTTCCCTTTTTAGATGTTTCCTCCTCTTTTAATTCCACACTATCTATTGTACATTTTAGATCCCACTAAGTCCCTTCAGTTTTTTTATACTAGGAAAGCAACATGATATTCTCCTATGTGAGTCTGAACCATTTCACCCAAGAGCACAATCACAAGTTGCATCCATTTACCTACAAGAGCCTTGTGGTTATCTTTCTTTAAAGCTGGGTAGCTTTCCATTGTATAAAAATGGCATATCTTTCTTATCCATTCTGTAGTTGATGGGCAAGCTATCTATCCTTGCTTTTTTCTAGTTCCCCATCACATGGAGCATTGTTTTCTCTCCTTTGACTAATAGTCTATGAATTTCCTTTTGAGTTTAATAAGTTTCTTGTATACCGCATATTGTTGGATCTTGTTTCTTGATTCACTCTGCCTGTGTTTCTTTTTATTGGTGAATCGAGGCCGTCCACATTAATGGTTACTGCCAGTGTGCACTGGTTCATCTCTGCCATGCTTTTTCCCTGCTGGTGTCTCCCAAGTTTTTCTCTCCATTTAACTGCTCTGCTCAGTGATCCCACTCTGGAGTTGTTCTTAGAATGGTCGTCACTTTTATATCTCTCTAGAATATCCTTCAGCACTCTTTGTAGAGTTGGTTTGGTGGTCATGAATTCCTTCAGTTGTTCTTTGTCATGGAAGTATCTTGTCTCTCCATCAATTTTGAAAGATAGTTTTGCAAGGTACATAAATCTGGATTGGAAGTTATTTTCCTTCAAGACTTAAAATACTTCACTCCAAGTTCCTCTTGAGAAGTCTGTCATGATTCTGTTAGGCTTTCCTTTATAGGTGATCTGCTTCTTTTCTCTGACAGGCTTTAATATTTTGTTCTTGTACTGAATTTCTGGGATCTTGATTATTATACCTCTCAGTGCAGATTTACTTTGGTTATGGCTAGCTGGAGTCCTATATGCCTCACTTATCTGCATGACAGGTCCTTTTCCCATGCTTGGGAAGTTTTCTGCTATTACCTCTGTAAATAGTTTCTCTATCTCATCTGAGTTGACTCCTGCTTTTTTGCTGACACCTGAACGCTTAAATTATTTTTCTTTGCATCATCTTGCAGCCATTAAATTGTTATTTCCTGGTTCCTTGTTATTTTTAAGAGATCTTTCATTTCATGATTGCTAGCTGCCATCCTGTCTTCAAGGTCTGAAAGTCTATCTTCAGTTTCTTTCAAGTGGTTTTGATAGCTTTCAATTTCTCAGATGTCTCTTTGAATGTGTTTCATGCATTCCAATTCTTCTCTATATTATTTATTCAAGGTTTCCCTCATTCTCCTATGCACCTCTGTTTCTATCTATGCTTCCTTTAGATATGCTTAACAATTCCTCTGTTATACTTGTGATTTCTTCTTTTGCCTGAGATATTAGTTGTGATCTGATTTATTTTACAGCCTATGAAGTAGTTCTTTTCTTCAGTGACCATCTTCCCAGAAATTTCAGGTGTGTAACTTCCTCTTTCTTTTATGTCTAAGTCTCCTAGACTTGTTCTGTGGGAGCTGTAGGTCTGAGATTGCCTTTGGCTCCTTTGTCTTGATATTTTTCTGGGTTCCTCCAGACACTCTCAGACACTTCCCACATTGGCTACCCATTCACAGTGCAGGGGAATGGCTCAGGCACTGGGGTTTCTTCTAACCCATGTTCCCAGGAGGTGGGTGGGCTCCTCCATACACACCCAGCTTCTTTAAGGCAGAGCTGATTAGTTCTCCTGGCCTGTGCTGCCTTCCCATGGGAGAGTCTCAGTTGTATCCTGCATGTTTGAGGGAGCTTGGCTGATTTCTTCTCCCCACCTGTGCTAGTTACCTGCTGGGGGGATCCAAATGGAGGCCTAGGTTCATTTGGGTGCTAGACTGTCTGCTTGTTCCCTCCTGTTGCTACAGATTTATAAAATTCTAAATAGTATTTATTGATTAAAAAAACATGTCCCTGCCTGCTTTTATTAGATTGAGACTTATAATAAAAGTCTTTAAAAAATTATAAATGCTAAAATAATTTTCTAGTATTAGAATAATCATATACACATATGTACATATATGACCATATGTGGCATTCTTATATATACATATGTACAGGTATGATCATATGTGGCATGCTGCTGGAAACAGGCTTGTGTTATTCAAAGAAAGGTATTTACCATGTTGAATTTGATTTATTTATCCCTTGTTGAAGATATTTTTATCTAAACTTAGGAGTATGGTTGTCCTATAATTTAACTGCTATCTAATATCTTGTCTCATAAAATTATGTAGCCATTTGTCATTGTCTCGTAAGATTACTTGGAGTTTTTCCTATCAGGTTTTATTTTAAAATGAAATTTATATTGCTGTTTAATCCTTGAAGTTTAGTAAAATACCTCTGAAAAAACTGTGTGTGATTGTTTAAAATGTTTAATTATCGCTTCAATTTTGTTCATTTTTGTGTTATTGTTGAGGTTTTTAATGTTTTCTGGAGTCAGTCTTGTAAGGAATACTTCTCTAGGACTTTTTCTCTTCTAATAATGTCATATTTGTGTACCTGATTTGTTCTGTATTTTTTAAATGCAGGCTAAAGCTATAATTATGTATTTCTTTTTCATTAATTCCTCGTATTCTTCATTTGTACTGTCCTTCTATTTTTCTTCCAAGAAGCTTTTTAAAATGTTACAGGTTTTCAAAGAATCAAACTTTGTTTCATTCTATTGTTTATTATGTTCAGTTTGGAATATTTTGATTGGTTTTATTTTTCTATTCATGAAGTCAAATGTTTACATAATTTATCTTCCAATTTAAAAATTATAAGCAGTTATATAATAAATTTCCATCTATGTTCTGAATTTCTGAGGTCCCTTAAATTTTGCTTTGCAGTTTTCTCATGATTTAAAGTATGTTAAATTTTTATTGATTTCTTCTTTTATTCATAGATTATTTAGAAATGTCTTTGTTTTCATTTTTATGATTGTATTTTTCTATTTCTTTCTATTGATTCCTTACTGCTTTGCAGTCATAGAATGTGAGTTGTGTGATACTCTTTGAAATGTATTGAGATAGTTTTATTGACTGGAATAATATGAATTTCTGTAAAAGTTTTAGGTATACTTGAAAAAAAATTTCATTTTGGCAGTGAGTCATAATAAATATACTCATTTGATAAAGTTTATTAGATGTATTATTTATATGGTCTGTGTTTTTACTTGTTTTTTTTTTTTTTTTTTGTCTTTTTGAGATAGGATCTCGCTATGCAGTTCAGGCTGGCCTTGAGCTCACTTTGTAGCCCAGGCTGGTCTCGAACTCGCAACGATCCTCCTGCCTCAGCCTCCCAAGTGCTGGGATTACAGGTGTGAGGCATCACGCCCAGCCTTATTTGTTTTTATATGCTTACTTTATTTATTATAAGATCTCATGGCAATTCACTGATTTCACCCTATTTCAAAATATGCTTTATGATTTTGAAGTAATGTAGCATATTTGTGTGTGGATATATAATTTGTGTTCTCTAAGAATTTAAAACCATTAGGATTATACAGAATGCTTTCATCTCTATTAATTGTTTTCTTCATTAATGTTAGTTGTCTTCTAACATCTTGTATGCTATTTCTGTGACTTTAGTTTTATGAGGTATCTTTAGCATGCCAAATTAAATAGGCTTATTTTTCACATAGTTAATATTAGTTCAAATTCATCAATGTGTTTCTCAATTTCTTTAACATTTTATTATACTATCCCTCTTGTGGCATTTGTTCCAAAATGAATTTTTGTATTAATACAAAACATTTTTAAATATATACAAAAAGAATAGAGTTGCATAATGACTATTCAGCACCCTATTCCTGTACTTATTAGTATATGGTCGAGAATGATATATCCTTTTTAGTACTCTCTTTCCCTTATTTTCTCATTTCCTCTATGCCCTAATGAGTAACTTCAAGCAAATTTTATTTTATTATATGCTTTCATCTCTAAGTATTTCAGAATGTATATATAGGAAATAAGGAGTGTTTAAAATTAATGCTCTATTACAGTGATGCCAAATATAAAGAAAACCACTCCTTAGTACCATCTAATATCTGTATGGTGTTCTAATCTCCCAAAGTTGTCTCTCTAAATTTATTTTTATAGTTAAGTTTCAGACATAGTTGAAATATGGTATTTAGTAAGTGACTCTTCTGAATATGTTTTAGAGGATCTTTTAACATATAAGCATTTCATCCTGGTTTTTAATTGAAGATACCATACTTTTAAATAGAATTTTCCAGTTTGAATTGGACATGTCTTCAGTGACTTTTAACTGGTATCACCTATTCTCTGTGCTTCTACTAACTGGTAGTTATCTAGAGTTTGAAGTTCAGATTGGATTGTTTTGATGAGAATATTTTGTAAATGGTTCTGTATACTTCCTATTATACTATTTCAGAAGGCAAATATGAATGTTTATTGCCTCCATTTTTATATTAAGAATGATTAATGGGTTCATGCTTTGTTGATCTCAGCTATTTATTACATAGTTCAACATTGATCAACCTTTGTGTGTGTGTGTGTGTGTGTGTACAGGAATTGAACTCAGGATCTCATGCTTGCCAGGCAGACACTGCACCACTGAGCTAAATTTCTAGCCCCAATCAACCTTTTACTACATGGGTTAGCAATAATTGATTATTTTTTCCCACATATATAATTCTATTAGGGTTTGAAAATGGGGATGTTTTATCTTTCCCTGTGTTGGAAAGATCAATTAGCTGGAATTAAAGTTTTATGGATAGGTGATTTTCTTCATCAATTATTTGATTTCTTGAGGTAAATTTTTATACAATGAAGGCTAGATAATGGCAGGATATTTTTCCCTTCATGAATTTTTAAAATAATTAATTGGCGCAGTATATTAGCAGCCTCCAAATATGCCAGCATTATGTTCTGTTTTATGTGGTTCTCATTATTGTGAAATCTATATTTTCACATATTTGATCAACTCCATTGACTATTCTTTTGAAGTTATTAAAATTGTTGTTTTTGGAAATGGGAACATCTACTGACTTTTGGTTCTTTGTCAGGACCATAATAGGCTTAGCTTGCTTTCTTTCAAATATGAAAATACTTCTGGTCTCCAAATTCTTTATAGTATTAGTTAGACATCTTTAGCAAATGAATATTAAAATTGTTGACTGACAGCGTCTCTCATCTTCTTGTGGATCCCAGCATCTGATACAGTTTTGCATCTGAAGGCAATGCACAATCTGACTTTGTCTTACTGCTCAGGGAAGACAGGGCTATGTGCTTGGCATGCAGTACCATCGCAAGTGGCTTTCTAGGGAATGAGAATATCAGCATGAGCTCTGGAATAGACAATTTAGAGAGAGCAGATTTAAAAATCAATTTAAAGAGTTTATGTATTATATATAAAAAATTACTTTCTCTTTCTTATCAGCACAATGCAGCTCCTGTTTGTGTAGACTGTTGAAAGTTTCTGACAGCATTTGGAAACATTTTAGTCGGAGTGAACTTCTTTCTGGTTTTCTCAACTCAGTCCTTTAGCAAAATCAAGATGATCCTATTAATACTTTTAATTTCCATGGACAAATCTTTCAGAACTCTTTTTTCTAATAATTAATAAAACTCAGGGCAATGTATATCAGTAAAATTATGCCAGTGACAGGAGATTTCCCTAACACAAATGGGAAACTTAGTGACCTTTTTTTAATGTCTTCACTCTATGGGGCAGTTGTCATGAAAAGGAAAAAAATATTATCACTGGACCGCCTCTTCCTTCTGAAACATTACTATGTCTCAAATACATTCAAGGAGAATTTTAAATTTTTAAAGACTTTCTTTATATTTTCAGGAAATATTCCTATGTGGACTAATTCAACTTCAAATAAGAATATTGTTCACTGCAGTCTGCAGACTTCTATATCAATACTTTTAATTTCCCTCGGTGGTACAGTTTCATCAAGTCTGTGACTTTGCACTCATTTAATTATCAGATAAAAATTTTAAAATTCATTACTATGATTTATTTTTTCAACTCTTATGAACTCCGAATATGGACAATTTAAGGCTGAGGCAGGAGCAATACTCCATGTTATCATTAGGCATCCTACGTTATTCTGATTTTGTATTTCTCCATCCTTACTATGAATTACCATTCTCATGTCCAATGATCTGAAGGTGAAAGGCCTGATCTGTCTTCAGATATCCTCTGTCCAGTCTACATGAAGAGAAAATGTGAAGAGAGATTTTTAAAAAATAGACAAATTGTTTACGTCTTTCCTATTTCAAGGATGTGCTAAATTTCCCAATCAGAAATTTTTGCTGCTGTTTAAGTGGTTGTTTCTGTGTCACATAGACAGTCCTAAATGCGTGGTAGGCTTGGAAAGAACTGAAGTGCCTGGTTAACCGGAATTCTATTTGGTAAGGAATCTGGGAGAATAGAGACAGTTAACAGTGTTCAATGTGATATATTTGAATTTCTCTCATATTGGGACCTAACAAGATTTGTATTTTTTGAAATTGTAGTGTGTGTTTGTACTTTTGTGAAAAAAATGTCTAATGCATATATTTAATAATAACAGAAAAGGAAAATATTACCAGTATTCAGTATACATACTGGGTAACAAATTATATTTCATCCTATCCACTCCCTGTCATTGCTATTGCCTTCCTGTCACTTGATCAATCCATTGCAGATTAAGGTAACAATGTTAAAAATAAAACCTAGACTACCTAGCATTTCTGCTTTGAAACATGACCATACATGAGATTTGAACTAATATTTAAAACTTGAGTTACTGATACATTGCAAATGTCCAGGAAATAATTTTCTTGTGTAAAAAGAGATGCAGACTTTGAATTTGGAGTAAGCAACTAGATAACTATTACACAAAAATATTTTGGATCAAACAAAACTGCTTTTTCTCCATGTAATGTCAAGAAAATACTTTGACTTTGGAGTCCTTATCATGCTATGTGCCTGTTTATATTCTCAATTTATTTTCATAACTATATCTACAGAGCCAGGGGTGGTGGCACACACATGTAATCTCAGCATCTGGAAGGCTGTTTTAATATTGCCATGGGCCATTTGGTGAGATCTAGGCTAGGCTGAAGTATAAAGAGAGACCCAGTCTCAAAAATCAAATGCATACATATGTGCATACATACATTCTTAAACATACAAGAGTAAATATAATATTGAAACTTTATCTAGGTTTCATTTGTAGGAATTGCATACGAGGACTGAAAATTGGTAATAATCTTAATAAGACATGTGGTGACATCTCAGAAACTTCCCTCAAACATGCCTCAGAAGTGGAGCCTTATCAAAATCCATTCTGGAGATGCCATTGAAAAATTAAGACAGTGTTCTGAAAAGCCCAAGAAATAATACGAATAATGATTTTATTTTGTTGAATTATTAAAAGGAGAAAAAAGACTTTAAGGAATATTTTCTCCTTGATTACATTCTATTAATACCAAAATTATTTAGGTATACTTAAAATATATTGTTGGTTTGTTATGAAGTGATGTCATATCCTGTGAAAGATAATTATAATACATACTCCATTGTAATTCTTAGCTTAGTATCACTTTTTTCATAAGATGAAAATTAAATAGTATTCCTGAGAAGCCCCAAAGATAGACCTTATTATTTTTGTTATTTATATTCTTAGTTTTTTCTTTTCAACTGGTAAGTGAAATTGTCACTAGAATATGATATTGCAGATTTTTCTAAGATAAATAGATAAGACCAATTAGAATTACTATTTATTGTTTTAGTGTCATAAACTCATAATTTCTAAATCTTCACTGGACACAATGCTACTGAATACTTGAAAATTAATGAGTCATAATGGGAATAGGTTGGAATCTGGCTGTCACCTGTCAGTCTGTCTGGCCCACATGTGATGCTGGTTCTCAGGGATTTTTGGTGAATTCTTGTTCTCTCCCCCCACAGTCTGTGAGTCTACACTGGATATATTGAGTTAATAAAACATGTTAAAAATTTATTTCACTCTTTTCAATGCAGTTTCTAGAAAATTGAAAATTACATACATACTGTGATTAGAATTTTATTGATTTGTGCTGCTTAAGACTATTTCCACCTTTTTTTCCATCTCCTGACTTCCCATCATAGTGTGGAAGGTGAAATGTCACATCAGATAAATAAGAGAGTGGTTGGCAAGAACTTCATAAAAAGCACCAATGAAATTCTTGTTTGGTGATAAATACTTCTCAAATGTGGCTGCGATTAAAATTCTTGCTGACTTTTAAAAGAAAACAGATTCTGAGGTCTTGAGATTTATATTCTGGTCAAGGAGAAGTTTCAAGCACTTGTTTTGTTTTGTTTTGTTTTGTAAGAGTCCTAATTAAGAACTATGACAAGAAAGACGTAGAGACCATTAATAGGACATACTAACACAGCTTTGTATGAATTAACTAGAAAATGTAATGTGAGTATTATATTGCATATGTCTCCTTGTACTGCCAATAAACTCTACAAAAGTTAGAGAAGTTCAAGAATGACATACTATTCTATGTGCTTTACAAAAATAACACTAGCCTCATGTATGTATTACAACCTCAATTCAGTCTTTATGGTCCATATGGTTACTTCCAGTTTTAATTAACTGTTTTATATTTAATTAAAGAAGTGAGTCCAAGAAAAAAATGGGGTACTATAATGCTTTTGCTAAGTACGAATTATTATAGTGAAGGTTAGGTGCCCATGTCTCGGTAATATTTTCACATGGAAATAAACAGGAGTCCTGATGAAACCATGTTGAAGGGTTCATTTATCCTTGTTCCACAAGATTCTCTTTTTGGTATTAAGTTCATGAGGCATTTAGATTGGTATAAGAAAGGGAGGAAAAGAAGAAGTGAAAAAGGAAAGAAGGCATCTCTTGAGTACCAGATAAATGAGCATGTTTTTTTATTTGTCTAACATAACAATTGCCTGGGGCAAAAGAGAACAAGACTATGTGTAAGGTTATTTATTAGAATAAAGTCTATTTATAGACATTGTATTTATGGTATACAAAGCAGTCTAAAAGTGACCTCTCCTAGATTCCCAACTTGTGGTCTATTAAAGGCAAGTAGAAGAGACATATAGCAATCACTTCAGCCAAATGTTAATTATCTGGGTCAAAAATGGTTCATTTTCTTTGAGATCCTATTTTTTAAGCTCCAGGAGGCTGCCTATTCTTTTTTCAGGTCCATCTTGTGGCCATTTCACTACTTATTAGCATCTCCATTTGATAGGAGAGGAAAAAGTGAAATCTAATCTTGTTAGTGTAATGATACTCTGGGTAGCTCTAAAGAAGCTTGGGACAGGGAGAGGAGTAGGTGGAATGTCAGAGATGGAATGGTCAAAGATTTCTGTGCTTGGTAATTTTTATAAATGGCAAAATTGGTCCCAAGAGAAACCAAATATCAAGGCCATGTAGTCAGAACCAAAGCTCTGACTAATAAGGAGTGTGGTCTTTTGTTTGTTCTCCTAGTCACAAGGAGTCCATTTGGCTTGAGTTAGAGTTTAGACAGGATTCATTTGGTAGTTGTCATAAATTGTGGAAGATAAACAGCATTCAACTTCAGAGTTCAATTTATTTTTGAGCCCACATAGTATAAACTGTCAGTGACCTGTTTTTATACCTAAACACTCACATTTCTAACCTGTTCCCAAACTAAATCACCCACATTTACAACAAATTTACAGATGTCATTATGTACATTATGGGTGTCTTCTCCCCTCCCTTTCACACACTCCACTCACATGGAAGCACCTTATTTCAAAGTTACCTGATTTGGGCAGATCACAGTCAATGCTCCTGAACAAGCTACTCTGACGTCACTCACTGTATCTCACACTGCTTCCCTATGTCATTCACGTGAATGGGAGGAGGCTCTCCATGCAGCCAAGACTCCACAGTCAGAAGTCTGGAAAAGCACTGGGAGATGTGAGCCTCCCCTCACCAGTATCAGTTTGAGTTTTTTTGTGCTTCACTTGTAGGTTTCAATAGAAATCAAACTTGCTTCTGTCCAAGAATATTTGAATGCCTCCCAGGCATAAAAAATAACAATTATTATTTAATTTTAATTCCTAAACTTGATTGTCCAAGCAAGATTCTTATTTAAAAAGCGATAGACACAAATAGTATGAGACAGCAGAAACGATAAAAATAAAATACCCTTGAACTTAACTGGACTCACTTTTGTCACCTGTGATCAGACAAAAATTACTTAACTAGGTTAGCATTTGGTCTTCTCATCTGTAAAATTAAATTATTAATGTAGATTAAAATTAACAGCTTTTTAAATTAGGTAAATAATTAAGATTGTGAGGACAAGATACGAATTGCTCAGGGATGACCGACTTTTAACGGATGGAGCTATTTTAATTCTCCTCTTCTGGCTGTATAAATGTACCTTGCACACATTTTGGTGGAGAAGGGTACCCTCTGGGCAAGGCTTGAAAAACAGAAAGAAAATGTTACTCCTTCTACTTTTGAAGGATCCCTTACAAAGAAATCCTGCATCCCCTGGAGAGGTCAGAGAACTTCCTTGTGATATTTACTTAGTTTTTCACCTGATTGATTTCTTGAAAATGTTACTGTCTGTTGCTAACTGCCATCTTCATGTGTATTCATTTTAATTATAGCTTGCAAATATAGATTTTTGAGTTCTAGATGGAAATTACATTCTATCACTTAAGAAAACAAATTAGAACTTCATAGAGAGCAGTAATTGTGAATGAAAGGCATGTGATATAAATAAATATTATGTATCTGAAAACAAATGTATCAAATATGTTTTAATTTAGTCATAATTATATCCAAATAGATTTGTTCTAGGAAAAAAAATACATGGGCTTCATTTTGCCCTGTGACATGGCTAATTTCTCAACTTAAATGATTTACATCTTTATAAAATCATTTTATTTTGGTTTAGGGGAACCTTTGAAGCAAAAATTTACTCATTGTCTCAATGTGAAATGGAACTACAGAATATAATAATGTTTCTATCAAAGTTGAAGAATACTGAATTTTTCCAGTTCACAGATGACAGCATCACAAACAAGGGCATTTGTGAAATGAGCCATGATTAATCATCTACCAGTTTGCTTGCAAAGACACTTGACACAAATGGTTTAGTGAAAACTATATCTCATATGGAGATGCACAATAAGTGCAGAGGGGATTTGTTTAATTTTAGGAAGCCTGAAAAATGGTGATGCCTTAGAAAAATGCTTTTGTTTTCTGATGTGCTCTCTGAGGAAGTTACATGTCATTTGAATTAGGACAGGGTTTTGTGTCTTGGGAGAAATATGGGTATTTCTCCAGATTGTTTTCATGTTTACCTCACTTAGTTTTACAGACATATATTTTTGTCAATATAAAATGAAAGTAAAGATTGAAACATTTTAAAAAGGTATCTATTAAGGTTTTCTGTTAAGTTCCAGAATCTAATTGGTTTGCAATTACTAAAGCATCCTGTATTTAAATAGTAATGCCTCTACTCTTACGTAGAAAAACAGTCTGCATCTAGACAACTTTCTAGAAAACTGTTTTAAAAATGAAAATCTGGGAAGAAAATTAAATAGGAAGACGGTCTTGGTGAATTCTGTTACTGTTTTACCCAGATCCTATATGACCGAGATCACCTTTTGGGTGCACTTTTCTCCCTACTTCCCTTTGATTCTGCAATCCATGGAGGATTTCCTTTAGGATCCTGTTCTGGTTCTGCTCACTTACAGAGAAAACTGGATGTGTGGGGGTAGAGGGGTGTCTTCCCAGGTAGGGCAGGGCATCTTAGCAGTGAACTGCAGTCAGCTTGCTCAGAGCTAGACAAACTCTGATAGAACTCACCCCCAAAACTTCTTGCAGGATTAGCCTGAGACTGAAGACTTATGCAAATTCCCAGTCTTTTTTTCTTTTCATTGGCCTGGTTTCCAACATCCTTTCTCATTTCATCTGGAAATAGTTCCATTATCACTTGCATCCATTATTGAACACTTGAGCCTAAGGCTTTGCAGAGACTGTTACAAATGCTATGTTCTTAACCTGCCCAGGTGGGTAGGTGGGGAGGTGAACTAGGCTTTTTCAATTTGTGACAGCATGTTGCTAAGTCACTAAGTTATCCAGGCTGATCTTGATCTCAACCCCTAAGAGTACTGGAAGGAAACACCAAAGATTAAGTGATCTACCTGTGTATACGAATAATGACATGCAACTCTCTGGGAAGTTTCTATCTATACAGTTTGTTTTTTTTTTCCCAAAAGGGATAATATTTAATACATTGATAATTGCATTTATTAAATAAATTACTCTTATCTCCATGACTAAAAGTCATGCCTTGTTTTTTTTACCCTTTTTGGAAACGATACTAAAATATCTTTCAGAAGAATAAACTCAAGAAAATTTATATAATTTATATCACTCATATGACCTACAAATAAGATTTTGTACAAAATTTTCAAATCTTTAAGGAAATGTATAGACATCTGCTATACAGTCTGTTATTGCCTAGTGTGTGATGTAGTTTAAAAAATCTGCCCAGTTTCACACAAAAGTTTAAAACTATGTTCTTTGCCCTTTACAGAATGTTATCATTTTTTAATGTTTAGGAAGCATTGATTCTTATAGGTGATTTATTAAGCAATTTTTTACAACTCTCAATTCCAAGGTTTTCTCCTGTGGTATTGTATAAGAGTTGTATGCCTTTATTTTTAGAATTGTGTTTTATATTTTGTGGCATGATTGATTTTGACTTAATTTGTGAGAATATAAATTCTGTGTCCAGATTCATTTTTTGCTGTGGCTGTCTAAAGCTACATCCCCATTTTTTAAAGAGGCCATCTTTGTCCATGCATTTGCTCCTTTGTCAAAGATAAGTTGAACATAATTGTGTGACTTTGTTTTTGGGCTATGTTGTTCCAATGATCTGTTTTTCCTTTCTTTTACTAAGATCACATTTTCTTGATTAATGTAACTTTATAAATATCAGTCCTCCAAATTTTTTCTTTTTTCAATATTGTGTTGACCATCTCAATTATTTGTCTCTCCATAGAAACCTTATAATCACATTTACTTTGCAGATATTTTGTCAGTATTAACAAATTAATTTGCTGGATTTCAGGTGGAAACTTACTGACTCTATGCTTCCAGTTAGAAATAATTGATAGCACTGAGTCTTCCTATCTGTGAATATGGACTATATCTCCATTCCATTTCTTTAGTTAGTCTTTACTTCCTTCATCATGGTTATTGTTTTCCTCATATAGATCTTGCACGTTGTATTAGATACATACTTAAGTATTTCATTTTTGAAGATGCAAATACAGATTGTATCATGTTTTAATTTCAAATTTTAGATGTTCATTGGTGGGATATATAAAAGCAATAGATTTTCATGTTAGCATTTTAAATGACAATCTTGCTGTAATCACTTAGTTCCAGGAGTTTTAGCATTTATTCTTTCTTAGTTTTGACACAGGTGATCATGTCATCAGCAAAAACAAATAGTTTTATCTCTTTCTTCTCAATATATGTACAGTACCTTTCTTTTTTCATTGCACTGGCTAAGATTTGCAGTGCAATACTGAAGTAAAATGATGAAAATGCACTACTACTTTGTTCCTGATATTAGTGGAAAAGATTTCAATTTTCTATAGGAAATATGATATTAGCTATGCTTTGTTTTAAAAAAAAAAAATTCTTACCATGTCCCGAAGGGCAGCCTGGCTGAAAGACAATGAATTCGAGCTCTGTGCCCTTCCATTCCATCCCAGACAGTGGGGATGGCTAGAAGACTTTGAGTTTGTGATCCACGAGGGTGCGCCAGCTGAAAGAATGTAAGACCAAGGGGAACCCCAAGACTCAGGATATTGTCTAGCACACAGAGGCACACACACCTCTGGAGTGTGTAGTAATGAGCAAGGCCAGTGATGTGGAAGCATCTGAAGCGGTAGTGAGGAGACAGCATTTGGATTCTAGGGAACTCCAACAAGAGTACAGTCCTAAATCCCTCATCCACAGGCCAAGATTGGCTTCATACCCAGCACATCTCTGGGATGCAACACTGACATTATAGCAGAACTATAAACACCAGAAAAAGGTAGGTTTTGGGGATAACTGTGAAGAACCAACTATGTTCCTGAGGAACTGATATCTTCCTTCCTCCATGAGAGAGGCATCAGTGCTAGTGGTAGGGCTATATATCATGGGAGGTTGGCAGGCATCAACATAGAAAATAAAATAAAAGAAAAATGAGAAGGTGGAGAATGGTAGTATGCAGAGGTGGTGTGCAGTCCCAGACCCCCATCCCACCCAGAACAGACCTGGAACTCGACAGGATGGATGAAGGTAGAAGTCAAACTCTGGAACTGTCTGAAATGATAACAGACATGAAAAAACAAGTGGAAAATGGTATAGAGAAAATGATATCTCAGGTACAAAAAGAAATGGTGCTTAAAATTAAAGATATTAGAGAAGACACAAATTAAAAGAAATAGATGAGCTTAGAAAGAGAAGGAAACAAAGATGCTCTACATAGGAGAGAAATAGAATGCGTGAAACAGATACAAAAAGAGATCCAGGAGATTAAAACGTTCATTGAAAGTTTATGCAAATATTGAATGAAGAAAAGGATAAAATTTCAGATCTTAAGCAGAATTGCAGCTAGTGATCCTGAAAAGAAAGATATCTTAAAAATAGCAACAGACGGTGAGAAATCAATCCAACAGCTTCAAAATGAAGCAAAGAAGATCAATTGCAGTCAATGAGCAGTGAAACAGTTGGAAACAGAACAAATACCATAACAATCGTGAGTATATATGCACCTGATGTGGAAACACACAATTGTATAAAACAGGTATTGATAGGGGTGGAAAATCAAATAAATAATAACAGAGTTGTACCAGGACATCTCAGTACCTCATTGTTACTGAGAGACAGATCAACTGGATAGAAAATCAGCAAACAAGTATCAGAGCCCAAACAAATCTAGACTTAATAAGACCAAATGTATCAAACCAAATGGGCTTAATAGGAAGAAGCCATGCCTCAAGTTCCCACCGCAGTGACCTGGAGAGATCCTGCAAGCTTTTCTTGGGCCCAGAGAAGAAGCCACCGCCATCAAGGGAGCATCCATAAACTACCACCTCATGCATCTAAACCACTCCAAAATCCCCAGATGGGAGAAACCCAGGTGTGTAAGCCAGTCACTTCACTTCACCGAAAGACTGGTAACCAATGCAGGAAACACCTGGAATGCAGCGGTGGGCTGATTCTGAGGAACAGAGGAAAATGTCAATGTCAGACCTCCAGCCCACACAGAACACGTTCAGTACACGTAGACAGCAAACATTAGAAGTCATACACCTGAAACTTAGTTCTTGTGTTGATTGGTTAATTTTATATACCTATGTCCAATGGTTTGGACAACTGTTTTGAAGATAACAAGATTATTTGGGTAGCCACTGTTAATTTCCTATCATCTTGTTTTAAAGTCTTGTATCATTCTCATTGCTTTGTTTTGACTGGTTTTATTCTGTTTTGTTTGATTTGCATTATATCTGATGCTTTGAATGGTTGTTTTGATGATAACAAGATGCATTATGGTAGCCATGGTTAATTTCCTATTATCTTATTTTGAAGTCCTATATCATTTTCATTGTTTTGTTTTGGTTGGCTTTTTTACATTTTATTTTGTTTGGTTTTATACTTTTTAAAATAAAATTTAAAAAATTAAAATACTTTATGATATGATCAAGTGATTATGATATAATCATATGATTCTTTTTTTTAACTTACTGTGATAATGGATCCATTATATGATTTTTCAAGTGCTACACCCATTCTATCAGATGTAAGTCCCAGTTAGTAGTACTGTATATTTCTTTTAATATATTTTTAAACAATATGTTAGTATTTTGTTGAACATTTTTGCATCTATGTTCATTGTATTGAGCTTTTATTCTGTTTTCTTATAGTATATGTATCTGGTTGTGGTATTAGGGGAATTCTGGTTTCATAAAATGGGTTATGAAATCAATACTATTTAAGCTGGCCAATTTGTTGTAACTTGTTCCACAGTAATAAAAAGCTAAGACTGATAAACATTCCAGCAGAGAGGTTAATTAATACACTCTAACTCTAGGGTACTCCAAAGAATAAGAAAAAATTACCAAAACTTGATTTTAAAAAAATCAGCAGTTTACAGTGATTATGTGTAAATCCAAATATCAAGTGTAAGAAAAACTGAGAGATATCTAAGTTTTGCTACGGTGATATTTCTGTATATGGATTTCTGAGTCAGTGGACTGTAGATTAGCTCTACTCAGCATGCCTCTAAATACATTTACACACTACAGCTACTGACAAGCTTTGCATTTTTGACCTGTAATTAATATGCTTTTATTTGGGTGAAAAGCATATTTTTTGTTTGCCATTGAGGATGGAGAATGTCTTTTATATGCTGTTTGATACTTGACCCTTTCACTCTATTTGAGTGCCTGTAATTTCAATAGGGAAAATAAAATTTTGTATTTATTTGTTTTTAATGTGTTTGTCAAATAGCCAGTATTAAAATTCTTTCCAGACATTCACCAAGTATCAGCCACCTATGAACATCTTGTTCCCTGCTTTATTTTTGCCCTGTTAGGAGACATCTTGACCTTCCCTTTGAATGGAAATAACACTATTATTGGGTTTAACTTTCCTGATTCAAGAGCCAACAGAAAGGAGTTTTTACTGCATTTTAGCTTGGTTTTTTCCCTGGATGACGCCGATAATGCATTGTATTCCTGACTAATATTATTTTCAGATCCAGCTTTCCTTGTGCACAAAGCTAATAACTACCAAAGTGCAACAGACACTAATGGCCATGAGCTCCGCCCTCAGCCAACTGTCTATTAGTGGCAACTGTGTTGGCACTAATAAAACCATTTGTTACCCAGGTGAGTGTATAATCTGTTACTGCTATAATTTGGCAAGAAACAGACTTTCCAGGTGCTTCCATTATTAGAGATCCAGTGGGGCTTCTGGGGCCAATAATAACTGTGTACTTCAATGGCTTTTCCATTTGTGATTGGATGATCATACAGTAGGTGAACACTGTGTTTAGACAGCTAAACCCGAAGAGTGAACTGAAGACAACCAGGACTAGTGCACTCAAATTTAAGCATCGTATTATTATTTTTAAAAACTTTTACATTTTGGGCATGTTGGTGCATGCCTGTAATCTCAACACTCAGGAGGCTGAAGTAGGAGGATTGCTATGAGTTTAAGGCCAGCCTGGGCTTCATAGATCAAGGCCAGCCTGAACTGTAAGTGAGACCCTGTCTCAAACAAACACCAAACAACAACAACAAAAAAACCATTTACATTTTATTTTAATTAAATATGAAACATGACATACAAATTGAATCTCAGTAAAAAATGGTAGAATATTTTTCATTTTTCATAATTAGATTGTGATTTGTGATAATGCTTTTATGCTTCAGATGAAGCTGACAGGTGTTAACTCTTGAACAAGTGATCAGATAGGCATGATAAGTTGCAGACTAAGGTTTAAATCCAATTCCCCTTTTAAATGTACTTTTATTAGTGCATATTTGCAGCATATGGGACATCCACTACATGGGATTGGATCATGTATTTTACACATTTTAATTACCTTCTTTACCCCTTCTTGCCATCCCCCCTTTTATTTCTCCATCATCAGATTGATTCATTTATCTTATAAGACCTTATGCAGTTTATTATCATATATATAGATTGAAAACCAGAATAATAGGCCAAAGAACATATAAAACATGTAAGACAATTGGTCTAAATCAAGGTATACTTTTAGATCCTTTGTGTGGAGTGCTGAACTACAATACTTTTTTTCCTGGATATAGATATATAGATAGATATTGTTGTAGTCAGGAATTCTTAGGAAAACAATTATATACAGGAAACATAATTTATAGTATTATTTATAATGGTCCCCCAAGGAGTCAAATACAAAACATGCAAGAAATCTGTCCACACACTAAATACCTAGAGAATCCAGCTGAAGATCAGGATCCCATGGGAATATCCTGCATGATCTCAGCTGAAGACCTAGAGCCCACAGAGACCTAGGGACCTAGGGACCACAGTCCCTTCCAGAAGTCCAGCTGGAGGCCTAGAGCCCACGACAATGACTCATGCAGGTCTGTTTCATGGGTGTGCACTGCGTAGGACCCAAGGTCAGTGATGCAAGCTAGAAAGTCAGTGCTGGTGTGATAAAGGATCTGTGCCAGTAGGCTAAGGGTTCTGTATTGGCGCCAGGAAGCTACGCTCAAAATGAGGACTAGAGCTCCCCGCTAAAATACCACAGTCATCCTCAGCAACAACGAGGTCCTGAGATCCTCCAATGAAAATGGCCAAATTCATATCAGGAAGCCAATATGACAGACTTGTTCTTGAGCAGCACACTATGTTCCCCTCTTGATCCATGAAGCAATGCTTGGAGTAAGGGACCACAAAAGTGGACTATAACCAACACTCTTCCTCTCCAGATCTCCTACTTAGGCTTGCAACAGTCCTCCGGTGGGCCATCTACATTCAGCACCACGCTAACCCAGTTCAGCTGGTATCTAAGTTCACCATCAGTTTCAACCCACAGCATTTAGTTATTTGTGTTAGAGAAACCATGCGATGTTTAAGCTTGAGTGTGTGAGTTACTTTTACTTAACACTATGGTCTACAGATTTCTTTTTCCTTTCTATCATACCCCTGTGTGAGTAACAACAGCTTCAAACTACTTTTTAAATACCATCACATCTGGAATTATTTTTCCTGCTACCAAAATCTGTCAGGCTCAGAGTTAATTACTGGCTTTTTTACTGTCATAAAAACATCTCAAGCTAACTAGCACCTTCTACCATGTGAGGACAAAGCAAGATGCCATCTATGAGTCCCAGAATGAACTATGACCAGATAACCAAATGTGCTACTACTTGGGGATTGAATTTTGAGCACCTTGGTCTTGGACTGCCAGTCTCCAGTATAAGGTACTTGGTGGTTGATATTTTGTCAGAGCAGCTCAAGTAGACTAAAATACCTTTCAATCCACTGTTTTCTATTCTCTAAGTAGCAGTCTTGCATCTCCAGTTTTCAGAAGACGCTTTAAAGCCCAGAAATCCTTAGTAATAACACTGCTAGAACAGAAGTTTCCAGTGATCAGTACCCCACACTTTATCCCTTTAGGGTAAGCTCTTTAGTTTAAAGTTTCATTATTTCATTTTTATCCATGCATGTCTGGAGTGCATAATATTTACATACCTTGTGTATGCAAACACATGTTGGTACATGTACATAATATGTTAATTCCTTTTTTCCATCTCCTTTCCCTCTGCTCCTTCCTTCCTCTCACTATTGATTCTCTTCCCATTTTGAGAAAGAGTTATCTTCCTACTTCCTTGACCTACCTTCTATATAGCTTTTTATTTTTAATTAGGGTTTCTCATATATGGGAAGTATATAAGCTTGTTTGATTAATGTCACTTAACATGGTTTCAAGATGCATCCATGTTCTTATAGATAGATGACTTGTGTATCTTTTTTATGTAAGAATTGTATTTCATTGTGTGTAAACATTGTTTTTAACCCATTCATCTGTTGATGGATATAGTGGCCAATTCCAAAGAGTTGTGTTGCTATAAACATGGGTATGCATGTGTTACTGTGATATGATGTGTTTAGATGCTGCAGGAAGAGTCTTAGGGAACAGGTTGGTGATGAGGTTGATACATTGTGTCAACCTGAGAAGTTTAGAATTTTTTTTTAGTTTCTTTTTTTATTTTAAAGAGAATAAAAATAAAACAGAATGAAGTAAATCAGAACAGAACAATGCAAGAGATACAGGACTTCAAGACAAGGCAACAGGAAATCAGCAATGGCTACCATACATCTCTTGTTTTCTTCAAAATAGCTGTCCATATCTTCACACATAATAAAATCAAACAAGACAAAACAAAAAAGCCATTGAAAACAAAAGAATAAAAATGCTACAGGATTTCAAAACAAGATAACAGGAAATCAACAATAGCTACCATAATGTCTCTTGTTTTCTTCAAAGTAGCTGTCTATATCTTGTCCACACACAATTAGATTAAACAAAATAGACTAAAGCCAATCAAAACAATAGAATGAAAGCATTCCATGACTTCAAGTCAGGATAATAGGAAATAAACAGTGGTTACCATAATATGTCCTGTTATCTTCAAAATAACTGCAGGTAGAAATTTAACAAAGAGACTCAGCAGGGAGCCAGACTCCTTGCCTTATAAACATTCTGAGCTGTGCAAGAGGAGGCGTGGAGGTGGTGTGAGTGCTACATCAACTCTGGAGGGAGGGTGATGGCCTATGTGAAGTATAAGGGAGGTGAAGAGGCTTTTTCTTCCTTCTTCTGCTCTGGATGGTTTTGCTGGCTGCTGCCTTGAAGTGTTGCTCTGGTGCCATGCTACCCTGCCTTGAAGCCAGCTTATTATGGACTGAAAGTTCCCCAAGCAATGAACTAAATAAACCTTTCCTTCCTTCATTTTGGGTGTCAGCTGTTTTTTCCCAGCAATAAGAGAAAAGTAAGCAAGATAGAATTTGGTGCCAGAGGAGTGGAGTCATCACTGTGACTATACCTGATCATGTGGTTCAAAAACTTTTGAGAATGGCTCATGGGAAGAGTTGGGAACGGTTTTCAGATGTCTCGTGAAAGAGTAGAGCTGGAACACCTTACGCTGTTCTGTGTGAGAGATTCTGGTCAGAGCTCAGAAGAACAGAAGGCTGGTAAAAATCTGTCAGTAAAGACTTGGCTCAGGAGGTTTCTGCTGGGAAGAAGGACTGCATTGGTTGTTGGACTTCAGACAATGTGAGCTCTTCTTGGCAGAAAATTTGTCTGCATTTTGCTTGTGTCCATAGACTTTGCATGAGACTAAGATTAAGGGTGTTGTACTAATTAATCTAAAAGAAGAAATTTCAAGGCAGTCAAATATTGAGATAGTGGCATGGTTATTAATGGGAGCTTTTAGCTATATTTTTGTTAGAAATCAAGAACAAAGAGCCCTGCAGCATGATTTAAAATAGTTAAGATTGTGGTCAGAAAGGAAGCACCAATAAAACTATGAATTGCAAAGACAGAGCTGAGGAAATTTTGATAGCTAAGAAGGAACAGTAGAAAAGAAGGCATCACAAAAAAACAGCAAGTCTCGAACCTTTGTAGCCTTGCAACTGCAAAAGTAAAAGACTTTGCTTCGAGGTGAAAGCCACAAAACAACATGTTCTAGAATGGTGGTAGCATAAAAATTTGTTCCTCAGAACTAGATTGAGAGTACCCAGTGATCATGCACTGGATTTCTATAGCCAAGAGAGAGGAAAGCCTGGCTACTGCTCCAAGTGATAGCAGACCTTGGCATCATCCATGTGGTGCTGGTTTTAGGTGCATGCAGGATGTAAGAGTTCTGAAGTTAAAAAGGCTTCCACCTTGATTTCAGAAGCCCTGAGAGGCCAGGCAATGTGCCCCAGAGTAGGCCATGCTTGAAGCTGTGAGTGTGAAGCCAGAGTTGCAAAGGAGACTCCAGGAGTTTGGAAAAGCCAGGAGCATGGATCATTTAAGGAGACATACAAGGAGGGAGCAGAGCCAGCCCAAAAGAGAAGCCATAGGAGCTATAACCACCAGATGTGCCACAGGGTTGTGTCAGCCAAGTCCTTTGGAGCTCACAATTTGCCACAGATTGTCTCAACTGTTGTACATGGGAACTTCAGGACTTAATGTTTGTCCTAATGAATTTTAGACTTGCTTTGATCTCATTCCTTTGTATCCCTTTGTTTTTACTCTTTGAGATGGTAATGTTTTTAACTTGTTCCATTGCCTGTTGGAAGTGAAAGTTAAGCACAAAGTTAAGCAAAATTATTTAGCTAAGCATTTGCTTTCCATCTCTGAGGAGACTCCGGACTTGAACTTTTCAACATTGTTGAAACTTAGGACTTTGGCAACTCTTGCAGATGGATTAAATTCCTTTTGCATAAAGGAATGTGTATCACTAACGGGTCAGGGGCAAAATGTTATATAATGTAATATAATGTTGATAGACTTAATGTTGGTTCTTAAACTGTGTAATAATGTTCAAGTTGTGAACTGATAAGAATAAGCATACCTTTGTATCTAGAAACCAACCAGTTTAAATAAATGTGTCTGATTGACAAGGGCTGGATTGTTATGTTGATACATTGTGATAACTTGAAAAGTTTACAGATTTAAGAGACATAGTTGAGAGCCAGGGTCCTTACTTTGTAAATATCCTGAGCCTGTACAAGAAGAGGGCATAGAGTTAGTGTGAGTACTGTACCTTCCCTGGAGGGAGGGGTGGCCTGTGTTCAATCTAAGGGAGGAAAAGCTTGCTCTCCCCTATTTTTGGCTCTGTTGCTTTGCTGTCTTCTGCTATCTGGAAGTGTTGCCCTTATGCATGCCACTCTGCCTTGCTGCAAACTAATAGGAGACTGAAACCTCCACATACTGTGTGCTAAAAAAATCTTTCCTTCCTTAATTTTGAGTGTTGGATGTTTTGTCTCAGCGATGAGAGAAAAGTAACCAAGATACTGGATTAAATGGAATTTCTAGTTTTAGTTTTTGTGGAATCTCCCTACTGATTTCCATAGTGGTTGTTCTCGTGAACATTCACAGAAATGATGGGAAGGATCCTTTTCCCTCTGCATTCTCACCAGCATTTGTTATTTTCATTTCTTGATGATGGCCATTCTTTCTGGGATCAGATGTAATCCCAGTGTGAATTTAATTGGTGTTTCTCTAATGGCCTCTGATGCTTATCATTGCACTCCTGCTCTCCACTGTGGTAAATTACATGTAACGTCAAAGAATGGAAACACGGAGGTAAGAATCTTTTTTCTGACATCAAGAGAAACCGTGTTCCCACTGTTTTTCTTGATTATATTGATAGATGCAGCTTTTTAGATCCTTAGTTATTAATTTTCCCTCATTCCATTTGTTCTTTCATGTTATATGTTCTGTGCCGGAGTCCAGCTGCGGCAGGGCTAGGGTTTCCCAAAGGTGGACAGGGAGTCGACAAGTGAGAGACAGAAAACACTGCACACCAGTCTTGAGTGAATCTGAATCCGCTTTATTTTTTAGAAGCTGGAATATATATATGCTAACCTTGGAAGCAACCCCCAGCCCCAAGCAGGAAGCGCCCCAGGCTTAGCAGGTGTTGATTAACTCTTTTCACCTTTGTAACATCTCAATCTTGTTACTTAGTTAGCTTGGGAAATGTAAGCCGAAGCACCTGGATGCCTGCAGGAGGAAGAGATGTGTGAGGCTATTATGCCGCTCCCTACATTGTTTCCTTTATCACTTATGGGAGTATGGCAGTTCCTGTGAGAACAGCGCCTGTCTTAGGTCAAGGACTCTTCATATGAACCCAACCAGGCCTTACCCATCATGGGCCTGCAGGACAGCAATTGGTCCTGTGCCTGTCTTAGGCGGCTGGTGGCGTAACATATGTGTCCTAGTTGCCCGTCTTTGGCTG